>ML663009.1:11907010-12477657 GCA_007570785.1 Antilocapra americana
GGGGGGGAGGGAGGAGGGAGGGGGGTTCCGGAGGGGAAGCATATGTAAACCCATGGTGATATCATGACAATGTATGGCAAAAACAATAAAAAATAAATAAATAAATAAAATAAATAAATTAGTATAAATCTGAAGTCGATTCTGATTAAGATGTATATGATAAGCCAAAAAAGTGGGCCAAAGAACTAAATAGACATTTCTCCAAAGAAGACATACAAGTGGCTAACAAACACATGAAAAGATGCTCAACATCACTCATTATCAGAGAAATGCAAATCAAAACCACAATGAGGTACCATTTCAAACCAGTCAGAATGGCTACCATACAAAAGTCTACAAGCAATAAATGCTGGAGAGGATGTGGAGAAAAGGGAACCCTATTACACTGTTGGTGGGAACGCAAACTAGTACAGCCACTATGGAGAACAGTGTGGAGGTTCCTTAAAAAGCTGCAAATAGTCCTGCCATATGACCCAGCAATCCCACTGCTGGGCATACACACTGAGGAAACCAGAATTGAAAGAGACATGTGTACCCCGATGTTCATCACCATACTGTTTACAATAGCCAGGACATGGAAGCAACCTAGATGTCCGTCAGTAGATGAGTGGATAAGAAAGCTGTGGTACATATACACAATGGAATATTACTCAGCCATTAAAAAGAATACATTCAAATCAGTTCTAATGAGGTGGATGAAACTGGAGTCTATTATACAGAGTGAAGTAAGCCAGAAGGAAAAACAACAATACAGTATACTAACACATATATATGGAATTTAGAAAGATGGTAATGTTAACCCTGTATGTGAGACAGCAAAAAAGATGCGGATGTATAGAACAGTCTTTTGGACTCTATGGGAGAGGACAAGGGTGGGATGATATGGGAGAATGGCATTGAAACATGTAAATTATCACATGTGAAATGAATTGCCAGCCCAGGTTTGATGCATGATATAGGGTGCTCAGGGCTGGTGTACCAGGATGACCCAGAGGGATGCAATTGGGAGGGAGGTAGGAAAGGGGTTCTGGAAGGGGAACACATGTATACCCATGGCGGATTCATGTCAATGTATGGCAAAACCAACACAATAATGTAAAGAAAAAAGTCTTTCATGAATTTGTTACAATAAAAAAAAATTTAAAAAAAATTAACTTGAAGAACACAGAAAATACCACAAAAGAAAAAAATCACCTATAATCTATAGTATTAATATTTTGGCAGGCAGCTTTCTGGTCCTTTTCTGTGCAACATACATATTTGCATATACTGTTCTTTAATCTGAAGTTTTATTTTCGTTCTCTCATGCCTAACTTTTTAATGGATTAACTTTTGCTTTTTATACAATTTTAAAGTTTATACTCCATTTATAGTTATTATAAAATATTGGCTATAGTTCCTGTGTTGAACAATATATCTTTGTAGCTTATTTTATACATAATAATCTGTACCTCTTATCCCCTTCCCTAATCTTGCTCCACTCCTCTTCACTCTCCCCACTGGTAACCACTAGTTTGTTCTCTATATCTATGAGCATATTTCTTTTCTGTTCTATTCTCTAGTTTGTTGTATTTTTTAGATTCCACCTATAAGTGCTATCATACAGTATTTATCTTCTTCTGACATATTCACTTAGCACAATAGAGGTATACTATTTTTAATGCACCATCTTCATCCTCAGGGCATTTACACAGCTAATAGTTGTCAGTCTCTACTTCATAATATTCTTTTCAGGATGTTTATTTAAAGTAGTACTTCGTGGTTTACCACTGGCCCCTTTCGTAGTGATGATAGAATATGTCAGTATATGAGTCAATCAACCAGTATTTGAATATCCACAATGCACAAGGCTCTGCATCTCAAAACTCTTGGGAGTGCAAAGATGTGAATGCTAATTTTTTGCCAGAATGCACACTGAAATTCAACTAGGGAGAGAAGATAAATATACATATGACAATACACAGTAGCACCAGGCATTTCTGTGCTCAGTGGTGGGAGTCAGTGAAGCACTTGGGCTTTTATTATCAGAAAGACTTCATTGAGAAGGAGGGACTTGGGCTCAGCTTCCAATGATGAAGAGATAAACACAGAGCAAGTGTTTCCGGTGAGAGATATAGCATTAATAAAGCCGCAGGACAAGAAAGTTTTAGATACTTGTGGATGGTGAAGAGATGAGTATGCCTAAAATGTGACAAAGAAAAATGGGCCAAGGACTGATTGGGGGGTAACTTTGCATGCCGTATCCTGAACAAATTTTATTAAATAGGAAGCAATTGATTTAGATGAAAGCTAGGCTCTAGGTAGGAAATGAAGGTGTAGACAGCTCCCCAGGCCAACTGGTAGGTAAGAAAAGGGGAAGATGGGACAGTGGCATAAGGGTCCATTAAGGTTAACAACACTGGGTAAGCTCCATACTTGGTGGTGAGGAAAAGATGAAGATGATGAGGACCAAAAGAATAATTAGTAAAGCAAGTTCCCCAGTAAGGTGAAGAGCAGAGAATCCATAATACATCTCTTGATGGAGAAGTGGATGGAAGAGCTCTATCTAAGAAAGAGAGAAATTACATACTCTGAGATAGGAGGGTCAGAAACTGGCCTAAGTACAGAGATGGAATGGTCTGAAGCAGAGAGAAGGGTAAAGACATGTTGTTTTGGCAGAGTATCTGCCTCGGATAGGCCTAGGCTCAGTGGGTTCAGGGCAGCAGGTGAGGCGCTATCTGGTCTGGAGAGTGCTAGGGATTATTTACAGAGAGACGGCTTGGAGGATAGATGGAGAAGAGACAGAAAGCTTGGTGAGAGAGCACAGACCTGAAGAGGCAAACCCATATCCAGAGACCCATGATTTGGGGCCATTTTCCTCCGGTGAGCTAGAGCTCTCCTTGGGATGGTAATTTAGTCCTTGGTTTCTCTTCTTCCATGGCCTGGGAATTCTCTGGGCTAGGATTATCTGTGTTCTCTGGCAGCACCATTCAGTAGAACTTTTTATGTTAAATGTCCTATAATTTGCACTTTTCAACATGGTTGTCAATAACTGTCAATGACTTTTGAGTACTTGCAATGTTGCTAGTGCAAGTGAGGAACTGAATTTAAAATTGTATTTAATTTCAATTAATTTAAAACACCATAAATAAGTGATGGCCACCTTATTAAACAGAGCAGCTAATGGGTATCTCCTCTCTCCATAGTAAAGAAGAAGATAAGACCTTTCATAGGAGTGGAGGAATGCATGGCATCAGATAGAACAATTTGGTATTGAGAGCCGCTAGTTCTTCCAGTGACTACTCTGGGTGACTCTCCCAAGAGTAGGTCTGTAGTTTCAGAAACTCCACATTTTCTTTTTTCATGTTAAGCAAACTCAAAAGGATCAATTACTTTGGAGAATCATTTTTAAATACATGACTAGATTCTGTGCACTTTAAGGGAAGTCTGTCCTTAAATCCTTACACATGGGAAGCTGAATTAGTTATACCAAGGCTTCTTGATGAGAAAATGTAGAAACATAGGAGACAATTCCACTCAGACCAGAGTAACTTCTGAATCTCTTTTGTGGTCAAAAGGAGAAATTCTGGAGCCCTAAAAATAACTCTGGCTTAGCATCAAAGGGATCTGGATTCAAACCTTGGTACTTAAACAAGTTATCCAACCATTTTTATTCCATATCTATAAAATGGAAAGAATGATACCTACTTAAAAGGGACTTTGCAGGTGTTACATATAATCAACAACATATTCATATTTATTCCACACTAATTGCCAGGTAGTGTGCTAGGTACTAGGAAGCAGATAGAAAGCAATGTAGATACGATTCTTGTCCCACTAGCTTATTCCACTGGCTAGGCATTAATCAAATGGTCACAGAAGTAGATACACAGACTGTGGCAAGGCCAGGAAGGGATGATATAGGTGAAGTGATTTTTAAAATATGCCTGCAGATTTTTTGACATTCCCCCACTAAACAGTAGAATTTAATCCTGCCCATACCCTCCCCTCTGGATGTGGGCCAGTCATAGTGACTCACTTCTAACAAATAGAGCATGATAGAAGTGATACTCTGTGGCTTCCAAGGTTACTCATAAAAGAATACAACTTTTTGTCTGCAGTAGCTCTCCCTATCTCTTTCTTAGTGCTTACCTTTGAACTCAAGTCACCTACTTGTTTGGAAGCCCAAGAAATTTGGAGAAGTACATGTACAGAGAAAGTGAGTTCTCTTGCCAAGAGCCAACACCAGCAGTTATATGAGTGAAGAGTCTTAAAGTGAAAACTCCAATCCCAGTCAAACCTTCAGATAACTGCATCCCCAGCTGACCTCTGACTATAATCTCACAACAGACTGTAAGACAGAACCACTGAGCCAAGCCATTTCCAAATACTTGACCCGTAGAAACTATGAAAGATATTATTATTAAGACATTAACTTTTAGAAAGATTTGTTACCTAGCATTAGATAACAATATAATAGGAAACCATGTGATAAAGTCTGGAGGATCTTGAAAGACTCACTTTATGAAATAACATTTCAGCTAACAACAGGGGGAGAAGAATGAATTAGACAAAGAGGAAGAAAAAGTACTCCAAAGAGCTGTACTAACACAAAAAAGACACTTTGGACAAGTGATAATAAATCTGAGGAACTACTAATAAAAGTTTGCCAGTGTGCTAGGGACACACAGTTGGGAGGGAACAGTACAAGATGCCTGAAAAGGAAGGGAGATGTTGGATCATATGAGGTCTTAGAATGACTTTTCCTAAAGGTAGCAGAACACTACTGAAAGATATTTAGCAGGTAGGGATGTATTAAGCCCATCATCTAGATTTCTGGTGCTTTTCCCATATTCATAGTGAAAAATCATAATTTTGGACAGGTTGTCTGACATACTTTTGAGATACCTGGATGATGTTGTCACTCAGAGAATTTTATAGATATAAAATTGTATCATTGTTGTTCAGTAGGTCAGTCATGTCTGACTCTTTGTAACCCCATGGACTGTAGCATGCCAGGCTTCCCTGTTCTTAACCATCTCCTGGAGCTTGCTCAAACTCATGTCCATCGAGTCAGTGATGCTATCCAACCATCTTGTCCTCTGCCATCCCCTTCTCCTGCTGCCTTCAATCTTTCCCAGCATCAGGGTCTTTTCTAATGAGTTGGCTCTTCTCATCAGATGTCCAAATTGTTGGAGCTTCAGCATCAGTCCTTCCAATGAATATTCAGGATTGATTTCCTTTAGGATTGACTGGTTTGATCTCCTTGCAGTCCAAGGGATTCTCAAGAGTCATCTCCAACACCAGAGCTCAAACACATCAATTCGTTTGCATTCAGCCTTCTTTATGGTCCAACTCTCACATCCATACATGACTACAAGAAAAACCATAGCTTTGACTAGACAGACTTTTGTTGGCAAAGTCAAGTCTCTGCTTTTTAATATGCTGTCTAGCTTTTCTTTCAAAGAGCAAGTGTCTTTTAATTTCATGGCTGTGGTCACCATCTGCAGTGATTTTGGAGCCCAAGAAAATAAAACCTGTCACTGTTTCCATTGCTTCCCCATCTATTTGCCATGAAGTGGTGGGAACAGATGCCATGATCTTCATTTTTTGTATGTTGAATTTTAAGCCTGCTTTTTCACTCTCCTCTTTCACCTTCATCAAGAGACTCTTTAGTTACTCTTCACTTTCTGCCGTTAGGGTGGTGTCATCTACATGTCTGAGGTTATTGACATTTCTCCTGGCAATCTTGATTCCAGTTTGTGCTTCATTCAACCCGGCATTTCACATGACATACTCTGCATATAGGTTAAATAAGCAGAGTGACAATATACAGCCTTGACATATTCCTTTCCCAATTTTGAACCAGTCTGTTGTTCCATGTCTGGTTCTAACTGTTGCTTCTTGACCTGCATACAGGTTTCACAGGAGGCAGGTAAGGTGGTCTGGTATCCCCATCTCTTTAAAAATTTTCCACAATTTGTTGTGATCCACAAAGTCAAAGACTTCAGCGTAGTCAATGAAGAAGAAGTTTTTCTGGAATTCTCTTGCTTTTTCTATGACCCAAGGGATGTTGGCAATTTGATCTCTGGTTCTTCTGCCTTTTCTAAATCCAGCTTGAACATCTGAAACTTCTCGGTTCATGTACTACTTAAGTCTGGCTTGGAGAATTTTGAGCATTAGTTTGCTACTATGTGAAATGAGTGCAATTGTGAAGTAGTTTGAGCATTCTTTAGCATTGCCCTTCTTTGAAATTGGAATGAAAACCAACCTTTTCCAGTCCTGTGGCCACTGCTGAGTTTTCCATATTTGCTGGCATAATGAGTATAGCACTTTGACAGCATCATCTTTTAGGATTTGAAATAGCTCAGCTGGAATTCCATTACCTCCACTACCGCTGTTCATAGTGATGGTTCCTAAGGCCTCCTTGATTTAGTACTCCAAGATGTCTGGCTCTAGGTAAATGATCACACCATCATGGTAGCTCCAGAAGGAATGAAGAAGCTGAGCCAAAGCAGAAACAACACCCAGTTGTGGATAAGTCTGGTGGTGAAAGTAAAGTCCAATGCTGTAAAGAACAATATTGCACAGGAACCTGGAATGTTAGGTCCATGAATCAAAATAAATTGGACGTGGTCAAACAGGAGATGAAGAATGAAAATTGACATTTTAAGCATGAGTGAACTAAAATGGACTGGTATGGGTGAATTTAATTCAGATGACCACTTATTTACTACTATGTATAGAGGGCTTCCCTGGTGGCTCAGCTGCCAAAGAACCCACCTGCAATGCAGGAGACCTGGGTTCAATCCCTGGGTTGGGAAGATCCCCTGGAAGAGGGCATGGCAACCCTCTCCAGTATTCTTGCCTAGAGAATTGCCATGGACAGAGGAGTCAGGTAGACCACAATCCATGGGGTCACAAAGAGTTGGACATGACTGAGTGACTAAGCACACACATATATAAAACATAAGACCCTGTCTGGGGAGTTGAGAGTTGTGTAGAGCAGGTCCCCTCCCTCCTGTGCAGGAAAGGAGGTTGTTACATAGCCCCACCCACTTTAGAGAGTGCCTCCCAGCTTCATTTGACCACAAGGGCTGGTCAAAATTCCTGGGAGTTCTGTAGCCCAGCAGTGCTTGAATTGAGACGCTGGTTGACAGAGTTAACAGTCTGCAGAACACAGCCAGTGATCCTATTCAGTTAGGGAACCTGGGGTACGGGTAGGCTAGAGTTAAGACAACAAACATAGGACTTCACCAGCTTTAGGGCTGCTTCTCTCATTACCCTTTGGCAGGAAATCTAATATGTAGCCCTTCTCATTGCAGAATACAGCCTTCAACCTGTCTGACCAGGGAATCTAACCAGAGTACATGGGAAACATGTACCCTTCAACATTACTACAAATAGCAGCACTTGAACAGAGAACACAGCCTATGGCTTCCCCTATATGCAGCATAAAATGGTAGCCCTACCCAACCAGGGAGTTTAGTGCACATTCTGGCTTGATGTGGGTCCCCAAACAGCAAATTGTACAAGCTAGGGTCCTGGTTCTGCTGCCCTCCTAGGGCACAGAAGCTAACTCATAGTCCCTCAGCTTTGGAATATAGTTCCCAGTACCCTGACCACCTAATAAACCTGAGCAGAGAATCCAGGCAACTGCAGACCCCATCCTAGAGCCTCACTGAGTAGGAAACTATGCCAGCACTTCTATCCAACTGTTCTCAGCCAGTGGCACATGCCTTCCATTCATGTCCTCAGAGCTTGAACAGTTGCCTTGCCTCCCAATAGACCATAATAGCTGGTCTCACCTGCCCCAGTATATTACCTGCAGACATACCCAGAAACCTAATTAAGTTGACTGATGAACTGCTTCTGCCAAGTCAAATATGTAAAGTCTGGAAGAGGAACCCCATTATGCAAATGCACAGATATCAACATAAAGAATAAAAGATCATGAAAATTGGCTAAATATAACACCACCAATGGAAATTTCATTAAGCTCTAAAAACTGACCCTAAAGAAATACATATCTATGAACTGTCACACAAAGAATTCAGTATAATTCTTTAAAGGAAGTTTAGTGAACTATAACAAAACACAAAAAGACAGCTAAATGAAATCAGGAAATGAATGCATGAACAAAATAAAAAGTTCCCACCCAAAAACTGCAACCATCAAATAACAAAAACAAAAATTAAACCACCAAACAGAAATCCTAGCATTGAAAAATACAATAACTAAACTGAAGAATTCAAAAGAGTTTCAAGACAGATGCAACCACATAGAAGAAAGAATCAGTGACTTGGAAGATAGGACATTAGAAATCATCCAGTAAAAGCGGCAAAAAGACAAAAAGATTGAAAAAAGAGTGAAGAAATTCTATGGGAATTATGGGGCACAAGGAGAACAATATTTACATTGTGAGAATTCCAGAATAAAAAGGGACAGATAAAGATATAATGGCTGAAAGCTTCCTTAATCCAGGGAGAGAAATGGACATCCAGATCCATGAGGCCCAAAGGACTCCAAAAAGGTTGAATTCAAATAAGGCTATAATGAGACATATTATAATTAAACTGTCAAAAGCCAAAGAAAGAATTTTAAGAGCAGAAAGAGAAGGGAAAGTTATATGCAAGTAACCTTATAAGACTGTTAGTAGAGTTCTCAAAAACTTTTCAGGCCAAGAGAAAATGGGATGACACATTTCATATATTGAAGAAAAATAACTGTCAAACAAGGATTTTATACTCAGTGAAGATTTCCTTCAGAAACAAAGGAGGGATGCAGGACTTGCCCATACAAAAGTTGAAGAAGTTCATTACCATCAGACCTGCCTCACGAGAAATGTTATAGACTTCTTTGAGTGGAAGTATAAGAACACTAATTAATATCATAAAAACATAAAAAGGTAGTGTAAAACTCACTGGTATTGGTAAATATATAATCATAGTTAGATTCTACAATTTGGCAATAGTGGTGCATAATTCACTTACAATTCTAGTTAAAAAAATTTTTAGTGAAAACAGCCATAACTACAATAATCTGTTATTAGTTATACAATATTTTAAAAAATGCAAAGTGTAACAGCAATAACCTAAAATGTATAAAAGTTTACAAATTCTATTGAAGCTAAGTTGTTATCAGTTTAAAATAGAGTTTTAGACATTTAAGATATTTTAGGGACTTCCCTGGTGGTCCAGTGGCTAAGAATCTACCTTGCAATGCAGGGGACTTGGGTTCAGTCTCTGGTGGGGGAACTAAGATCCCACAGCCACAGGACAACTAAGACCGCCACAAATATCCCAAGTGCAATGAAGATCCAATGTAGCCAAATCAGTCAATAAATATTTTTTAAAAAATTATTTTATATAAATTTCATGGTAACCACAAGGGGAAATCCTGGGGTAATTACACAGGAGAACACAATAAAGAAACCAAAGCACAATGATACATACAGACATCAACCTCCGCCCCTCACCCCCTGAAAGCAGGGTAAGAAATAAGGAATAGCAGATCTACAAAACAGCCAGAAAACAATGAACAAAATGGTAATAATAAGCCTTTATCAATAATTACTTTAAATATAAACAGATTAAATTCTTCAACTAAAAGATATAGCATGGATAAATATATGAAAAGAAACAAGATTCAACAATGTGCTGCCTGTAAGAGACTCAGTTTTGCTTTAAATATATACACAGACCAAGAGGTATTATCCTGATATCAAAACCAGAAAAGGACATTGTTAAAAAAAAAAGAAAACTTCTGGCCAATATCCCTGGTGAACATTGATACAAAAATTTTCAATAAAATACCAGCAAACTGAATGCAGCTGCACATTTAAAGGATCGTACACCATAATCAAATGAGATTCAACCCTGGGATGCAAGAATGGTTCAACAGAGGCAAATCAATCAATGTGATCCATCATATTAATAGAATAAAAGAATTATATGATCATCTGAAGAAGGTTTAGAAGAAGCATTTGACAAATTTTAACATCCATTTATGATAAACACTCTTAACAAGGTAGGCACAGAAAGACTATATCTCAACATAATAAAGGGCGTATATGACAAGCCCACAGCTAACATCATTTTCAAAGGTTAAAGACTGAAAATTTTTCCTCAAAGATCAAGAAAAAGACAAGGGTTCCCACTCTCACCACTACTATTCAAAATAGGAATAGAAGTCATAGCTAGAGCAATTAGGCAAGAAAAAGACTCTGCAATAGAATTGGAAAAGAAGAAGGAAAATTGTCTTTATTTGCAAATGACATGATTTTATATATAGAATATCCCAAAGATTCAAAAAGCTGTGAGATATAATCAGTAAATTTAGTAAAGTTGCAGAATACAAAATTAATATACAGTAATAAGTATGTTTATATATACTAACAGAAAATTTTCAGAAAAAGAAATTGATCCCATTTATAATAGCATTAAAAATAATGAAATATTTATGAATAAATTTAATCAAAAAAGATCTTTACTCTGAAAACTGCAAAGAAAGCAAAGAAGATACTGGTAAATGGAATGGTATATTGTGTTGTGGTGGTGGTGGTTTGGAAGAACAAATTTTGTTAAAATGTTAATAATACTACCAAATGCCATCTATAATGCAGTTCCTACCAATATGCTAATGTAAATTTTGTTTTAACAGAAATAGAATGATCACTCATTAAATTTCATATGGAATCACAGTTTAGTTCAGTTCAGTCTCTCAGTCGTGTCTGACTCTTTGCGACCCCATGGACTGCAGCACTCCAGGCCTCCCTGTCCATTACGAACTCCCGGAATTTACTCAAACTAATGTCCATTGAGTCGGTGATGCCATCCAACCATCTTGTCCTCTGTCGTCCCCTTCTCCTCTAGCCTTCAATCTTTCCCAGCATCAGGGTCTTCTCAAATGAGTCAGCTCTTCGCATCAGATGGCCAAAGTATTGGAGTTTCAGCTTCAACATCAGTCTTCCAATGAACAGTCAGGACTGATTTCCTTTAGGATGGACTAGTTGGATCGTCTTGCAGTCCAAGGGACTTTCAAGACTCTTCTCCAACACCACAGTTCAAAAGCATCAATTCTTTTGTGCTCAGCCTTCTTTACAGTCCAACTCTCACATCCATATATGACTACTGGAAAATCCATAGACTTGACTAGACGGATCTTTGTTGGCAAAGCAATGTCTCTGCTTTTTAACAGGCTGTCTAGGTTGGTCACAACTTTTCTTCCAAGGAGTAGGCCATTTTATGGCTGCAATCACCATCTGCAGTGATTTTGGAGCCCCCCTCAAAAAAGTCTGCCACTGTTTCCACACCTGTTTGCCATGAAGTGATGGGACTGGATGCCATGATCTTAGTTTTCTGAATGTTGAGATTTAAACCAACTTTTTCACTCTCTTCTCACTTTCATCAAGAGGCTCTTTAGTTCTTCTTCACTTCTGCCATAAGGGTTGTGTCATCTGCATACCTGAGGTTATTGATATTTCTCCGGACAATCTTGATTTCAGCTTGTGCTTCCTCCAGCCCAGCGTTTCTCATGATGTACTCTACATATATAAACACGGTGACAATATACAGCTTTGATGTACTCCTTTTCCTATTTGGAACCAGTCCGTTGGTCCATGTCCAGTTCTAACAGTTGCTTGTTGACCTGCATACAGGTTTATCAAGAGGCAGGTCAGGTGGTCTGGTATTCCCATCTCTTTCAGAATTTTCCACAGTTTATTGTGATCCACACAATCAAAGGCTTTGGCACAGTCAATAAAACAGAAACCACAAGAGACCCCCAAACAGACAAAGAAATCCTGAGAAAGAAGAACTAAGCAGGAAGCAACACATTTCCTGATTCCAAGGTATACTACAGTTAAAGGTTTCAAAACAATATGAGATTGCCATAAAAACAGACATATAGACCAATGGAGCAGAACCAAGAGCCCAGAATAAACTCAAGAATAATATTTGATAAGGGTGCCAAGAATACTCAATGGAGAAAAGACTGTCTTTTCAATAATGTTGTTGAGATACTCAGATATTTACATGCAAAGTAATAAAACTCAACCCATAACTTATGCCACCCAGAAAAATTAATCCAAAATGGATTAAAATCTTAAGTGTAAGCTCTGAAGCCATGAAACTCCTAGAATAAAACACAGGAAGAGGGGTTCTTCACATGGGTCCTGGTACTGACTTTTTAGATGTGACACCTAAAGCACAAGGAACAAAATTAAAAACAAACAAGTGGGACTACATCAAATAAAAATTTCTACACAACAAAAGAAACCACTGACAAAGAAAATAACACAGGGATTGGGAAAAATATTTGCAAATCATATGTCTGATAAGGGGTTAATATCTAAAATTATGAGAATTCAAACAACTCAACAGCAAAAAACCATAAAACAAAAAGCCAACAAATAACCCAATTAAAATATTGGCAAAGGACCTGAATGGACATTTCTCCAAGGAAGATACATGAAAGGCCAACAGGTAAATCCTCAATGTCACTAGTCATTAGAGAAATGCAAATTAAAACCACATTGAGATATCATTTATGTCTGCTAGAATGGGCACCATGAAAAGACAAGAGAAAACAAATACTGACATGGATGTAGAGAATAGGGAACCTTTGTGCACTGTTGGTGGGATTGTAAATTAGTACAAACACTAGAGACAACAGTTCAAAAGACTATCAAAAAATTATAGAACTACAATATGATCCAGCGATTTCACTTCTGGGAGTATATCCCAAGGAAATAAGAACACTAACTCAAAAAGATACATGCACTCCCATGTTCCTAATTGCATTATTTATAATAGCCAAGACATGGAAACCACCTAAGAGTTCATCAGTGGATGAACAGATAAAGAAGCTGTGATACACACACACACAGACACACACAGGAGTATTATTCAGCCATAAAAATGTGGAAATTCTATCATTTGTGACAGCATGGATGAATCTTGAAGGAATTATGCTAAGTGGATTAAGTCAGATAAAGAGAAATACTATGTGATTTCACTTATATGTAGAATCTTAAACAAAACAAAGGAACTCAATAGCAAGAAGCCATAGAAAAAGATAAGACTTGTGGTTACCAGAGGTGGAGGAAACTGGAGGAAGATAATCAAATGGTACAAACTTCCAGTTATAAGAGAAATAAGTACTAGGCATGCTATATAAACATGATGACTATAGCTAACACTACCATATGACTTAAAGGAAAGTTGCTAAGAGAGCAAATTCTGAATTCTCATCAAAAGGAGAAAAACATTTCCTTTCTTTTTTTGTACCTATATGAGAAGATGGATGTTAGTTGAACCCATTGTGGTGATCATTTCACAATATATATAAATATTATGTTGCATGTCTTATACAGTGATGTATGCCAATTATTTCTCAATAAAACTTGAAACAAATTGTGAAATACACCAGGTATGTATAAAAGAATGCTTAAAACAAATATATAACTTAATTAATTGTTATTATAAGCATTCATGTAACCTACAAAACCTCTCCCATGTTCCCCCTCTTTGCCAGAACATCCTATCATTCACGACAATCACTAATGATGGTTATCATAATTACCAATAAATCATGAAACCAGACTTACTGGTAATTACTTCATGTTCTTCTATCTAGTTTTCCTGCCCTTCTTTCTAGTTTTGCATGTAATTATATATCCCTAAACAATGCTGATAATTTTGCTTAAACTTTATATAAACACAATGAGGATTTTTAAAATTTTATGCTTCTTTTACTCAATATGGTATTTTTAGCCTTTATCCATGTTGTTGTATGTAACTGTACTTAACTCATTTTCAGCCCTGTACAGTATTCCACTGTATGATTATATCAAAATTCATTTATTCTTTCTACTATAAGTGGACATTTGGGTTGTTTCTTGCTTGGGGTTACTACAAAAATGCCCCAACAAATATTCTTGTACATGTGTCCTGGTGCACACATACCTGAGTCTCTCTTGGTTGTATTCGTAAGAGGAACTTCTGACTCACAAAGTATGCATAGCTTCAATTCCACTAGCTAATACCAAACTTTTCCAACCTGGTTGTACCAATTTTTTCACTCCTATAAGAAAAAGCGATCAATTTCTTAGAAATAAGATCAACTGTATCATTATTATTAATTAGACATCTTTGTCTTTCAAAGCAATATCTTCCTGAGCCAAGTCCTTCCTTATGGTAAATTCCAACCACTGGTTCTCCTTTTTTGTATCAGGTGGACTCAGTTTCTATCTCAGCATGACTTGTTACCATTAAGTGGATCACTGTTTCTTTTTTATGTTACAAATGAGGTTCTTTCTTGTTAAAACCTGAAGGTAACAAACTCTCTTTTATCACAGGTGTTACATACAATTGTTACATTTCCAAGTAGTTACCCCCTGTAGATGCCAATTTTTTGTGTTTGGTATATTACTGAGTTTGGGACCCTTCCTGGAAGGTTAAGAGCGTCTGTGTTTGAATTCTCACTCTGTACTTTCTAGCAGTATGATCTTGACCAAATTGTTTCACCACTCTGATTCTCAGTTTGCTCACTGATGAAATGAGAATAAATTAAAGCATCTACCTCATAGAGTGACTGTGAGGATTAAACGAAGTAATATGTGGGGAGTACTTAGATCAGTGTCTAGAATTCTACAGCACACCGGTGTACATCCATTTCAGTTTTGTGGGCAGCAGAGTGGTTATGAACATAGGCTGACATCAGAAGAAATTCAGGACCTGGATCTACTCTTTTCTGACTACGGGGCCATAAACAAGTCATATCATCTCTCCAGAGCTCACTTCCTCACCTGTATAAACTGAGCTAATGATTGCTACCTTCTACCGGTGCCATGAAGATGAACAGAAATGGTAAATGCAAAATGCAATGGGCTAACTAGTAGTACAGTTCCTGTCAATTCAGCAGGTGGCAGCTACTTTTCCTGTCCTTGGACGCTGTGGATGAACAGCTCCTGGGCCTTAGATTGTTAGCTCCTCTTCATTGACCAATGGGTGGATGGGGAAAGTAAGACTGTGTGGAGGTTACAGTGGAGAGACTACGAAAGTTACTTCCATTTATGTGGAGGTCCCAGGCAATGTACAGTTAGCTAAATGAGACCCAGTCCACTTTCTAATGGCTCAGAAACGGGGCACCCCAGTATGTAGGTAAGTAACAGAATACAACTTCCCTGGTAGCTCAGCTGGTAAAGAATTAGCAATGCAGGAAACCCTGGTTCGATCCCTGAGTTGGGAAGATCTACTGGAGAAGGGAAAGGCTACCCACTCCAATATTCTGGCCTGGAGAATTCCATGGACTATTCCATGTGGTCTCAGAGTCAGACATGAATGAGTGATTTTCACTTTCACCAGAAAACAAGTAGTGTGTCTGAGCAAGGAGTTTTGAGGGTGCTAGGGAGGACATATTTATGTGAGTAGTCTACCTGGAAGAAAAGGTTTTTGAGGAGAATCTCAAAAAATATGCATGGAGATGGGAGAAGTTGGAGAAAATACTGGTCATGAAGACCTTTGAATCATAGGCAAAGGATTTTTTCCTGAATTCAGAAAGGACTGGGAGACCTCATATTGCCAGGTGACTGTGAGATGGCAGTGTCAGAGAGGCACCCAGGTGTACTAGGCTAACAAATAGTGATTTAGAAACCCTACTATCTGAAACTGCTGTTAGACTCTCTCTGGCATATTTAAAAGATGGTATTTGGAGACAGATATGCCCTGTACAGCTCTAATGCCAAATTAATTTTATGGTTTCCTAACAAATGTCCAAAAACCAGTGTGTTATGGTGGCTAATCATTACTGAGCGCCTCACTGTATCACTGTGTTACTGCATGCAAACTAGATAGAGTTAAAATGAGTCAGTACCTGACTGTGGTGGATACCTAGCCGCCACAGAAAATTATATAGAACTAAATACAGGCACACAAAAATGAGTACAAGTAAAATGGAAATGTGTATAAGATGCGGTGGATTGTATCAGTCTCAATATCCCGACTGTGGCACACACAAATGAGTACAAGAAGGGAAATGTATATAAGATGCGGTGGATTGTATCAATGTCAACATCCCCATTATGATATTACAGTTAAGACATTACCATTGGTGAGAGAAACGGGCAAAGTGAACGAAGGTTTTCTCTGTATTGTTATTTTTTTACAACTTCATTCAAGTCGCTGAACAAAAATTTGAATTAAAAATGTGCTGGTAGAAGCTATGTTTTGTAGAAAATGTGCTCTCTCCAGTCACATTCTGCTTCTCTCCGTTACCCATATTTAGGGGGACTCCTGGGGGCACAAAATAGGGGGCGTTTTGTATGCTGGTGGCCCCCACTAAAACGGACAGCAAAGTGCCTCAAGGAAAGACGTCAACAGGACAGGATTGCTTTGTTACTTTGATCTAAGTGAAGGTGTCGGTTACAATTATCCCAAACTTTAGACAGTTCAGCCACAGTGGTCAGCTTTATCCAGGTGTTTTCTGATTTACCCACGGGGTCTACTAGGTCACTTGGTTAATATGTGTAAATGAAGTTTACCCCTGCCCCCCCCGCAGCCCCCCCCCCCAAAAAAAGTGACGTGAAACTGCCGGAGGTAACCTTTAAATATTTAGGGAGTTTTTACCTGACCCATTGCTTGCGAAAAGTACAACTCGCAGGGATGAGTGAACTCGATTTCTTGAGCGACTCGGAGGAGACCGTGTTAGCAGGGCAGAATTATTACGAACTCCGCAATTCTCTTTTCTTTGCTATGCTAAAGGTTTCCCTTCCCAACAGTAGGGAAAGACTTCGACTTGAATGAGAGCCCTGAACTTTTGTAAAGTGGAAAAGAGGGGAAGTCATGGCAGGCTGGGAAACCGGCCCCGGGAAGGCGTCCACCGCGCTCGAGAACAACGACGCGAATTTTCAGAAGAGAAACTTCCCTTCCCCGCACTTGCAGACTTCGGCGAGTCCAGGAGCGCTCCAGGCGCCCGGGAACAGGGAAACTGAGGCAGGGCCGGCGCGGCGCGCGCAGCCCGGGCCTCGGCGCCCGCCCGGAGGAAGGGACCCAGGATGCCAGAGCTCTCCGCGCGGCGCAGCCACCTCCGAGGCGGCCTCCCCGCCCTGGTCCGCCCCGCCCAGCTCGGGACAAAGCCCGGGGCCCGCGCCGGGAAGGGGCAGGGCGGCTCCCGCGCGCGCCCCGCTCCCCCGTGGGCGCGAGACTCCGCCCCGCCGCCCCTCGGGAGGGAGCCCGCCCGCCCGCGCCCCAACGGCCGGGCCGCCCAGCCGGGCCCACCCCGAGTCCCCATGACGTCACCGGCGGCGGCAGGCCCCGCCCCCGGCCCCGGGCGGCAGGCCGCATGACGTCACCGAGGCCCCACCCCTCCGGAGCGAGTTCGCTCCTGGCGTTCATTTCATTCCTGTCCTCATTCCGAACATTCTTAGCATCGCTCGCGCCGCGCCGCGCCGCCCGAGCCGAGCCGAGCCTCTGCAGCCGCCGCCGCCGCCGCGGCCCCGCCGCCCGCCGCGGGCGCCCATCAAGCACTTTGCAGACTCGCTTCCCCCCTGCGGGCCAGTCCGCGCGGCGGGGCCCGGGCTCGGGGCGGCCGCGTCCGGGGACAGGCCATGCAGTGCCCCCCCCCCCCCCCCCCCGTCCACCTCTGCCCGGAGCCGCGGGCAGCAGCCCAGTTCGTCCAGCCGGCCCCGGGGCCGGAGCGGTGCTAGGCAGGGGTGGGGTGGCCCAGCCCGGGGATCGGGAATCGGGGAGGGAGCCTGGCTCCGAGCTGAAGGCGGGGGAAGCGGCGCCGAAGTTTGCCTCGGACTCGCCAGGCGCCGCGGCGGCTCCCTTCGCCGAGGTAAGTTGGCGCGCGGGGCTGATGCTGGGCGCGGGGGGCGCGCGGGGCGCCGGGGGCGGGGGCCGGCCCGGTCCGGCCCCGGCCGCTCTTTCTCTCCGGACTCCGCTTTGTGTGCGGCGGGCGGGCAGCGCAGCGGGCACGCGGAGGGCCGGCGCCGGGCCCCCGCGCCCGCCTCCCCGCGCTCCTTCAAGGTGAGCGGCCGGGCGCCGCGGCGGGAGTTGCCGGGACGCCGAGTTGGGCCGCGCGCCGCGGAGCCCGCGCGGCAACAGGCGGCCTCGCAGGCGCCGGGCGGCCGCGCCGCGCCCCCCGCGCCCCCCTCTCGCGCCCGTCCGCCTGCCGGCGCGCACACGCACACACCCTCGGGCAGTTTCCACGTTTTTCTGGGAGAAGTCAGAAGTTCGGAGCGAGCGCGGGCGGGGAGAGCCGCCGGCGCCGCCTGGGAGCCCAACGCCGGCCCGATCCCCCCCTCCGCCGCGCCTCCCCTGCCGCCCCAAGCGCCGGGGTCCCCCGAGGCCGGCCCGGGGGCTGCGCCGATTTGTGCTGCTGGCGGGGCTCTTGCTCCTGCTTCCCAAAGATGAAAGGAGGCACGGTCGTCTTTGCCGCTTCTCCAGGACTGTTGCTGCCGCCGCCGCCGCTTCATTGCACATTCAAGTGGAAAATTTTCAGGAGTCAGCAGAAACACTGTGTCCAAAAAAGACTGAGTCGCAGTTACCACCAAATCCTGGAGGAGACTCTCCCTGGAAAACTTCCCTTCGGTAGGAAATACTGGGGGATTTGTTTGTTTATTGGAAGAGACATGATCCCCAGAGGGGAGAAAATCAGTGCATTTCTTCTCTTTGTTCGTAGCAGCAACATTTGTTTTGTTCTAAAGTCCAGAGGCCCGCTTTAAAGAAAGTTCAACTTCTATGAGTTTCCTTTTTTTTTTTTTCCTTTTAAAGTGTTTTTTTAAACCGGAGAAACGTTTTAAATGAGTTGAAGACAATGGAGGGCTTCACACCTCCCTTCTTTTTCTCCCACGAAAATAAAATCCAGATCCTAATTTTCTTTGCTTTTTAATTGTGTTTTTAAAGATTTATTTAAAATTGAATGGTGTCACTGTATAAAAATATTTATGAAACAATGAAATACCAGCCATTAGCATTTCTCAGGAGGCTTGTTAACTTCTCAGAAGCAAGTGGCTGCCTGTGATTTGCAGAAACGAAAATTGACCTCAGTAAGCCCTGAAAAGTTAAGAGACAGATGATGTTCCAGGAGTGGGTCATGTAAAAAGGCTGAGTTTTAATAACAGTGCCTTGGAGGAAGCCCAGGTCTTGGGACAGAAAGGTCTGTAAGACCTATTAGCTTTCAAAGGAGTTTTAAAAAAAAATATATGTATTTTAAAAATGTTACAGATAGTGCAATGAGTAGAACACTGTCAGTTCTTCAGGACAACCAACCCACATGTTTCTTCCTCCCCACCCTTTCCCTTGATTGTTTCTGGAAGTTTAGGTGGTCTGATGGCTTGTGGTGTGCTGGGTTCCTGCAGGTGATTACCTGAATAGACAGATCCCTTCAGGAAGATGTGACCCCACTGCAAATTCAGATCACGGAGTGGGCTCCGTTGTCTGCAGCTTGCAGTGAATCTTGATTGGTGTCTTATGCACGGGGGCTTCTCTGCCAGGGTACTGTGAGGTGGTTGAGGAACAGACGTCAGGCTTTGCCCAGTGCTTAGTCCTTTCACTGCTGGGCTTGTGCCCTTCTGTAAATAGCAGGAACTATGAGCACCAAGCACATCTGAATGCTTGTAAGGGCCAGACTTAGATCCAACTTTGGTAAGAATCTTTCCTTTTTAGAAGGAAATAGTAGAACTAATTACAAAGTTGCTCTGGAAAGACAAATGTATTAGTTGAACCTTTGTTAACAGTAAGATTTTGAATTGTTGATTGTTTTTTAGGGGAAAGACTGATTTTTTTTTTTTTTCTAATTTCACTATTTCCATACATGGTCACAGATATTTTTGTTTAGTGTTTCTTTGTATGTGCAACTCTGTGTTGGACTCTCAGGTTTCAGGATTTGGACCAAGTTTATAATTCTTTTGTTGTTGGTGTAAAATAATGAGCTGATAAGCTGTATCCGTTACTGGTTCTTGCTGATGGTATGAAAGTGCCAATGTAGACCATTTTATTTTTACTTTAATGATTAAGTATTATTTGGTTCACAGTTTTAGGAGAATATCAGACTACTTTTCTTTACACGTTCGAAATAAAACCAGTGTGACACTTTGCCTTGACACTTACGAGTAAAAAACTATTAAAGGAAAGAATTTTTGTGTCGATTCCTCCTCTGTGTGATCTTTTATAAAGTAACAAATAGGACTCCATTCAGGGAACATACCTGAGAGAGATTATTGGAGAATTTTTTTTTTTCCTTCTTTTCCCAAAACATAAACCAGAACTCACCATGGCATATACTTAATGAAATTTAATTTAAAGAAAGAGGACATGTTATCTTAGTTTGAGTCAGACCAAACTGAATTTCTCATGGAGAGGTGCTTCCTTGCTTCATGGTACAGTGTGTGCCTAGACTCCAGCAGCATACTAATACATAAGAGCTGCTGGTGGTGGGGTTGAGGGGGCAGCCTGGGGAAAGTCAGCTTCCTCCTTTCTTCTCCCCTGCCCCTCCCCCTCTTTTGCTTTATATAGAAAGAATATGTTCACATACACACTTTGGGCATTGGTACCTTCAGTTTTATTTATTTATTTAAGAAAAAGAACAAGCAAGTCGTAAGGAAAAAAATGTTCTGGTATTTTGCCTCTTGAGTTTCAGTCATTAACATACAATTCTGAATTTTGCTGGTTATGACAATACAGGACAGCAAGTTTAACAGGAAAATTTGGTGGGATATACTTGTGGATCTAGATCACAATAGTTGTCACATTTTCAGTGGGAAAATGTATAATGGGGACAGTTAGAGAACGTAGATCCCAGATGCTAGATAGGCCTTTGAAGTAATGAGCTGTGCCATTAACAATATTTTAAGTTTCTTGCTTCTGAAATTGATTGATCTGTTATACATGGTGGTGGGACAGGAGTTTGTGTGTCTTAGAGATTACTCTTCTCTCTAATCTCTTGTGTTATTATGTGTTAATCATGAGCATAATTAAACTGCCTGCCTGCAAATGATAATTGTGGTGTCTTAACACTCAAAAGGTTGATGCAAATAACTGCCTGTATGATCCCTTGTATGGAAAATGATTGTGCTCACATACAAACAGTGTGTAGATAGCACTTTTAAGCTTGTATTTTAGGCATTTTATCTTGTTTCCAATAAAGAGATTGCGAAAGGAGAGGAAAAATACTGCGGAGTGAAAGCTGTGCTTAGAGGTTGGATCTGTTCAGTGATAAAAACTTTTGGGTTTTTTTCCTCAAAGACTGAAGAATACTGGCCAGAGGGAGTGTCCAGCTTTCTCTGTAAAACTGCAGCGAAATCAGAGCCCACCTTTCTGTTGATAAATGCAGGCATCACAGCTTCCTCTTTCGAGTTCAGTGACTGGAACTGCAGAGTGCGAATGTCCTACTTCTGAACTCCGCAAGAAAAGTGTATTGTAAGCTTACTGCCCTTTGACAGACTCCGGCTGTGCTGCTGGGCTATTGGGGACTGACTGGTGACTGGCGTAATCTCTTACAGCTGTGTGGCGCTTTTTCTTATTTTATCTGTAGAAGCCACAGATTACCCTGTGTTGTTTAAATTAGATCCCAAATCATGTTTGAACAGTATCTGTGATGTATTTTAGTTTCTTGTTCACAAAGGTGATAAAATCAAGTAATTCAGGTCCATAGTAAGCACCTTAATGTTTCAGAGTTGCCCTTTCTGACAGATATCAATGCCAAATTTTGACCCCTTTGCATTGCAATTATTGAATACTTCTGAAATCAAGGATGTTTGGCAGCTCCCCTATTCTGGGATAGTTTGTAGAATGCTAGAATGTTTGGATCGAAATATCTGGAGTGTTTTTGAGTAGGTTTTTACATAGTTTTCTTTCAAAGCTGTGGACAGTTGAGAGTTTTCAGTCTGTAAGATTGTCATCATAAGCTTCCTCGACACACTCCCGAGTTTGAGCTCACAGTGAAAATCCAACCGTTTCTTAAGATACATTAGGGCTTTGTAGTGGCACAGCATAAGAGAATTTTGAAACGTGTATTTTTACTTTAGTCAAAGCAAATGGGATGCCCTGAAGAGTGGGCTTTCAGGACAGGGTTTCTTACTGGGTGGGTCGCTTTCAGCTCTTACGTTCTCCTTTTGTCCACTGGCTTTTTGCATGGTTGGGAGGATTCACAGAAAATACTTTCCATAGTCTGGGAGTCCTGCCTGGCTAACTGTGAAACCACTAGTCTCTCTTCTGATTGGATAAGGGGTGGGGGGAGTTCCTAAGAGGCCGTCTTTTCTAGTTTCGTGGCAGGCCCAGAGAGGAAGGCTCTGTCCTGGCGGTATTGCTGCCCCCCACTCCCCAAGTATTTACCATCCTGATGCAATGCTTCCTGCCCTTTTCACATTAGTTTTTAAGGCTCTGTCATTGGATTTCACTAGTAGTTTTAGTTTGAGGAGCTGGGCTCAGAATTGGAAAAGGGGTTTAAAAGAAAAAGTCGGTATTGAAGAACAAGTCAAGTACCACCATTGTCTCCATTGGGAAACTGTGGTTCCTTTGCGGCATCTGACAGGTTAAGATGTATATGTAAAGTGGCTGAAACACTATTGGTGGGGCAGATACAACAATGGCGGGTGCTGTTGTTTTTACTGATATATAAACTGAAAAACTGCTGCTAATGGTGGGAAATGTTAATTATGTGAGAACATATTGAACTTATATTCTCTGGCATGAACTTTTAAAAAAAAATGCATGAACTGTGCTGCTTTTTTATAGGCACAGCTTTCTAATTATCATAATTCAGTTCAGCTCCGCTCTTGGATGGAGTTCAAGTGCAATCTCAATTTAACTTGAAAGGAGATTTTTTTTTTAACTGAGAATGTTTAAGAAATTTTGAAAAGTTCATCCAAGAATGTTGTCTGCTTAGGTGTGGTTAATTGGGGGGATGAAATGAGTGGCTTTCTATAATAGTTAATTAGATCTGAATATTAGAAAAGAGACATTTTTTTTTTGGCTTTGTACTGTATCCAAACCTGCATCTTGGGCATTTTTGCATAACCAGATGCTATATGCTGTTGAGTTTTCTTTGGAAACCAATGTATTTTTCTGATAGAAAATTAGCTAAATAGATATTTTATTACATCAATGATATAATCTCTGCAAAGACAAACTTCCTTTTGAGAAAACAGAAAGAAAGAAAGGCAGAAATCTTATAAATTCGTTTGACAAAAATCACTGTTTATCTTTTATACTAGCCAAGCCTTATGTGGTCCTACTTGATGGCATTTTGTGAAAGGGGTCATCTTTGACAGTATTCATTCCAGTGTCCAATGTCCTTTATATTTTCCATAATCTTAGTGTCTTTTCAAAAAAAAAAAAAGTTAATGAAGCCCAGGTGCCAAATCCTCTGTGGAATCAATTTTAATTGGAAGTCAGAACAACTTCAGCTGGACCTTCCGACTTGCATCCAGTCTGATTTCTGCTGCTAAAATGCAAGGGGAGCCCACGGAAACCAAATGACTTCATTTGCTCTGGCACTTAAGAGCTGGATTCACTTCCCTGGTGGTGAAATAAAAGGAGCCAAGTGTTTTAAATAGCCACTCCCTGAGGCCTGCCCGCCCAAGTGTTTGGAGAAAAGCACATTGTCTGCTTGCAGCCCTAGCTGGGAGCTGGCCTGGCTTGCCCTCCCCCATCAGGCAGCTCCGTTTCTGAAGTTGACATCTGATTTTCTCTCTGTTCACCTGATATATACCCACGCACACATGCAGCGTGCACACGTGTCCTGCAGGTAACTCGGATCTCTCATATTGAATGTGTGTGTGTGTTTCAAGTCACTCCTGGGATAGGGAGAGGCACATAGCTAATAGCGAAAAATAAAATGTAAACACGGTAGCCGCCTCACATGCCGCTGCTGCTGGGTTTCTGTCCGATGGTGCTTTCTGGGTAGGCGTGCCTATTGTTATGGCAGCAACAGGCGGCAGGAGTTGGGGCACCATATGGCGGATGTGGGCCTCAGATAAGCTGTCTGGTAATTTAGCTCATCAATAGCATTTTGATATGCTTCATTTTCATATCACCCATCACTGTGGCTGGGGGTGTCTTGGGGGGCTAACTGATTCCAAAACCATTGAAACGCCTGTGAGCCGATGCTTCCTTTGGTGGAATCTCTTTCAACCCTTTCTCCTTCACTGCCTTTTCATTTCAAAGCTTTGGGGAGACAATGGTTAGAGTTAGAAAGGGCTCCATCATCTGAGGGAACCCTCAACCCCGTCGTGAAATCTGGAATGCTTAGAAGACCTCATCAGGTATTTTCATTGAAAGGAAAACAGAAAACAAGCTATGTAATAGTGTTTCATACTGGCAGAGTCAAGAAATTCCCGTAATTCAAAATTTGTGTTGGTTGTAAATAGTCGGGAGGATAAGAACAGCATGGTTCTTATTTTGGCAAAATGGTTCTAGTTTTTTTGTTCATTAAAAATACCTCCTTAATTTTCTTCCACCTTTGCATTTTACCTTGTCATCAGTTGCATTGGAAAGAAATCTAAAAAAGAGGACATATATGTATATATATAGCTGATTCATTTTGCTGAACAGCAGAAACTGTCACAACATTGTAAAGCAACTATATGCCAATAAAAAAAAAAATCAAGTGCAAAAGTGATTTCAGAGGAAGAGTTATCTGTGATTTGGAGGCAAAAGGCAACTTCCTTTATGACTAAGAATTCTTAAAGAGGGAGATACTTCTAGAACATCTCTACTCAGATATCCAATGAATCTGAGCCAAAAGTAGAATCTCTGCCACTGGTGAATCCACAGGGGGACTCCTGCCTTGAGTTGCTGGGGCCATTTCAGGAATTCTGCACACAGTAGGTAGATTAGTGGAAATTACACGATGTGCATGACTATTTGTTTATCAAACGTGTGAATCTCATTCGGCAAATATTTGTGTCCCTGATGTGTGCCTGGCACTGGGGGTGGGGGTAGGGGGCAGGGTAAGACTGTCTCTTTCCCTACCCAGCCTTCCTGAACACTCCCCTTCTCCCTTCCAGGCCTCCCACCTTTTGACTGGGGTTTCTAGTTTTCATTACCTGGCTAATTCAGGATGGTCCTGACTCAAACCCAGGGCAGCCTCTCTCCATTCCTGTCCCCAGGAGCTTCTGCCTCACCAGTGGTTCCCACCTGAACACATGCATCACAGCCTCCATGGAGTTTTCCACAGACTGGGTTATCAGCCCTGGGCTCTTACGAGGGCTAGGAGAGGTGCAGTGTTTTTGTATTTCTAAGAGACCTCAGACATTGAGAATTATTGGGAATTATCTGATTGGGAATTATTACTTTAGGTATTCTAACTTTTACCTTCAGATGGAATCAGGCTAAATTTGGCCATGCCTCCTAACTCTAGATGGACTTTTTCCTGTATTTGTGAGGTGATGTACCTAGGTGCGTATATTAACTCTTAATGAAATTCACTAAGATCTTGTTAGTTTTAAAGATATGACTACACAGAAATGTGTAGGAGAGGTGATGAGCAGAACTACCTTCTTTGTGCTCAGCACACATCTGTTACCCCCTGGGAAGGTAGCAGTTGTTTCCAGATGTGATTATAGAGGTGAGTGTCAGGCTCCTTGGCAAGGCATGTAAGGACTAATTCTTGCCTGTTGACTGTTTGCAGAGGTAGTTTTCATGTTTGAGTAGTGGGAATGTTCATAGAGGGTCTCACATGGTCCCTCTTGATACTGCAGAATAAGGGCATAGGAAGGCTAATCGTGACAGCATCCCAGAGATGAGCATGGATTTGCTGCTTGTGAATCATCCTCAGCTTTTTATTCTTTCTCTCTTCTCTCCACCTTAGGCACTTAGAAATCCAGATATTTCCAGCTTTGCATAGAACTGTTACATTGAAACCTTTGCAGATTCTACCCTGTGCCTGGGATTTGGTGATCCAGCCAAGGGTGGTCAATGAATGACCATCAGTTAAACATCCCTGCAGAGCTTCCAGCTTAGCAACAAAAACAGGCATGTGAAGAGATTAAAGAGATCACAGTCCGGTGGGGAAGCTGTGTAGTTCATATTTCATGAGTCCCAAGGTGCAATTTTTTTTCCCCTTATTTGAATGTTTCCAAAATTGGGATGCATCCTACAATCATGGCTGGCCAAGTGGTGGTCATGACCCATGACGTGGTTGCGTACACTCATCACAGCCTGCAGAACAAGTGCAGTGGAGAGGAAGAAAATTCCAAAGTCAGTAGCCAAACATTCCTAAGAATGCTCTTGATGTTGCCAGTTCTCTTGTTGGCACAGAGGGCAACAGTGTGTGGAAAGTCATGGGTGTTGATCTCTCTGAGAAGTTTAGTATATCTAACCCACTTGTGTTTGCTTAAAGTTTCCTTTTTATGCCTGCATAAGATTGACATATGATAAAGTTTCAATATATATAAAATACAATTTCTAAGTCATAAGGCGGTGCTCTGGCTAGGTGTTTCACACAATATTTCTTAGAAATAAAATCATACTGCCTTTGACAGTCACTGGGGTCTTCAAGTTGATGAAATTTTCTTGAAACGTGTTTGCATCTCTATCCAAAAGGATGTGGGAGATTATATATTATTGATGGGTTGGTTTGAGGGAGTAGATTGGGATGGGGAGATGATTTCATTTTTACACATTTGTAGTTTTTAGGAACATGTGTTCCTGTGATGTCAAAATAAAGGGAAAAAATATCCAATGGGGAAACTTGATTATAATCAAGTTTAAGATGTATACCAGCTCATGACTGGCAATGAATCTTCTGTATTACCGTTTGAGGGTTATGCTCAATACTCATGAGATAGCCCGAGAGCTGTGTTGCTCAGTGGTGGGGAATGAGGAGACCTTTGCAGAGGAAGTGATGTTGGAACTAGGCCTTGAAGGGAAGGTTTTTTTAAAATAAAAAAAATTTTTTTTTGCCAGATACCATTTTGGGATTAGAGTGGGACCCAGTTGTTAAACAAACACCACCACTCCCAGATATCCTCCAGAGTAATGAACACGACTCTCAGATAGTAATACAGACAGTTCATTGCCAGTTGTGAGCTAGTATAGGATCTAACACTTCATTGTGTTCAATTAATGAAAGAAGCAAAAGGGAGGGAGGGGACTAGTTGTGGGGAGCTGGAAGCTTCCTGATTCTGGTTTGGAAAAAGGCAAGATAATAACGTACGTTTAAAAACACAGGTTTGGAGTTGGACACACCTCAGTTGGAGTCTTGGCTGAGCTACACTTGTCCTATGTCCTTGGACAAATTACTTCCTCTCTGAGCCTCGGTGCTGCCATCGGTAAATTTTAATAGAATGCCTCCTGTGTGCCTGACACTTAATAAATGCTCAGTAAACAGCAACTTCCCATGCTATCTTGTATACCAGGTCTTCCTGGATTTCCTGCCAGGTCAGCCTGGGCATTGACTCTTGAAGAACACCCGAGGCTGAAGCAGTTGCTGCGAAGAGCCAGGCTTACAGTCTCAGGCCAATGATTGAGATCCAGGAGAGGCTGAGGCATCCCGTCAAGTCTGAGGCTATTAATCTCTTTGAACCACACTTCCCCTATTCATAAAAGTAGAGGAAATCCATAAGTAAATACGTAATATTTGATGCTATTCCTTGCCAAGTAGTAGCGCGAACTTCTAAAGGTGGATGGCAGAGTACACCTTCGTGCACTCAAAAGGAAATGTCTTCCTTAGGTTCTGGCATGGAGGCCACTCTCCTGACTTTGGGACTGGGTTCTAAAAGTTCTTCGCCAAGGTGGTTGTATGGAACTTGTTGTTGGTAGAGTAGCTATTTTCAGGGCCCTGGACCTGCTGGTGGAGCCTTTGAGAAATCCCTGCTAGAGTTCTGAAGGCTTCAGCTCTGGGTGTGAGATGGGAGAACAAGAGGCAGACAGGTGCTTCCCCACCTTTGCTGCCCTCTTTGCATCTCAGTTTCTCAGTGCCCTCTGTTTCTTCATTTGGAAAGTAGGCTGGTGTTACCTATTTTGAAGGGCTGTGATAGGTGTACATAAGAATTATCTCAGTAGGCTGGAGCTACATATGTTTTTGGTGTTCAGTCACTAAGTTATGTTTGACTCTTTGCAACCCCATGGACTGTAGCATGCCAGGCTTCCCTGTCCTTCACTATCTCCTGGAACTTGCTCAAACTCATGTCCATCGAGTCGGTGATGCCATCCAACCATCTCATCCTCTGTCGTCCCCTTCTCCTCCTGCCCTCAATCTTGCCCAGCATCAGGGTCTTTCCCAATGAGTCAGCTCTTCACATCAGGTGGCCAAAGTATTGGAGCTTCAGCTTCACCATCAGTCTTCTAATGAATATTCAGTGTTGATTTCCATTAGGAAAGCAGAAACAGGTATGACTGCTATCAAATGTATCTTGAAAGTATTCCAGACTCTGGAGTTAAATCTTTGCCCCTCTCATCAGATTCCTTTGCCCAGGCCTTAAATATAATTCAAGTAATAATTCACACTCGTGTGTGAATGGCAGACTGACCCAGTATATTTGCATATTTAAGAGAATGTTTAGTAATCCAAGATGACTGTCTACTTGAGTTAGTACTCAGGTACTTCCTGGTACATGAGCTGAATCCTTTCTGAAAACTGGTGGATTTGAAAACTGAAAACCTGTGTTTTCAAAGCCAGAGGCCCTAAGCTGGTCTTGATCCACTTGACAGGCAGCTGTACTTCAGATGTGTGTCTGTCCCCTGTTTCCAGATCCGGGCCACTCCCAGTGACAGGTTTGAGCTATTAAGACTGCCTTGTGTGAACCTGGGCTGAAGACCATCTGCAGTTTTGCCTTCTCCTGTTGTCAACCAGGGTACATAGAACTGTGTTAATCTGGTTTCCTAGTTTAAATTAAAATTAAAAATTGTTAGGAGAGATAAGTAGACTAGTTGGGAATAAAGGCTTTTAGAGGCAGGGGAGAGAGATTTAAAAACAATGGTTTACAACCTGTGAATCTATTAAAAGTCACTGAATTAAATTTTTAAAAGGATATGTGAATTATATCTCATAGAAGAAGGTAAAGCACAGTGCTCCCAGAATTCCTCATGTGGCGAGTCCATTTGCTTTACTGGTCAATTGATTAAGATTGATATTCAGAGCAATGACCTAATAAGAGTTTATATCTGTTTTACTTTACTGGTGTTAGTGTGGAGCCTAAGGGTATCCGTTAGAAGTATCTACAGTGGAAAATTTTTTTACTTGTGAAAGTATAACTTCAGTGTTGAGGGATGACTCGCTCCTCAATGATAAACGTTGACCATTTTAACCACCCATATGGCTTACAGTTTAAACAGCCTGTGAACTAAATGCTAAAGGATAAGTAAAGTAGGATATCACAAGGGAAAGAGACCTGGAAGGCATGTGGGGCCACAAGTCAAGTCGTGAATCTGATTCGTAAGTTGATTTAAGATAGGGAAAAATTGAACCCACCGTAGATTAATTTATACTTCAAGTTTCAGGCTGTGCCCTGCCCATTGTTTTTTTTTTTTTAATAATTTTTTTCTTGGGCTTTTTTGTTGCTGTGTCCTCTGACCAGATGCAACTGTTTATGGTGGTTTTATTCATTTATATTACCAAAGGATTGTTCTCTGCTATTCTTCATGGCTGTGTAACTTCTTGCCTGGTATGGTCCTGGTTTATGCTGCTTGTCATGGCACAATCTTTAATAGTACCCTCGTTTACTCTCAAGATGTTCCAGTTTGGAGGATAAACCATATGATCATCCTACTAACAGGAGCTGATGAGAAAACTGGCTAACTCCCTTCAATTAAGCAGAATAGAGAGAAAAATCTCAAGCAGGAGACTTCTGTGGTACCCTGTATTGAGCTCATAACAGTATTATTCTTAGAGTGTTCCAGGCTGTTTCTGAGCTTCAACAGAGGGGAATTTCAGAGAACAAATTGTATATAAACCTGTGCTAGTTTCAACAAATTGTTTCAAACCCTCTCCTATTCTGTGGATCAATTCATAATGAATTTTTAAAAAAAGCGTCTCATTCATAAGAGTGATTCAGCTCTGTTTCATTTCCTTTTGGAATTGCAAAGTTCAGAAGTTTTTCCCAGTGGAATTCTGACAGGTTTGTACTGTGTGAAATTTGAGGATTTCAGATTACAGATTTTTAGAACCTGTAGTCTTGGAACTCTTGACATGCTTAGGTTTCAGACTTGCTCATCTTTGTTTTTTGGGAGACTGTGTAATGACATCCTGTGATATGCCAAACACACTGGTGCCAGTATCCACAGGGAACTGGTTCCAGGACCTCTGCAGATACCAAAACCCTGTGGGAAATGGCAGAGTTTTTGCCTATAACCTACGCACATCTTCCAGTATACTTTAAATCATCTCTTTAGATTGCTAGAGACTTCCCAGGTGGCACAGTGGTAAAGAGACCACCTGCTAATGCAGGAGACACGAGAGGCTTGGGTTTGATCTCTGGGTCAGGAATATCCCCTGGAGTGGGAAATGGCAACCCCCTCCAGTATTCTTGCCTGAAAAATTCCATGGACAAAGAAGCCTGGTATGCCACAGTCCACAAGGTCTCAAAGAGTCGGACACTGCTGGGCACACACACGGCGCAACATAATACCTGATACAGTGTAAATACTACGTAAGTAGTTGTAAATATGGTGTAAATATTATACTGAATGTAAATAGTTACCACCTTGTGGCAACTTCAAGTGCTTTTTGGGTAAACTTTCTGGAATTTTTTTTTCAGATTTTTTCGATTTGAGGTTAGTTGAGTCTTCGCATTTGGAACCTGTGGATACAGAGGGAAGACAGAGTGGAATCTTAAAAATTTAAGAAATTTTAGAACTTTGCCCAAAACCAAAAATAATTGTAAGGACACTGCTCAATTCCAGATGGTTCTTTTGACAGCAGTATTCACTTAGTTATTTTATCGTGTGCTTTAGGCAGTAACTTGGGCAGGTGTTGAGTTTGAAAGAATGGCTTCTGGCCTTCACCGTTGAGAACTGGGAGAACTGTTTCTCGTTGGAGCAGTTCACTGGGAGAAGGCACTTGAGGGACCCTCCAGGGCTAGGATCTTGGTCCCCCCACTCCCAGCTGTAAGGGTTGGATAGCCCCTCACTTGGCTCTTCCTGTGACCTTGGGGAAGTTGCTTGAAAATCTTTGCTTTCCCTTTCTGGGACGATCCTGCAGCCTACTTTTGAGCTGAGCTGTAGATTTAAGAGATAAAATGTTAGAGCCTTAGGCTGAAAGGTCCTGGAGCAGTTCTTATCTGAGTCATCCCTTCCACTGCCCCAAACTCCCCACCCAAGTCCGGTTTTGTGGAGGAGGAGCAGTACTGCCGAGTTCACTCCATAACTGTCTTTCAGTTGTGCTAATTCCCAGGCTGCCCTGGGAGAGTTTGGGTAAGGAAGGAAGGCTGACAGGCCAGGTTCTCTCTTGAGCCCGTTCTTCAACATTACCTTGTTCAAACCTGAGAGCTTTATTTGTGGTGAAAGAAAGTGAATCTCAGAGAGGGTTAGTAACTTGCCCAAGGTTACACAGCCAGGTTAATAGGGCCAAAATTTGATGTCAGTTCCGAGATCCTACCAACTCCACAGCTTTCAGGGTAACAAAAGACTGCATATTAAGTCACTTGCGGCATTTGTTAAGATAGATTGTGACACTGAAACAAAAGTAGCCTTGTGCTCTTCTGGTGTATTTGTGCAGAGTACTTAATGCTTTATTTTGTTTTGTGTTCTTCGTGGCCCATTTTACCCATGTTTTCAAAACAAACATGTAAATGTTGGGTGTGACCCACTCAAACCTTTACTAGGGGATCTGCTCCCCCGCTCGAATGTTGAAAGCGGGCAAGATTCTCTTCTCTCCTTTACTGTCAGTCTGCAAAGACTGGGGGTGGGATGAGGGGAGAAGGGCAGAACCTCTCACCTGGCTCCCTGGGCTCTTGTTGTTGTTCAGTCTCTCAGTCGTGTCCAGCTCTTTGTGGTCCCATGGACTGCAGCAAACCAGGCTGACCTTCACCATCTTCCTGAGCTTGCTCAAATTCACGTCCATTGAGTTGCTGATGCCATCCAACCGTTTCATCCTCTGTCCACCCCTTCTCCTCCTGCCTTTTTCCAGCATCAGGGTCTTTTCCAATGAGTTGGCTCTTCCCTTCAGGTGGCCAAAGTATTGGAGCTTCAGCTTCAGCATCAGGCCTTCCAGTGAATATTCTGGGTTGATTTCCTTGTCAGGGAAATGCAGACCTGGTTTGGAGGGCCCTTGTGAGGGGAGATGCAGACCTGGTTTGGAGGCCTGGAACTGTACCTGCCAGTTTATCTGGTTTTTCTTTGGAATGTGCTCTGCAGTTGAGCTGCAGAAGTTGGCCTGCAGGCAGAGATAGTTAGCCCCCTCTACCCCTGTGCAAGCCTGGATGTGGAAATACCCTCATGCTGGGGGTAGAGTTGTTAGGTAGATGACCTTGACTTGACCTGTTGATAGTGGGAGTGCTTGGGAACATGGGAGATATGGTGAATCTTTCCCCTCCCCACCCAGGTGACCAGCTGGAAACTATGTCTTAGCCTGTGAAATGTGATGGACAGTGGCAGGGGTAGAAGGGAAAAGGGAGTTAACCACTCTGTTCAGTTGTTGTTCAGTCGTTAAGTCGGGCCCGACTCATTGCAGTCCCATGAAGTACAGCACACCAGGCTTGCCTGTCCTTCACTAGTTCCCAGAGTCTGCTCAAACTCGAGTTGGTGACCCCATCCAACCGTCTCATTGTCTGTTGTCCCCTTCTCTTGCCTGCAGTCTTTCCTAGTGTCAGGGTCTTTCTGATGAGCCGGCTCTTCGTATCAGGTGGCCAAAGTATTGGAGCTTCAGTTTCAGCATCAGTCCTTGCAGTTAATACTCTGGGTTGATTTCCTTCAGGATTGACTAGTTTGGATCTCCTTGCAGTCCACGGAGTCCAAGCAGTCCAAGCCCTCTATAAATCAGGTCTCTGAAATAGATAATAAGGACTTTGAAATGGGATTGCTAGTGGGGTTGCTACCCACCTTTGATATCTTGGTTGGCTTTTAGCCCAAGGTTATGAGATGGTTATGGGATGGTTGATATTGTCTTAACTTTTGTTCACCTAATTCTGGTAACTCTGAATTAGACTAAATTCTGGGCTAAAAGGGGGTGGGGCCACTTATGCTCCTGTCTTCACCTGCTTCCCTGTACTGGTTTGCCCACTTCTTAGAGCTGTCATATACCCAGTGCCTTTTGGGTACTTCTGCCGTTGGCTATTTTGGTGTTTCCCTAACTTGGTATAGATCTTGCTAGCGCTTTATATATTTTGCAACATAGCCTAAAAGCATGGCTTTGAAGTCAGACCCAGTCTCAGTTATGCTTATTGGCTATAAGGTCTTGGGGAAAATGATTTTATCTCTCTGGGCCTCTGTCTCTTTATCTGAAAAATGAAAATATTAAGGTAAAGTGAAATATGACAGAGTATGACGAACAGCCAACAGTGGGCTTCTCCATGGATTGCCCCAACCCATTCTGATGTGTGCTTCCTCTGCCCTCCAGTCCCCAGTCCAAGACCCGAGGGTTTTGTCCCATCCAGAACGCCAGTCTGACAGGCGCTCATTTATTTGCTTTTCCATCTTCCTCCTTTGGGTTTAGTTTTAAGCTTTTTTCCAGCTTCTCTTCTTGCTGGATTTCCTGCTCTGTTTTTCTCTCTTCAGACAGTTTCCCTTTTGCTTTCATATTTTCACACACGCACACAGAGACACAAAACATGCTGTCCAATTTTTTCACCCTTTCTCTTCTGCTGTTATCATTTTGAAATCTTAGAGATTGCCCCTTCAGTTTCCTGGGTTTCACCAAAAATGGTCAGCAGCAGAGCACCACTTCTTGATTTTGCTGTCTTTCACACTGGAGAGCTTTGGATCTCTTGGCTTAGAGAGTTACTGGCAGTCTTAAGAGTTACTGTTTTGAAAAGCACAACTCATTTTGATTCTCAGTATGTTTATGAATTTGTGGAATTACATTTCTTCCACTAACCTGTTTGCTCTTGGACAACCTCTTTATTCTTTTTGAACCCCAGTTTCTCACTTGTAAAATGGATATGCTAGTGCCTTTCTTATGGGTTATAAGTGAGAGTTAGCTGAGGGTTTGCATGTTGCCTAGCAGAATGTACCATTAAAGTTATCTGCTGATTATAGTTATGGCTGTGATCACCATCACCTGGTAGCTAAGAATTAAGAGTGCCAAGTATCTCTTCTTTTGGCACCTTTCTCTTATTTTGAAGGAGAAAGACAGGAACAGTATTTTATTATTTTATATTTTCAAAGTTTTTATTGTAAAAACTTGAGTATAGTAGAGGGCAGTGAACCACCCTTGACCAGTTCTAGAGTACTGGAGCGGGTTGCCATGCCCTCCTCCAGGGGATCTTCCTGATGCAGGGATTGAACCCATGTCTCCTGCACTGCAGGCAGATTCTTTACTGCTGAGCCACTGGGGAAGCCCAGTTTCACTTAGCAGCAGTTATCAACTCATGGCCATTCTTCTTTCTTTCAAATCCCAGCTTCGTCTCCCACATATTATTTTGAAACAGTCCCAAAATGTCGTATCTTGTTATTTGTGAAGTTTTCAGTATATATTTTAAAAATATGACTTTTTAAGAAAGACCACCTGTTGGTGTTGAAACACCACTTCCTGGTGGTCCAGTAGCTGATACCCCACAGTCCCAATGCTCGGGTCTGGGTTTGATCCCTGTTCAGGGAACTGGATCCCACATGCCACAGTGAAGACCTAGCATGGTCAAATAAATTAAAAACAAAAAATGAAAAACTAATATCATCACACTAACATTTTAATCATGATTACTTAATATAAAATATCTAGTGAGGCTTTAGATTTCCTTGTTCATCTCATCAGTGTTTTCCCGTAGTTGGGTTGTTTAAATCAGGGTCCAGACAAAATTGAAGGTTATCTTTGATTGTTCTGTTTCTTAAAACTCTTTAAAGATTGTGTCCCTCTTTTTTCACCCTTTACAGATGATTTGTTAGAAAACCTGTTTCTCTTGTAGTGTTTCTCTCATTCTGGAATATGCAGTTGCATTTTCTTGGTGGTGTTTATCCTGCTCCACTGTCCTCAGTCTCTCCTATAAATGGGAATTAGACCTAGAAACTTGATCTGTTTCAGGCTCAAGGTTTTGGGTTTTTTTATGACAGGAATATTTCATAACTAGTAATCCACCAGGAGGCACATGAGGTCCAGTTGTCTCTTTCTTTGTGGTGTTAGACATTGATTTATGATCTGTGCCTGTATCTGTTGTTTCACACGGGCTTCGTAAACTGATCATATTCCAGTCCTCTTGTTCCTACTTCATTTATTAGCCAAAATTCTCTTATGGAAATGTTTTGTCATCAATTGTTTGGTTAATCTGGCATATGGTTGTAAGGAAAAGCAGGTTTGTGGTTTTCTTTTTTTGTTTCTTTTAATATCATCATGCAGTTGTAGATGTAAAATTATTGGATGCTTTTGACTCCATTTTAGTTTCCTCTTGCATGCATGATGATGTTGTTGGGGTCAGTTTACAGCCCCCTTGGACTGTAGCCCACCAGGCTCCTCTGTCCGTGAGATTCTCCAGGCAAGAGTACTGGAGCGGGGTTGCCATGCCCTCCTCCAGGGGATCTTCCTGATGCAGGGAATGAACCCATGTCTCCTGCACTGCAGGCAGATTCTTTACTGCGGAGCCACTGGGGAAGCCCAGTTTCCTCTTACTGATACGTTATACAGTCTTTGGGCCAGGGGAGTATCTTTAGTTCTGTGTCCTTTTGTTGTGACCCTTACAGTTTTTGATGGCAGCTTCCTTGCTGTCTTGTGTCTTCTTACGTATTCTTGGATTTAGAGTGAACCAAATTCTGCAGAACTTTGATTCCTTTCAGTAGGAAATGCTACTTCAGAGCTACCACTTGGGTAGGGCCTCTATTACCCCCTGTCCCCCTTCAGAAATGGATCCCACCTGCTGTGTCAACTTTTTGATCCATGGTAAAATCTTCCTTTGCACGTTTATTTCGTGCTTGGCTCCTTTGGCTCTCATTCTGCATTTCTGTGCTTGGGCTTGTCATCTTGTCCTTTTCTCCCTTAAGAAAAAGACCAAACTGAAATATTCCCCCAGGATAGTTCATGGTTTGACTCTCATTTGAAGGCCAGAGCTCACATTAATTTAGGCTTCACAGAAGACTTTAATCATTGCTTTCAGTCCTATCTCCCTGATCGTTTGTTCTGTGCCTTGTTTAAATAACCAGAAGGTGAGAGATTCCTTGTCTTATTACCACTCTGAGCCGTTCAGACTGCAAGCTATATTTTGATGGTATTGTTGGGGTCAATTTTACATGCCTGTGTTTGAATGAATACTTGTTGAATTAAGTTTTGTACTTCTCTTCTGAAATTTTTAAAATAGAATATATTTAATCTCTTACTCATTTAAAGAATTTATCACTAACACTATTTTTATGAGCTAAAAATTTTTAAAGCTCTGTAGTTTTAGGCAGATTTATTTGCTGGAGTCCTAGGTGGAACACAGCTATTGTTGGAATAGCTGCCGTTGTTGGAATACAGTAGTAAGCCTTTAAGTCTAAAATGAGTGTTTTTTTGTTTCATGAGTCTCCCATTAGACTTATTTTTAGTAATTTCTATCTTTCTATCTGGCATTTCTATCTTTTAGTAATTCTATCTGTAATTCTATTACTAATTCAGTAATTTCTATCTGGCATTTTGGAAATTGTCTGATGCCCAAGGTTGGTGCAGCACAGAACATGCACTTTGGCTGGAAAAAAAGAAATCTCATTTTTAAATACATCTACAGTGCTCTCTTCAGAGGTTCCATTTAGGCCTGGAGTTTCAGCTTCAGTAATACTTTCTTTGTTGTTGGTGAAAACAAAGCCGTATGCATTCACAGTCCAGCCAGCACAACCTCACAGCAAAGTGACTAGCACTGAAATTATCATCATTCATGACATCCCTAGGAAATTAACCAGCGTCCTGTCCTGTGAAATTTTGTATACTCATTTAACATCTCCCCCTACTACAACCCCTTCCCACCTTCCCCCTCCCTCCCCCCCCCCCCCCCCCTCTGACCCCCCCCCCCAGCTTTTTTAGAAGCGCCAAGCTTCATTTAATTGTTCATCTGTATTAAGTACAGTAGAGTAGGGGCTTATTCCCTTCCTCTTCCTCCAGGGGTACACAGAGAGGGCTAGGGGTCCTGTAATTCACAGGCAGGCCTCTGTGCCCTGAGGTTAAACTGGTTTCACAAAGGGAATTTTCTTTATGGTCCTGTGGCTTCCTAACACAGTGGAGGCTTCAGGAGGCAAGTGGTAAAAGCTACCAAAGAAAAAGCTGGACTGGAGCCACTGACGTCATATCAGTAAATCTGCTGGAGGAGCCCAGCTGGGTAGTGCCTGCCAGGCAGCCCTTGCACTTTGGCCTTGCCTGGTCAACTGGTCTTACTGCTTCTTCCATCCCCGCACCCTCCCCTTCCCCCGCAGCACTCCATCCCCCCACCCCCTCAACCCTTTCTTCCATGTTTGTTTTTTTCCCTCTCTTCCCTCTGTGTGACTGGGCAACTGGACTTGTGTTGAAACCTGTAAATGGTTTGAAAGCCACCCCTGAAACTCATCCTGATGTTAATGCCCTTAGGGGAAGGACAGGGGCAGGGAAAACCCAAGGGCTGAAGGGCCAGGGAGGCTTGAAAGCTTTTCCTTAAGTGGGACTTTTTTTTTTTTTTCTTAGTTGCAGCCTGTGAAATCTTTAGTTGCAGTATGTGGAGTCTAGTTTCCTGACCAGGGCTTGTACCCGGGCCCCCTGCTTTAGGAGTGTGGGATCTTAGCCACTGGACCACCAGGGAAGTCCCTAGAGGGGAACTTCTTGATGATGAATGAATCTATAGAGACTTCATGGGGAGCAGTCAGAGGTACCAGCTCCCGACAACTTTGAGAGTGGTTTGCTTTTCAGGACGTGTGTGTGTGTGTGTGTGTGTGTGTGTGTTGCTTTTTCAGGATGTGTGTGTGTGTGTGTGTATGTGTGTGTCTAGTGGGGGAAAGAGAAGACTGGTCAGAGGATGGGTGGAAATACTGAGTTGCAGTCTGCTTTTCAGGACGTGTGTGTGTGTGTGTGTGTGTGTGTGTGTGTGTGTGTGTATGTGTGTGTGTGTCTAGTGGGGGAAAGAGAAGACTGGTCAGAGGATGGGTGGAAATACTGAGTTGCAGTCTTCCTGTAATGGATGATTTAAGAGAATGAATTCCACCATGAGTCCTTTATTACCTATTACTCATTGGTCAGCTAACCCTGAACTCTCCCTGGTTTGCAATTGTAACAGTTAAATCTAGAGCTACACGCTGCTTTCCAACTTTGGTTTTTTCGAGTCACCACACCAGATGCACCTAAATTAAAATATTGCCATGCTAAATCTATTTTTACATCTAGGAGAATGACATCTAAAAATAAACCTTATCCCACCTGTTTTTCACTTTTGGGAAGTTTGTTGTCCCTAGACTTGTGCTACCAAGTCACAGCCCACAGATCAGGCTTTTGATCACGGCTTCCAATGTGAAGTCCACATTCTGCTTTTCCTGCTGTGGGTGTGATATTTTCATTGTTTCATTAGCCATTGTCCTCCTGTTTATTTTGCTGTGAATATTCATTTGCAAATAAGAGTGAAGCATGGGTTCAGAGTGGTTTTGAAGTTCCTGAGTCTTAGGGTCAGAAATATATTAAAAGTAGTATCTTATCCATGAATCATTAGATGAGTCAGTTCCTGAAACCACTACAAGCCTCATAGTTCTTGGCTACAAGCAAAAGCAGGAAATCCAGGCTTCAATAACTTCCTTTCCCAGTCCTGGCTATAGTCGCGTTGGTGGTTAGGTTCTGCTGCCTGCCTTTGTAAAGCAGTAGGAAGATGTATGTCTGAGGAACAAAGACACTCGAGTCAATTTACTGAAAGTGTTTATTATTTGTGGTCTTGCTGTGAATGTCAGGCTGCATTGGCATACCCTGCCTTGTACAGCTCAGGCCAGGCAAGGCCACTGGCTGGTCCAACAAGATGCCCCCACAAATGCATGGGGAATGTTTCAGGGAGCTTTAGTTAGGGTCCATTGAGTCCTCAGACTTGAGGGCATGCAAGCAGACATTAGGGGCAGAAAGTCTGGAGTCCGTATGTATAGCTGAAATAGCCACTTCTTTTGTTTTGTTTGCCTTGTCGGGAGACAGAAGAGAGAGGAAGGGAGGAAGGGAGGGGAGAACACACGAGTGCCAGCCCGCCCAGCTCTAGCCCGGCTCTTGCTCTTGCTTGCAGTTTACTTCCTTATGTACATGGTCTTTTTTTTTTTTTAATTCCTATTATGGTGTTTCAGGTCAGTCTTATTAACTTCAAAATCAATTTGATAACTCTTTTATTAAGTATTGTAAAAAGTAAGGGAGAAATGTGAAATGCTACCTCCCAAAGTCATGGGTCTCCGTGCTCTATGTTCTGTATTTATTTATTCTCTTACGAGCAGCTTCCCCTCCTCTGCTTTGTCAAGTGGAGACAGACTCTGGTGTCTCTCTGGTGCTTTTACGCTTTGCTTATGAGTGTATGGACTTTTCCCATCTTAAAAAAAAAATTCAAAGTGAATGTGATGCATTTTCATTTTTCAACTCTAATGTTCTTCCCCCATGTTCATTGGTGTTGCCTCCCTGGGGAGATTTGAGAAAGTGGGACTGAAACTAGACTTTTTTCCTCCAGGTTTACATGGAATCATTGGAAGCTCTGATAGGAGTCTAAAAATAGAGTGGGTAGACAAATCTTGTGATCAAGATGAGGAAAGAGAAAAAAAATGAAACGGTGAGCAGTCACCTGTTGGTGCCATCTCTTAACTTGAGCTTGTTTCCAATGCATAGCTGGCAGTGGCTCAGAAGGGTCAAATTCTATTTCAGCCTTTACAAAGGATAAAGTAAAAGGAAATGCAAAAGTTTGCCTGCCTTCTTAATGAAGCCTGGCTGATTCCGAGCACAGCCACGCTGGTGGGTGCCACTTTTTTCTTACTTGTCATCTGTATTTTGTGTTGGGGTAATTCTCTCTTCAACTTCAGTCTGAGCTAAGAGATTCTGATGAGCTTTTGAGCAAGTTGGACTTGTTTTGATTTGAGAGGTTAGACTGAAAGTCATAATATCTGACTTTGGTTTTCCAAATTTCAGGCTTGTCCAAAAAAATCCCCTTTAGTCCTAGGTGAGTCTGTTAGGAAACCACTGGAAATATAGTCCTCTTATTAATGTGTGAAGAGTAACTGTCTGAACTTGGAAGAGATTTTTCCTTATGTTGTGAGAAATACAAATCCAATTATTTTTATTTGTCCTACATTGATCTGAGAGTTAACTTCTTTTTAATGTAGCTTTCAGGCTGGGAGTGCAGACTGAAGCTTGAATCGCTTACTGTTTCTGGACCAAGTTGTTCAGGGCCAGGGATTGATGCATTAATTAAAATCAATGTAAATGGATTTGTAAGCCTCCTGTAACAGATTATCTTATTAGCAGCCACACAGAGCAGCCCATGATCTGGGAGGAATGTGTGTGTTGCCCTAGGTGAAATAGACCCCCCACTGATGGACTCTTTGGGTTTACTTTATGAGAAACCCAGAGGCTTTTATAAGGAAGGAGCCTTGCTTAACCTTTGCACTGAACAAATTCTTCTTATGAAAAATGATTTTTAGTATGCTTGCCCCAGAAGGCTTTAGTTCCATGTGTGTGTTTCTCTACCATGACTGCTTCTCTCCCCCACCTTTACAGTCATGATTCAAGGACACTTACGTGTATTGGCCAGGTTCGGCCTGTTTCCAGGCAAGATTCCCGCCAAAAACCCTCCTCTAAAGAGAAAAGGAAAAACCAGAAATAATTCCTTTTTGATAACAACAGAGTGCTTTCTTTCCTCCGACTCAAGCGACCAACAGGCAAACTACAAAGAAGACATTTATCTGTTATTTGAGGATCGGGCTGTACAGCTGTGCTTCCATGGAGTGATGATAAGATAAGATGGTACCTGTGGTTTTAACAAAAGTCAAAGTTCATGAAGCCGTTGTCATTTTTTGTAATTGTGCTGGACAGGTGGACATCCTCTATCGTTAGACCAGCTCTCCCACCTTTTCTCTGCTGTCTGGATCACAGGTGGACGTCTGACCCAAGCTGAGTTGAATTCTCTCTCCTGAATATTTTGGAATTGAGACAGCAATCCTAGTTGGTCTTTGATGCTCACCCTACAATTCTGGGAAAAGTGAACTGGGGAGCCGCTGTGTGACCCATGGGTATACAGAAGCATAGAATGAAAGCTGTTCTGCAGAGAGGAAAGAACAAAGTGGTTGTGCAGAGGAGGAGATGAGAGATCTTTCTTGGGAATAGTCTCATTTCCGGATGGTTTCCCATTTCCTGGTTTCCATTTCCCATGAGGGCTGTCTGCAGTTCCTGATTCGGGGTCATTTGATAGACCCCTTGTCCTTATAATGAACCCACGTTCCCCTACGCTTATGTGTGTGTGTGTTTTTTTTTTCCCGTATGTTAGTGGGAGTGGGTTTCTGTTAATTGAAACCAAATGGTCTCTGGCCAACGAGTTTGCTGGGAAATAAGCCCTGTGTGGTATTCTGGAGAGGCCTTCCTCAAGAGTGATAGCATGTGGCTTCTGCTTGGTCCGCAAGGCAGGGCTGCTGCCCTGGACCCAGTTTTCCAGTTTGGATTCTGTCTTGAGGGAACTAACTAGGTCAAAACGTAAGGGCTACCCTCCGAACCTGTGTTTCAGGCTGGAACATTTCAAGGCCTTATGTAGGCCTTTCTGATGGCTGGTTTGCCATGTGGATTTAGCTGGTGCAGCGGCTTGATTGAAATGTGGCAGGCAAGGAATTTTCCCAGTCATACCCCAGGGCACTGAGGGTTCTAGTTGGTTGAGCACCAGGTGTGTCCTTAGACCTGGGTGCCTTGCCTGGTGGGTGCCACCCCTTCCTTCCTCCCCTCCCATCGCTGATCAATGTGGAAAGCTTGCGCTCGGTGGCCTTTGGCAGATGCTTGGTGATGATAAATCCAGTGTGTATATCGTGCACGTGTGTCAAGCTCCCTCTGTCAGAGAACCTTCCAGGTTCAATGGATTTTATTAGCAGATGGATCAAATAGCAAATGGCTCTCTTGAGGAGACCAATAAGATGGGGGTGTGACCCTGGGGATGGTGTCAGAAACAAAAGGCCTGCTTCATCCGCTCTTCCCAGATTGGGGGGCTGTGGGGTGGCAGTGTAAATGGACAGGAAGAAGACGTAAGTGAGACTTCACTTTTAGAAATAACGAAGGAGAAGTTGTTGAAGGGGAGAGGATTTGTTTTGGAAAACTCTTACCAGGTATATTAGGAGATGTGTAGTATTTGTTGGCATCTTTTACAAATTTGAAGCCATTTTCATTCAGGCTTGATACGACATGTTCTACCTGTGGGTCTTTTTTTTCTTTCTTTTTTTTTAACTGAGAAAGTTTGGAGACTTTTTCCTTTTTTTTTTTTATGATGTATAGTTGATGTATAATATATAAGTTATAGGTATATAAGAGTGGCTCACAATTTTTAAAGGTTATGATTCATTTATAGTTATTATAAAATATTGGCTATATTCCCTGTATTGTACTGTATATCCTTGTAGCTTATTTTATACATAATATTGATAGTTTGTTTTACTTAATACCCTGCTCCTATATTGCCCCTACCCCTTGCCTCTTTCTGTGAGTAACCACTAATTTGTTCTCTATATCAATGAGTCTGTTTCTTTTCTGTTATATTTACTAGTTTGTTGTATTTTTTAGATTCCACATATAAATGAGATCATGCAGTATTTGTCTGTTTCTGTCTGACTTACTTCACTCCAAGTCCATTCATGTTGTTGCAAATGGCCAAGTTTTATTCTTTTTATGGTTGCGTAGTAGTCCTTCGTGGTCTTCCCTGGTAGCTCAGTGGTAAAGAACCCACCTGCCAATGCAGGAGAAGCAGATTTGATCCCTGGGTTAGGAAGATCCCCTGGAAAAGGAAGTGGCTACCTACTCCAGTATTCTTGCCTGGGAAATCCCATGGACAGAGGAGTCTGAGGGCTGCAGTCCATGGGGTTTGCAGAGTTGGACATGACTTAGCGAGTAAATAATAACTACCATAACAGTATTCCATTGTATGTGTACACACACACACACCATCTTCTTTAACCATTCATCTTTTGGACACTTAGGTTGCTCCCATATCTTGCCAATTGTAAATAATGCTGCTATGGGCATTGGGGTAAATGTATCTTTTTCAGTTAGTTTTTTTTCAGATGTATGTCCAGGAGTGGAATTGCTGGGGTGACAGAGGATGAGATGGTTGGATGGCATTATTGATTCAATAGACAGGGAAGCCTGGCATGCTGCAGTTCATGGGGGTCGCAAAGAGACACGGCTTAGCAACTGAACAACAACAATGATAGTTCTGTTGTTCTGTTTTTAGTTTTTATGTTCTACAGGTTTTGTTCATAGTGTTTAGTTTGTATATTTAGAAAGTGGAAACCTCGAGAATGTTTTTTTTTTTTTTCTATAAATTGAGAAGAGATTGGAAAGGGGGACAATGTAGACATTTATTGGGACATGGACATGAGGGGTTCAGATTGAGACACGTATGTTCCCTATGTCACATACCTAATAAAAAGCATCTAAAATTTACATGATATTTACAGTTTACACAGCTCTTTCAATAGCTTAACTTACTTAAACCCTTACAGCCACTTGGTTTGTGTAAGTGAGGAAATACAGTCTGAGAGATCAGGAGGCTAACCTAGAATCACACAGCCAGTAAGTGGTTAAACAGGGACTGGGTAAACTATCACCAGGATGCTGCTTAAATGCTTGCAGGCCTCCTCTGCTGTGTCCCCTCACCTTTGTCAGCTAGTATTGTAACAGGAGAATATGTGAGGACAAGGCTGCAGTGCAGTGATGCGGGCATGGGTGGGGGGTACTGAGAATGGGAGAGCAGTGGTTTTAAACTGCAAGTTCAGACAGGTCTCTGCAGGATTCAGAACTCAGAAAGAGCAGGAAAGGAAGGGACTCAAGAGAGTCTTGTCCACTGGATTTCAAACTAGGCTGAATACCTTTGTTACCTTGGGAGTTAGAAAAAAAAAATGTGTAAGACATTCGCCCAGTAATAACAGAGTAAGCCAGCCTTTTGCATGCAAATGGAAAACCTAGAAACCATAAAGGAAAAGTTGATAAATCTGATGTAAAATTAATTTCTGCATGGAAAGTTATGTAACAGGGAAAATCAAAAGGGAAATGACAAACTGGGAACGAATATATGCAATCCCCCCTGTATAATGTTCTGGTCACATTCCACCACTTTGGGTATAGCAGTGTTTCCCTTTTAGATCATTTTGGTTAGTTTTTTTTTTTTTTTTTTTAACAAGGGAAAATAAAATATTGCTGCAGAGAACTTTGGACTTACATTCTGAAATCCCTTACTGAAATTCACATCACCTGTTAATTAAACCCTTCCATTTTGGAAACAAATACCCAACTTGTGGGCTTACCAATGGTAAAGGATCCACCTGCCAAAGCAGGAGCCGCAAGAGACATGGGTTTGCTCCCTGGACCAGGAAGATCTCCTGGAGCAGGCAATGGCAACTCACTTCAGTATTCTTGCCTGGAAAATTCCATGGACAGAGGAGCCTGGAGGGCTACAACTGAGTGACTGAGCACGCATGCACACAGCATGGACAGGAACAGAATCCTTGTTCGTTTTTGTAGCTCTTAACATCTAGTTGCTTGATGAAAGAAAAACCAATCTCTACCGTGTATTTTAAACTTGTTAGAAAGGTGACATTTTATGTGTAGAGTCCAGTGGAAATCAGTTTTGCATATGTTTTAGTTTCTGCTGGCTTTCTTAAAAGCCACACTGATCTTAAAAAACTTTCCCTTCTGTGATGGAAGAATTTCTAGAAATTATATTTCTTCACTTGCATTTATTTTGCCCTCACTCTGAAATGAGAAGTGTGGGATATTTGGATGGCGTTGGTCAGTCATTTTAAACACTGCTGCTTTGGCTCTCTAGTTTGTGATTTCAGGTCTATATTTGGAATAAATTGAAACTCCAGTGCTGTTGGAGGCCTTTAACACATTTGCTGCCAAGGGGCTTGGTTTTGTAGATTTTATTTAGTTCGGTTGATTGTTTTCAAAATAATTTTTCTTGAAGAAACAATCACAGTACATCCACTGGTTGATTCTGTGGTCATCTCCTTGAGCTCCATTCGAGATGACTTGAGAAAAAGCAAGTCTGTCTCTTGACACATCTTTGCTTTATAGTCCAGCTTTTGAGCAAAAAACCATGGCGCTTCCCTATGATGACCCTGTTGTCCACCCCTTTTGAGTTTGTGTTTGCTTCTTGATGTGGACAGTGTACACTGTTTGAAGAGTGTGTGTAAGCCCGTTGTGTTTTCTTTAATAAAACTGCGTTTATCCTTGTGTAGACAGATTGTGTTCTCTGAGTCTAAATTCTTAGAGAACACCGGGAGCTGTTTACTTAGATCTTTTTTCTTTCTTTAAATAAAGCGCTTCCTCTAGTTTATCAACTTTAAAACTGTTAAAAGTCAGCTGGAAAAGTTGGTTGCAGGGAAAAGGCCCTATTCTGGAGTGGTTTGAATTCAGTAACTATATTTTGGAGGGAAGGGCTTTTATGTCCCCATAAGGTATATCAAACAAAATAAAACTATAAAATAAGACACAGGCTAAGGTCACAAACCTAAATTAGACTCCTTTTTTGACCTGGTAAGTCAGGTTTTGGGGAAAGAGGGAGGCTTGAAGGCATGTGGTGTTGCTCTGTTAAAAGACTTGACTGAGTTATGGGCACAGTTGAGTAATTGGAGCAGATTGTGGGTTCTCATTGTCTTTGGGCTTCAAAAAATGGGGAGAAATTTCAATTAACTTTATGCCAGGGTCTGTGTTGGGTGTTGGGTATCCAGAGAAGGATGAGGACCGTAGGCTAGTTCAAGGAACTTTGAGGAACTCCAGAGTAGTGGGAGGGAGAGAGTTGCGTTAAGGGGACTATTCCAGTCTTCTGTGATGAGTGGTGTGATGGGGAGGTGTGGGGTCTGCTGGAGAAGAGACATGGGGCTGGGGCTCCTGAGTTCCTCCCAAAGCTACAATAAAGAGAACTTATATAGGGAATGTCAGCTGCTGATCTTTATGATCTTTCATGTTCCTACCCTCAACATGAAAAAGATGAGTTTCTATAAGAAATCCTATCCAACAAGTGACAAGATAATGCAGGAAATATAAACAAACATTTGACTATACTGGAAGACAAACTTGCTGGAGGGCTGTCTGCTGCAACCTTGGGGACTGATCTTCTTGTTCCCATCTCTGGCTGACTCCAGAACCCTTCTTTTGATATGCTTACAGGCTTTATAATCAGAGAGCTGGAGGAGATAGAGCCAGCTGGTTTTTCCCACAGGCTCCTTTTATCCCCAGGGTACCCCAGAATGGTGAATTCTGCTGTCAGCACTGGGGTCTGTCCCGTGAACCAAACCCTGGGTGGGGTGTCTGGGATGCAGGCAGTCCCAGATGTCACTGGTGCCAGCCTGCAGCTGTGCAGGGTGAGGATGTTGGAATTGACTCTCAGTCTTACTCTCTGGGAACGTCATGGGCAAGGTTCAGCAGAGTGTCTCTTTTTTATTGGGCTTCTTCCCTAGGCTGATCCCTCATCACAGCTCCCATCTGTACAGCTTGATGGCCAAGTTCCCTGTCCTTTTTACTCCTCATAATGATGCTGAGTGTAGAAAGGGTAAGGAATGTTGACTCCGTCTTAGAGATGGAAGATTTGAGGCTCAGAGAAGTGCAGGGGTATGTAAGGATAAGAGTCCAGCACAGTGTAGTCCTCTGAGTCTTTTCCAAATGCTTTTATGGCTGAGCAGCCCCTCCAGCAGCGCTGCTTTTCTCCCAGGCTGCAAGCCTTTCCTCCCACTCTGAGTTCTCTGCTGTCTCAGATCAATTACTTCCTTTCCATCCCCCTTGAAGCTGCTCCCATCCTCTCTTGTCTGGATTATTTTAGTCATCTCTGAGATAATCTCCCAACTTCAGCGTGTCTCCTCTGGTTACCGTCATTATCCAGTGATACTTTTGTAGCAGTTTTTATGGGGGACATTACTCTTACTGCTTTGTAAATTCATTTAGTGTCACAGTTCTGTGAATTAGATAGTATTGTCTTCCCCATCTAATAGATGAGAAAGTAAGTAGAGGCACACAGAAATTAAACACCTTGTCCAAAGTTATACGCCTGGTAGGTGTCAGGGCTGGCTGGCCCCAGTGGCTCTTAGCTGCTATACCTGATCCTGGATTCTTGTTGCTCAGAAGCTTCTTCTTCCCTACATTGCTCATCACTTAGTCCACAAGCTCATTCTCCTAGGCCTGGTAGATGAGGCCCCTGCCGTGTGATTTCAATATATCTTTCAGCTCGGTGTCTTACAGTGTGTCCTTCCAACAAATTGGATTTTCTTGTATCCGATAGGGGCTTCCCTGGTGACTCAGATGGTAGAGAATCTGCCTGCAATGTGGAGACCCAGGTTCGAGCCCTGGGTCAGGTCAGGAAGATCCCCTGGAGAAGGGAGTGGCAACTCATTCCAGTATTCTTGCCTGAAGAATTCCATGGACAGAGGAGCCTGGCGGGCTACAGTTCACGGGGTTGCAAAGAGATGGACATGACAGAGCAACTAACACTTTCACTTTCATATCCCATACAGGCTTTACTCATGCCGTCCCTCTACCAGAAAAGCTTCCCTTGGCAGAGAAGCCTCTGCCACCCATGCTGTTTGTGATGATGTTTGTGACATTGTGCTCACTGGGATTTCCATTCCCAGTCCAGGGGGCATCACCTGGCACCCTGGTTTGTAGGGCTCCAAAAAAAGAGGAGCACCTTCTCCATCTGTCTTGTATGAAAACCTCCTCCATTTCTCTGCAGGTATCTCCTTCAGGAAGTCTCTTCCTTCTTTACCAGAAGGAAACTTTCTTTCCTTTGGCCCATCAATGCTTTAGTAGCACTTTCACCATTCAGTATGTTTTATAGATATCCTTCCCCATAATCTGTATGCTCTTTCAGGGTTCTGGATGTGGCTTGCACAGCTTTATGATCTCCACGGTACTTTGCATATAATAGACATTCAGAATGTATATGTGGAGTGAGTGGATTTGGGGCCCCTGAGATTCAGTTACTACGTCCCTTGGAGAGCTGGGTGAGCAGTGCCCAGTGTGGGTTCACCTGTATGAGCAGCTGTCTATTGAATGGGCTCTGGGTTCTGCTCGTTATTAAATTTCTTCCCTCTTACAGCCAAGATCCTTCCCCTTTATTTCAAACCCAGTATGATGCAAATTTGTACAGCCATCTTATAAGCAAATTGGCTAAAACCCCAGGTATCCTGGAAGTCCAGTGGCCTTGGACGTGCTTTTTAAAAACTGCATGGGTTTTAGTGCATGGAAAGAGTTATGTTAGAGGAAGTCGACTTCTGCCAGATCAGAGACATGTATTATATTTACCTTTTATTCTGGCTGAGTCGGCATTGTGGTTGGTTTGTTTGGGGAGCTCCCCTCCATGTACCTGGACCAGAGGAAGATGATGTATGTATTGGCCAAGCCTCCCGCTAAGCACAGGGAGGGTGCAGCGTGACCACTCAGTTTGGTATGCGGAATTTGCTGGAGGAACTGCTCTGTGCACTTCACAGATGATTGAGGTGTCTGAGACCAAACAACCCAAATCATACTAATCCTGCTGATGAGAAAGTTGCTGCTCCCTCCCAGCCTCCTGGCCAGCCATTCCCACCCAGTGTTCTTCTATTTCAGCCACACTCAACTGTCTCTTCTGCCTGCATGCCTTCACTTCCTCCTGCATCTACGGGGATATGTTCTTGCTGTTGTTCAGCTGGTGCTTCTCTCTAAAGAGAAGAATAAGCAGCGTTTCACAGAAGCCTTCTTGACTCCTGCAGGTTAATACAACTAAGGCTTCTTTCCTTTCTCCTAGTTCCCCATTGCCTCCCCAACTTTGCCTTAACATTGATTGCATTGCCCTCTATATCTTGGACCTACTCCATTCTCTCCCTCTGAGTCCCTTGAGGGCAGGAACTGGATCTTATCTGTGTATCCTGCCTGGTACACAGAAGCTTAGAGCGTGCTTGCACAAATCAAAGTATTTGGACGTGATAGTAACGGTTAGTATTTGCCAAGTGCTGTACCTGTTTGGTTAACAGAGGTGAGTTCTGGTGGTTGATAGTCACTCATTTCGGGTGTCTTCAGGTTACTTTTAAGGGTATGGAGGAATGCTCCAAAATAAAATATAATTAAGTGTATGTTAATGAAAACATACGCACGCATATGGCTTGTGAAGTAGACCTCCAGTGGATGTCTGTGTGATGACCGAGTTAATGAGTGGATGAATGCAATGAGCCTCCATCCTCTGGGAACGGGGGAAGGAGGGGAAGGGAGGAAGGGACTGTACGTCTTCACTGTTCTCGAAGCTGCACAAGTTGCTCAGCTTGAAGGCTGAGGCTAGAGCTGAGCTGACAGAAGCTCCCCGAGAGCCCGCATTTCTTCTTTCTTGTCGTTTCTGTTTTTGAGAACCAGCAGGCCTTGAGTACCACCTCACATGTTCCTAGATCCCAAGGTTTTATCCTGTCCTTCAGAGTCCTAGAGTTCTACCACCAGGTTTCAACCTGACATGGAACATGCACTGCAGCACCCCAGTCTTCACCTCATGGTCCTCTGTGACTGGTTGATATCACTGTAGAGCTATGCATGTGGAGAAGAACCAAATGCTCCCCCTAGTTAGTGAAATACCGGGGCTGGGTGACTCATGCTCTCATGATGCACTCCAGTGGAAGTGTGAATGGTGTGGTTGTCAACATTTTGCATGCATCTGTATATGTTTATCTAGGCAAACATGAGAAGAACCAGTTTTTTCCCACACTTCTGACGCACACACAAGTGAAGAAAATTTCATCTTCTATTGTAAGAACAATGGCAGCAGAAATTGCCAAAATGTTGGTTTGTATACAGCTGTTACCAAAAGTTGTGTGTTGTAAATATATACAAAATTCTACTTATTCAGTAGATAACATATTAGAATGATGCTGTACATCTAATATACAGTATAGACCTTATTCTATGACATTGTCTTGTTATTTTTATTAGTTATTTGTAATGACATGGGTAGTAATTCTTAGAAGTTTACTTTTTCATGCTGCAGTTTGTTGACCGCTCAGGGAAAGGTTGAGCTCCAGATAATTCAGATGAGGCAGTAAATCACTTTTTTACATTTGTTGACGAAATCCATTACCTAAATCTCTCAAATATAATTTGGTACCCTTGCCTGTATCTTGCTGAAACTTTTACAATAAATTGAATGAGCTCCATTAGGCAATATGGGTTTGTGTTCTCACTGCGTATTTACAAAGGCTAGTAGAGTGTCAGTGATGAAATCGAAACTTAGTTTGAACTTAGTGTGCGAAATGAAATAAATTTGACTCTTGAAATTTTGCATAAATATCTGTCAGAGCCTGGTACCAAGCATCTGGGGATTTTTCAGAGCTGACCTCAGAGAACATTGAATTATGTTCCAGGATACATTTTAACAGTGCTTTCCTCCACAAATAAAAGCCTAAATTAGTCAGTGAAACCACTCTTCAGCTCCTTCCAAACTGAACATTTCCCAATAAGACATGTAATCCAATTTGAAATAAAAATTTCATATTGTCCTAAGTTTAGGTTTCTGGCTTGTTTAATTGTATGGATTCCGGAAGATGTAAGGAAAAGGTTAAATAGATATCATTTGAATTATTTTTGAATCAGGATTTTGTATTCCTGATTTATATTCCTTTATATTTTCTATATTCTAGGAAAAATAAAAGGGAAATATATTAGATGCTTTATTTGGAACTAAACTTACATTCATGAGTGCAGCCTCACTGTGTTTATAATAAATAATTACTATAAGAAATTCAAATACCACTTTTTACCTGTATTATATTTTGGGGGAGTATGTAAGCTTTCCTTTGACAGAAGGTTATTCTGCTGTTAAAAATCTTACCATGATGGACTTAACCTGGTGGTACAGTGGATAAGAATCTGCCTGCCAATGCAGGGGACACGGGTTTGATCCCTGGCCCAGGAAGATTCCAATTTGTCACATAGCAACTAAGCCCCTGCACTACAGCTGCTGAGTTTGTGCTCTAGAGTAGGCTCCAAAATAGGAGAAGCCGCCACAAAGAATAGCCCCTGCTTGCTGCAACTAAAGAAAGCCTGCACGCAGCAACAGTGACCCAGTGCGGCCAAAAATAAGTTAATTAAAAAAAAATTAAACCAAACGAAGCATCGCCATGATATTTTTAAAGCTGACAGTGGAGCTTCAGGGCGGTAGTCTGCTGTGCTGAATTAGAAACTTGTCATTGAACCCCTTGGCTCCATCTAGGACCCTCAAGATCCTCTGGGGTGGCTGGAGCAGATGTGACACTCCCCATGCGTGTGGTCCTGCAGTTCCTGAACGCTCCAGGCTCGAGTGGGAGGGGCAGCCTGGCTGACCCCAGTGGAATCAGGGTGGTCAAGCCGTGTCTCCTGACACTCCCCATGACAGTGCTCTTTTTTTTCAGAGAAGAGCAGGTGTCAGCCCCATTTTATGCTGATGGGAAAGCTAAGCTGAGAAAGGGCCTGTAAGATTGGCCCAAGTTTGTCCCTTGGCCTTGACCCCAATACTCTTTTCACCAGGTGATTCCACACTTGCAGATCTCCCTAACTCTGCCTAGGAGAAGAGTTTTCATTTATAAAACCTGTTAGCTCCAAACTGTTGGCTAGTTGGAGATTTTCCAGAAAGCTTAAGAAAGGGAAAGCAATAACAACATTTGCAACACTTTTTTTTTTTTTTTTAGCAGTAGCATGCCAGCAGAAGACTTGTTTACTTGCTGTGCCGTCCTTGTGTGCCTGGATGTGCTTCTCGTTTTCTGTGGAGGAGACCAGTTGATGTGTTCTTTCAAAAACACTGGACCTGAGACCTTAGGATCACCCTTCCACTCCTCCTCACACTTTTTCCTTTGGCGGCCAACCTGCTGCCTGCCTCTGTGTGTCAGAGACGAAATCCTTCCCTTCAAGGGTGTGCTGGAGCTGTCTGCAAGCCATTTTAAGGCACATATTCAGGGTAATGATGACTCTTTAATGAATATTGTGTGCCCCAGAATATTTCTATGACTCTTTGCTGTCAGCCTAAACAGAAGTCATTAGACAGAAGCATGTTGCTTAAGGATCACAGGTGTATCATGAACACCCACAGAAGGGTTGACTGCTCGAAACAACAGGGCGATGAGGGCTGAAGAACCCCATTTTAATATACCTTTCGAATGTGCACTGTTGTGTTTGTCTCTTCCCATCAGCTGTCAGCTTCTCTCCCTCTGGCAGGTGCCCCTTCTCTGCTTTAGAGCCATAAATGGTCCCCTCCAGCTATGTATGGTGTGGGAAGCAGACATTAAGCAGGTTAGAATCACAAGTATGTTAAGAACAAATTTCCCTGGTGACTCAGATGGTAGAGAATCTGCCTCCAATGTTCGATTCCTGGGGTTGGGTAGATCCCCTGGAGAAGGAAACGGCTACCACTCCAGTATTCTGGCCTGGAGAGTTCCATGGACTCTCCTGAAGAGGAGCCTGGTGGGCTTCAGTCCCTGGGGTTGCAAAGAGTCGGACACAACTAAACAATGAACACTTTCTAAGAACAAACAGAGCAGAGCAATCACCTTAGTGATGTAGCTAATCTTGGGGAGGTTGCCTGTGAGTGAAGCATAACTGCTGTGGCAATTCCCAGAGTCCCTTAGAGAACAAAAATAATTGGAAGGGATATCCATTCAGTGCATACAAGATTACGTCTGCTAACCCCAACTTTCCACACCATCCCTCCCCCAGCCCCCTCCCCCTTGGCAACCACAGGTCTATTTTCTATGTCTGTGATTGTGGTTCTGTTTTGTAGGTAGGTTCATTTGTGTCATATTTTAGATTCCACATATGTGAATGTGAGGGGTTTGTGAGAAATTCTGTGCATTGGTCTGTGCTCAGCTGTGTCCGGCTCTTGTAGCCTGCCAGGCTCCTCCGTCCATGGGATTCTCTAGTAGGCAAGAATACTGGTGCGGATTGCCATTTCCTGCTTGAGGGGATCTTCCCAACCCAGGGATCAAACCCAGGTCTCTTGTGTCTCCTGCGTTAGCAGGCAGATTCTTTACTACTGGCCCCACCCGATTCCACATGTAAGTGATGTCATAAGGTGTTTGTCTTTCTCTTTCCAACTGCTTCACTTTACGATCATCTCTAGCTGCATCCATGTTGCTGCAGCTGGCGTCGTTTCATTCTTTTATGACTGAGTAATATTCCATTGTTTATGTGTACCATATCTTTATCCATTCATCTGTCAGTGAACGTTTAAATTGTTTCCATGTCTTGGCTACTGTGAATAGTGCTGTATGAACACAGGGGTGAATGTATCTTTTTGAATTAGAGTTTTGTCTGAATATATGCCGGGAAGTGGGGTTACTGATTGGATGTTCAGTTGCTAAGTCATGTCCGACTCTTTGTGACCCTATGGACTGCAGCACATCAGGCTTCCTTGTCCTTCACTGTCTTCCAGAGTTTGTTCAAATTCATGTCCTTTCAGTCAGTGATGCTATCTAGCCATCTCATCCTCTGCCACCCCCTTCTCCTTTTGCCCTCAATCTTTCCCAGCATCAGTGTCTTTTCCAGTGAGTCAGCTCTTCACATCAGGTGGCTAAAGTATTGGAGCTTGATTGCTGGATCATATGGTAATTCTGTTTCTACTCAAACTAGGACTTTAAAACATTCATTAATAAAGGAGTAGTTGAATAAACTCCAGAAAAACCAAGTAGTGAATATTTAAAGTTTTTGAAAATGATGAGGTCATCTTGTACTAATATCTTTTTATGGAAAGATGGCAAAGCACTTATGTGAGAAAGTTAGATTATGGATCAATATGTGTAGTGTGATCCTATTTTAGTATACATATGTGTGTATATAAAATGAGTGCATGCGTGCTAAGTCGTTTCAGACATGTCCAACTCTTTGCAGCCCCATGGGCTGCAGCCCACCAGACTCCTCTGTCCTTGGGATTCTCCAGACAAGAATCCTGGAGTGGGTTGCTACACCTTCCTCCAGGGGAGCTTCCTGACCCAGGCACTGAACCCATGTCACTTATATCTCCTGCATTGGCAGGCGGATTCTTTACCACTAGCACCACCTGGGAAGCCTCCCCTCTTCCTTGTTGGTAAAGACTACAAACAGGCCTTTCACCCTCCTAGGTTTTACTGAGAATCATTAAAACGAAACTGATGAAGCAAAGGTAACAGAGTAACAAACGTAAAGTAGGAAAGATGAAAGAAGCAAGGTGACAGATGAACAACAGTAACAATAAGGCAGGCTTGAGGTCCCTCAGAGGCTCTGCTCCTACAAAACTGTCTGGTCCCTTACGCCTGGTCAGATTCCTGGACTCATCTGTCTGTCACTCCCCAGGGGTGAATGTGCCAGCCTTCCTCTCTCCTCAGCTCCCCTCTCCATGTCCTTCTAGTATCTTTTTCCATCAGGTCCCTCAGCCCAGCATTAGGCCTCCGCATGTAATTAAAGTGCCCTTGGCTAAATGTGGAATGTCCGTATTCAGGTTCCCTGGGAAGTTTACATCTTTTGAGGGATACTCTCTGTAAAAGCCCTATCCAGGGGCAGCTGTCTTAAATTATTTCTTCATGGACTCACTCTTGTCCTCAAAAATCTTCCATCTGCCCATCCATTTGCCCTTTCATCCCTTTTTCTTTGCTCCCTTGATCCAATAATTCAGGCTCCTCCTTGGATTGATTGGAGCAAATCACTGGTCTAGCTCTCAGATATGAAAACATTAAGGGCCTCTCAGGTCTTTCCAATCATCGCTGGCCCTGCCCGCTTCTGTGAGCCCTGTTTACATTTCTGCACTCACCCAACTTTGGTTGATGCTTATGCGTGACTCCTACCCCAGTTATCTACTGAGTGCCAGAGTGTGCCATGCCCTGTCCTAGGCACCAGGTCTATAGCTGTGAGTGAGACAAAGATCCCTGCCCGTACGGTGCTTGCCTTGGCATGGAGAATTGAATGGTCCTCAAGTCACCGATTCTGGCTTCTGTTTGGGACCATCTAGCTGAGTATGGTTTCAGCACCTTCCTCTCCCACAGACTCCTTGTTACTGTAAATTCCATGCCCTGGAGTCAGTCCTTCTCCAGAGACACAGGTGTAAAGATACCTTAAGACCTAGTGTAACCAGCAGAACAGGTGTGAGAGAGATATCGTTTCTATAATAGTCCAGAGGGGCTTCTTGAGGGACCGGAGAATGAAATCTAGCCTAGAGACTGAGGCGGGGGGAGAGGGTAGGTGTTGGGTTCAGATGGTGGTTGAAAAGGGGGAGGCAGGGGTAATTGCATCTGCTTCGACTGGGTGCTGGTCACAGGTGTTCTGCTCCTGGGGAAGCTTGTTTCTGGAAGTAGTGGCAGACCAGCCCCCACCCTGGGGAGCAAGTGGGGCTCCTGGAGGGTCTTCACCAGGAAGGGCTGGGGTCCAGAGGTCACCTCCTCTGCATGATTTGGGTTCTATGTTGGGTTGCCAGATAAAACACAGGATGTCCAATTACATCTGAGTATCAGAAACAATCAGTACTCCTTTAGTAATAAGTCTGTCTCATGATTTGAATTTCAGAGAAGCAATATTTGGGTCAGAGTTATAATACAAAATTATTTGTGTTTATCTGAAATTCAAATTTAACTGAGCATCCTGCATTTTACTTCTAAATCTGGCAACCCCAGCTCTAGGGGTACCTGGCTCAACAGAGGTAGTGAGGAAGATGAGGAAAAGGAGGACAATAATAACCCTAAATCAGCTGGGTTTTTTTTTTCTTTCTTAATAAAAGCTTGACACAGGAATACTGTGCTCACTTCTTAGTTTACCTCAAACTGAGCCTGTAATTTGCCTCCTTTCTACTAAGAAACATCACAAAGAGGTTGTAGCTTAGTGACTTGGGCTAGTTCTCAGCTCTGGTGAGAACTCCAGCTGGTTCTCTCTGCCCTGCCCTCATTTCTGTTGCATTGGAGCAGCAGGACAAAAGCAGAATCACTCGGCCCCTGTCCAGCCCCACTTACTCTCTGAGATAAAAAGGGTGTCTGAGGGGGTGCAGTGGGGAGTGTGGCTAGAAATGCCCTAGGCTTTCCTGCTGTCCTTGGGCCACTCATTTCCTGCTGATGTCTCTTCCCCTTTCGTTGGGGACCAGAGGTCTTTGATCCTGAATCCTTGAACATGAACCATTGATCAAGTGGTCCGTTTATGTTTTAGGTTTTGTCTTTTTTCTAGCAATGCTTTTATTTAAGTCAGGGGTCAGCAAATTTTTCCTGTAAAAGGCTAGAGAGTAACTATTTTTGACTTCGCAAGCCATGTGATCTCTTTGCTACTCAGCAATGCATTTGGAGTAGGAAAGCAGCCAGAGATGATATGCAAACCAATGGGTGTGGCTGTGTCCCAATAGAATTTTGTTTATGGATGCAGAAATGTGAATGCTATGCAATTTATTATTCTCTTGATTTTTTCCAACTATTTAAAAATGCAAACACCATTCTTAACTCATGGGTTGTACGAAAACAGATGGCAGGCCAGATTTGCCAACCCTGCTCTAAGTCAGCAGCAGAGACCATTACAGATCCGAAGCCTGGCTCTAGTCCCCCACTTATGGGCTGAATGGCTTCTCGCCCTGAGGTTACAGCTGCTGCTGCTTCCACCAGGTGACTGAGTGGGCTGGGGTCTTAGGCAGTGGGTTTGCATTTCAGCTTCCTATGATATAGGTACAGAACACATTCCAGAGTTTGCTGTATAGAAGAGGTTCCGGTGTGGGTTTGTAAACCTGCTTTATTTGTTATTTTTTAAAATTTTATATTGGAGTATAGCTGATTAGAGCTTCCCTGGCGCTCAGTTGGTAAAGAATGCGCCTGCAATACTGGAGTCCCCGGTTTGACTCCTGGGTTAGGATGATCCCCTGGAGAATGGGAGTGGGTACCCACTCCAGTATTCTTGGGCTTCCCTGGTGGCTCACATGATGAAGAATCTGCTTGCAGTGTGGGAGACCTGGGTTCGATCCCTGGGTGGGGAAGACCCCCTGGAGGGGAGGGCATGGCAACCTCCTCCAGTGTTCTAGCCCGAAGAATCCCCATGGACAGAGGAGCCTGGCGGGCTACAGTCAGTGGGGTCGCAGAGAGTCAGACATGACTGAATGGCTCTGCACAGCATAGCTGATTAGCAGTGTTATGTTAGTTTCAGGTAGACAGCAGAGGGACTCAGCCATACGTGTACCCATGTACAAGTATCCATTCTCCCCCAAGTTCCCCTACCATCCAGACTGCCACATAACATTGGGCAGAATTCCCTGTGCTATACAGTAGGATCTTGATTGTTATCCATTTTAAATATAGCAGTGTGTACCTGTTGATTCCAAACTCCCTGATTCTCCCTTCCTCCCATCCTTTCTCCCGGCACCTTAAGTTTGTTTTCTAAGTCTTGTAAATCTTATTTTGAAAATGAGTCATTAATGGTCAAGTCTGTCCATAGAGTCAGTAGTACAGTGAACACACAGGCATTCCTCATTTTATGATGCTTTGTTTTATTGTGCTTTGCAAGTATTGCATGTTTTACAAATTGAAAGTTTGCAGCAACCTTGCTTTTATAGGTGCCGTCTTTCTACCAGCATTTGTTCACTGTATCTATCATATTTTGATAATTCTTGCAATATTGGAAACTTTTTCATTATTTGCTCTATTTGTTATTTTCATTATATTTGGCGGAGGGATCTGTGGTCAGTGGTTTTTTCTGTTAGAATTGTTTTCGGACACTATGAACTATACCCATTTGAAACAGTGAACTTAATGTATAAATGTGTGAGTCTGACTGTTCCACCAAGTGGCTGTTCCTTCATCTCTCTCCCTCTTCTCAGGCCTCCCTGTTCCCTGAGACACAGAAATACTGAAATTGAGCCAGTTAATAACCCTACAGTGGCCTTTGCCCAAGTGAAAGGAAGAGTCATACTTTAAAGTCAAAAGCTAGAAATAGTGAAGTAGGAAGTGAGGAAGGCCCCAAACTAGGCTTCTTGCATCAGTTAGCCAAGTTGTGAAGGCAAAGGAAAAGTTCTTGAAGGAAGTTAAAAGTGCTACTCCAGTGAACACATAATGATAATAAGAAAATAAAACAGCTTTGCTGTTGATTCACGGAGAAAGCATCAGTGGTCTGGATAGAAGACCATACTAGCCACACCCTTTCCTTAAGTTAAGGTCTAATCCACACCATGGCCCTAACTGTCTTCAATTCTGTGAAAGCCACTATTGGTGAGGATGCTGCAGAAGGAAAGTTTGAAGCTAGCAGAGTTTGATTCCTGAGGTTGAAGGAAAGAAACCATCTCTACAACATAAAAGGTGAACCTGCAGATAAGTGCTCATGTAGAAGCTGCAGTAAGTTATCCAGAAGATCTAGCTAAGATCATTAATGAAGGTGACTACACTAAACAACAAATTATCAATGCAGACAAAATAGCCTAATGTTGGAAGAAGGCCAGCTCGGCCTTTCATAGATAGAGAGGAGAAGTCAATGAATACCTAGCTTCAAAGACAAGGTTAATGCAGCTGGTGATTTTGAAGTTGAAGCCAGTGCTCATTTACTGTTATGGAAATCTTAGGCCCCTTAAGAATTATGCTAAATCTATCCTGCCTGTACTATGTAAAAGGAAGAGTAAAGCACACCCGGTGACAGAATGATTTGCTGAATATTTTAAAACCATTGTTGAGACCTACTGCTCAGAAAAAATGATTGTTTTCAAAATATGACTTTTCAGTGACAATATACCTGGTCACCCAAGAGCTCTGATGGAGATGTACAATGAGATTTTCATGCTTGTTAACACAGCATCCATTCTGCAGCTTTGTGAGTCAAGGAATAATTTTGATTTTCAAGTTTTATTATATAAGAAAAACATTTTGTAAGGTTATAGCTGCTGTAGGCGGTGACTCCTCTGATGGGTCTAGGGAAAAGTAAATTGAAAACCTTCTGGAAAGGACTTATCCTTCTAAATGCAATTAAAGACATTCAGGATTCATGCAAAGAGGTCAAAATATTAACATTAAGGAAAGTCTGAAAGAAGTTGATTCTCACTCTCCTCGATGACTTTGAAGGCTTAAAGACTTCAGTGGGGGAAGTAACTGCAGATGTTGTAGAAATACCGAAAGAAAGCCTAAAGATGTGACTGAATTGCTACAATCCTATGATAAAACTTAAACAGATGAGGAGTTGCTTCTTATGGATGAGAAAAATAGTTTCTTGGGTAGAATCTATTCCTAGTGAAGATGCTGTGAAGGTTGTTGAAATGACAACAAAGGATTTAGACTATTACATAAACTTAGTTGATAAAGCAGGGTTGAGAGAAAATTGACTCCAATTTTGAACGAAGTTTTACGGTGGATAAAATGCTATCTAACAGCATTGCAGCTACAGAGAAATCATTTGTGAGAGGGAGAGGCAATCCATGTAGCAGCCTTTCTTGTCTTGTTTTAAGAAATTGCCAGTACCACCCCAGCCTTCGGCAGCCACCACCCTGATAACTCGGCTGCCATCAACAGTGAAGCAAGACCCTCCACCAGCAAAAAGATTATGACCTGGGCTTCCCTGGTGGCTCAGTGGTTAAGAATCCACCTGCCAGTGCAGGAGACAGGGGTTCGATTCCTGGTTTGGGAAGAACCCACATGCCACAGAGAAACTAAGCCCATGCATCACAACTGCTGAGCGCATATGCCTCCAACCACAGAAGCCTGTGCACCCTGGAGCCTGTGCTCCGCAACAAGAGAAGCCACCACAATGAGAAGCCCACACACCGCGACTAGAGGGTCACCCCTGCTCTTCGCAACTGGAGAAAAACCTGGGCAGCAATGACAACCCAGCACAGCCAAAAATAAATAAATAAATAATTGAAAAAGAAAGATTACAACTTGACAAAAGCTCAGATGATGGCTAGCACTTTCCAACAAAGTATTTTGAAATTAAGGTCTGTGCATTGCTTTTAGGTGTAATGCTATATTGCACACTTAATCAACTACAATATGGTATAAGCATCGTTGTTCAGTTGCTCACTTGTGTCTGACTCTTTGTGACCCCATGGATTGTAGCACACCAGGCCTCCCTGCCCTTCACCATCTCCCAGAGTTTGCTCAAACTCATGTCCATTGAGTTGGTGATGCCATCCAACTATTTCATCCTCTGTCATCCACTTCTCCTCCTGCCTTCAATCTTTCCCAGCAGTAAGGTCTTCTCTAATGAGTTGGCTCTTTGAATCAAGTGGCCAAAGTATTGGAGCGTCAGCATCAGTCCTTCCAAGGGATACTCAGGATTGATTTCCTTTAGGACTGACTGGTTGGATTTCCAGGGTCTTCTCGCAGACTCTGGCAGTCCAAGTAGTATAAGCATAGCTTTTATTAATATATGCACTGGAAAGCCAAAAAATTTGTGTACCTTGCTTTAAGTGTGATAGTTGCTTTATTGTGGTAGCCTGGAATAGAACCCTCACTATCAAGGTATAACTAGTTTATAGTGGCCATAGGCAACAGTATCCGGAGTAATTTGGGGCTAATAAATAAGTAAGCAGAGGAATTGGATATGAAACACTTACATGTCTCTGTTCAAACGCTGCCTTCTACATACAGATGTGTGTGTTTGGTACTGTATTTTTAAATGGAAAGATCAGGTTAGGTTTGACTTTCTGTCACCAGATGGAGTCTAGCTGTACCTGAAACATGGATTAGAAGGCAGGGCCTTTCATTCCTGGGTGTCCTGACTGATGGGGGTCTTGTGTTTTATGGATATAAGATGTGCTGGGTGAGGAGAACAATGGAATTACGCTTCCCACAGAAATCACTCCTGGACTGAGAATCGAGTTTGCACGTGTGCCCTGTAGCATTCATTCCTGCCGAGTGCTAGGAGATGGGTGGTTATTAGGTTATGTCAAAGTGGTGTTTGCCTTAATACACGATCCTCCTGCAGTAACTCAATAAGGGGCGATGGAAGGGGGGCAGGGAGAGAATGTAGTGACCTGCATGTTTCTGAAACACAGCGCATCTGGAAGTCAAGGAAGCTTCCTGTGGTGATATCAGAGAGTTCTTTGGGACCTGCACCCAGACCTGTGGCAGGTTTGAATTCACGAACACTGGCATCTCATGTGAGGCAGGATAGCTCAATGGTCAAAGGAGCAGCAACTGGGCCCAGACAGCCTGGCTCCTGGCTCCTGGCTCCCAGCCCACCAGTTTCCAGCTTTTTGCCTCTGGGCAAATTACTTAACCTTGCTGTTTACTGAATAGTACAATAGGGGTATTAATAGGAGTTCCTACTTCATAGATCTGTTGTAAGAGTAAAAACTGACTTAATGTACATGAAGTGCTTAGGATTGTGCCTGGCTCTTGTATCTTTATTGATATAAAAGTACGAAGAAGTGGCTTTCTTTCCCTTTGACCTCATGCTGTGAAGTCCGTTAAGTACAGCTCTGGTAGGAATGGGTCAACACAGGCTCATAATTCCTCCCCCTCCTCCCACGTTCTCATATAGAGATGCATGAACATCCCTGGGAAAGATCCTGGGTGATCTTTGTGAGTGGTGGTCCATGGATGATAGGCCTGGCCCTCACATGACCCATGGCTCACTTGCTTGACCTGTCACTTGGTGGCTGTGGGACCTTCAACAGCTTCCTCCCCTCTTGGAGCATAAGACAGAGATTCATGGGCATCTCCACAGTCCCCACAGGACTGTCTTGGGGGCATCAAAGAAGACAATGAAAGTGAATAGGCTTTGTAAGCTGCAAAGTTGCTCTTCAGAGGCAAGATGACCTTGTTCCTATTCCTCACTGTCCTCTGGCATCCCTTTGGTCTCCCTCCCCCTCAGCCCTTGTGGGACAAGGGCTTTGAGATCATGTTTTTAGAATGATGTGGTTGTTTTGTAAGGATTTTGCTGTCTCCTATTTTTTTTTTTTTTGGTGGAATTAATTGACAAAAGTAAAGTTTGAAATTGTGCGATAATAACATTTTGATTTTGTGTACGAGCATTTCTGAATCCAATTCCTTCCTTTCCTTTTCTGTAAATTACATTCTTGTTTTATCCCTGTAGGGTTCTCAAGCATAAGGCAAGGCTAGTCTAAAGTCGGATGTCTTTACATTTATTTTACTGTGATTCAGGCTTTTTAAAGGAGAAATTCCATAAGTTTCAATAACCAGCATCCTAATGGTATCTAAAGTATCTTTCTCTGCACTGCTTTGGGCTGAGTAGTATAAATTTTACTTCCATATGCTTTACATGTATCAGCGTATTCTATAAAGGGTAGTTCTTTAACTTTTAAGACTTGGAGAACTTTGCCCTGGGGTTTTCTGGGAGTGGGGGTTGTCCAAGAGTCTTCTGAGCAACCGCTGCTGAATTATGGTTACTTTCTGTGACTCTCTTATAGTGACATTTCCAGGAATCAGGAAAGGGTTCATTGTCCTGGCCTGAGTCACAAGCCCCCTCCTCAGGGTCTCCGCAGGAGCAGCAGCCCCTGTTGGCTCACCCCCAACAGAACAGAAGAAGAGTAGTTAGTTTGAGGTGGTGACAGAAGGTGCCCGGGGATGGGGGAGTGACTGCAAGGGCTTGCTGTAGCGTGCTATGGAGGATGTCCTTGTCCCACAGTGAGGAAGGGAAGGAGAGGGTCCCGCACACATCACTTAAGGTAGGATACTGTCCCACAGACTCTCTGAAACCTGAAATGCTGCTGGTGAGTCAGCCTCACACCTTGCTGGGCCCCCGCACAGTTCCTGGCCACACAGAGCATCACTCAGCCCTTGCGATTCTGTGCCATGTGCCTGATTCCAGAGGACTCTCGGCACACTGCCGACTCTCCCCCTCCTCTTCCACTTTTTTGGTCAAAAGGCCAGGCTAGGGACAAGGATGATTTTGCACTGAAGGGACAATCTGTGCTGAGATAAGTCTTGGCAGCCTTTTCAGAATCTGATCTGGGAAAAGCCCTGGGTTGGAGGTGTGGTGTAGGTAATGATTTAAGCAACAGATAGCTTGATCAGCTCTACCAGTCTGGAGCTTTGAGCCCTTCCACTCCGCAAGGTGAGGTGTGCTGGTGAATGGAACCGGCCATGGATTCCCTAATCTGTGTCCTCCTCAATGCATGAATGAGTTCTTGAATCCCCAGAGCCGGTTGCTCCATAAATAGTTACTGAAGTGATTTGAATTATAGATTTCTTTTCTTTGGGAAGGAAGTTTAAAATCTAACTCGATCATTTTTCTGGGGCCCTCGCAGGCCAGGTGACTGTTCAGATCCCAGCCAGTTACTGGTTCAGCTGGAGAGCCACCCCCAGCTTCTCCTCCTAAGGGAGGGATATTTCTCATCATATCGTGTTGTTCTTTTAATTAAATCATGGATAATGTCTATGGCATGCTTAATTTCTACTTAGATGACTTTATGGATCAATTTGCATTTAATGTTAAGTCTAATGTGGAAATCATTAAAAAGTTAGATCCCTGGGGAGAGGAATAGGTACTTATTCTGTGCCTATTAAAAATAACAAATATATGCCCTGTATTAGCATGTGAATTTTTTTTTATGTGGAATTGGAAAAAAGTAGAGAATGCAGGATACATAGGTAGTGTGTGTGCTTGTGCACTGGGGAAATGTCTAGTGTTCAGCTTTTACAGTGCTTCCAGTTGTAATAGGTACCATCCACTGGAACTTTACTGCATGCCAGTCCTGCAGTAAGTCCTTTAAGGGCATTGTTTTGCTTAACCCTCAAAACAACTCTCTGAGGTGAGCATTAGTATTATCCCCTATTACAGATGAGGAAACTGAGGCTTGGGATATGCAGGCCTTGCAGTCAGAAGATGGTGAAGGCAGGGTTTGAATCCAGGCCAGTTTGAGTTCATAATCGATCTGGACTCTTGTTTATATGGGGAAGTGCTCCCATGGGTGCTCAATAACTATAGCCAGTAGAACCCTGCAAATGGTCTGGGTGTAAAGTCCACTGGTGTCTAAAGTGTTTGCAGCTGATGGGAATTTGGGGTCAGCATAAGCGCTACCATTACTGCTTTCAGGGAGAGAGGTGGGTCCTGAGGTGAGCAGCTGAGGCTCTCTCACAGCATCCACAGGCTAAAGAGGCAGTTCCTATCAAGGGCCACTCCCTGTCCACAGCTTGGTGTGAGGTTGACCCTGGTGCTCCCTCTGGGAAGCCCCTTCAGGTTTACTCCACACCTTTGAATGTGTGTGTGTGTACAATGTGTTTCCTTTGGACAGTGGATCCTCTCTAGGACATTCTTTTAGACTTTATTAATTCTCTTATTTTTCATGTTTGACTACCTTGTATTTAGTGAAGACTGTAGAGAATGTGGTTTTGAGCCCAGAATCTCTTCCTACTGCCTAAGTCTTTTGGTAAACCATTTAGTCCTAGTTGCTAGTCTGCTGAATGTCATCTGGCTGTCCTGAGGGCCTGTGAGTGTGGAAGCACCAGGCCCACATGGTGGGCATGATGTGCGCTTGGTAAACAAGTTCTTCGTTCCTTTCTCCTGTAGGAACAGTGTCTATTTATGGATGAGATGACCAGATCCAGGAGCCTTCACATTTTTTTCTGGCTCTTGCTGGTGCCTACTCTTCATTCATTCAACCACTTTTGACAAATGCACAGCATCCCAGGCGCTGTTCTAGCATCTGGGGACACAGCATCAGTGCACAGGACACAGGGGATGCTCTGCACCCCACCCTCACACCATGGGCCTTTCTGCACGGTGCGGGCAGACAAGCAAGCAAAATAAACATGAAGTGTAGTTGGATGCAAGATACTGCCTCACTACCAGCTCGAGTAGTCATTCACGTCTCTGTTTCTTCAACAGACGGTTTGAGTACCTATTATGTTCCCAGCACTATGCTAAACATGGGCATGTGAAACTGGATAACATCTGGGAGCCCAGGAATCATTTCACCAGAAAAAGAAGTGTCTGAGGAACACAGATTACTCTCTTGTGTTTTTCCATCTTAAACATTAAAAACAAAAACATTTTCACTCTTTGATGATGAGTACTTATTTGAACAAGTACAAGCTTCTAAAACCAATCTCCTCTCCAATCCAGGGTACTTTCCTATGTGTGGGGAGATGGACATATGAGTTGGGTGTTTGGATCTGGCAGATGTTTGCAGATTTTTAACTGTACTGTGCTGTGCTTATTCTGTCAGTCGTGTCTGACTCTTCGAGACCCCATAGACTGTATAGCCCGCCAGACTCTTCTGTCCATGGGGATTCTCCAGGCAAGGATACTGGAGTGGGTTGCTGTGCCTCCTCCAGGGAATCTTCCCAACCCAAGGATCAAATCCAGGTCTCCCACATTGCAAGTGGATTCTTTACCATCTGAGCCACCAGGGAAGCTCAAGAATACTGGAGTGGGTAGCCTATCCCTTCTCCAGGCGACCTTTCTCACCCAGGAATCAAACCGGAGTCTCCCATATTGCAGGCGGATTCTTTACCAGTTGAACTACCAGGGAAGCCCAGGTTTCTTAACTAGTGGTTCTCAAATATTCCTGTGCAGAAGAATTGCCTGGACAGCTGGTTAAATTCAGATTCACGTGTTCCACTCCCAGATACAGATCTTCCTTGATGGGGTTACATCCTGATATTCCTTAACTCTTACATACTTTAATTGTAAAGAAAAATCAGGCTTCTTCTGCCGTGTAAAATTATGAAAGTTCTGTATTACAGATCTTCCTCCCCTTAGGATGAGTTATGTCATAAAACTGATAAAACCCATCCTAAATTGAAAATAGTATAAGTTGAAATGCATTTGATACACCTAAAACCTATTAAACATCACAGCTTAGCTTGGCCTATCTTAAATGTGCTCAAAACACTTACCTTAGCCTACAGTTGGGCAAAATCATTTAACATAGAGCCTCTTTTATAATAAGTGTTGCATGTCTCGTGTAATTGATTCAATACTGTACTGGAAGGGGAAACAGTTTCCCTTTGTAATTGCTGTCCAGCATCATGAGATAGTATTATAGTACCACTTATTGTAACCTAGGAAAAAGATCAGAAATTTAAAATTTGAAGTATGGTTTCTACTGAATGTGTGTCACGTTTGAACCTCGCAAATTTGAAAACTCTTTCAGTTGAACCATCAGTGCGTCTAGTAGAATTGTCTCTAATGCACCAGGTCTGGTTTGGGACCACTTATCTGAGCTTTAACCTGCTTTACAGGTGAGTTGGATACAGGCGGTTTATGAACCATATGTGGGTCCACACAGTGTTGGAAGAAAGTTGAACTTCTTCATTTTATTAAGGAGGAGACTATTTCCCAGAGATGGGAGGGATCTTGAAACTAGTGGCAGCAGTTGACAGGATGGGCTAGGGCTTTGGAGCAGAATTGATGTAAAGTCTTATCCTATCTGTCATTTGTAGCTTCGTACAGATTTGGGTACCTCCTCCTGCTTCTCCGGGCATCTGTTTGCTCATCGGCCTACCTCACTGGCTGAGAGATGTGATAGGAGGGACCCAGGCAAGCCTAGGATAGAACTGGTGCTAGATATTGTTCCATGTCCCAAATTGGCATCTCGGTTTCCCAGATTCCTGATTCATCCTTTGAATGCGAGTTGAGCAGCTACATATGCACCCCATGAATTCTCTTTTTTCACAAGATAAAATGTTATAACCACAATAAAAAGACTGAAAAAAAGTTCACCCGCAAGCTCGCTATTCTACCACAACTGTTTTCATTTTTCCTTTTAACCCTTGTCTGCATGCAGACATATTTCTGTATAGCTGTAATCATATGTAGACTCAATTTTGTATTCTGCTCTTTTCAGTAAACCTTAAGCAAATGTTTTCCAAATGGTTACATAGTCTTCAAAATGATTTTTAATGGTCTTACAATCTATCATCCCACAGGCTGAATTTATTTAACCATTCATCTATTATTGGACATCTAGATTTTTTTTTTCCCCTACAGTTTTGTGCTATTATAAATAATACTTGGAGGTATGGCTTCATCCTTATTGTAGATTAGTTCCTTAGGGTGGATTCCCAAGAGCAGGATTTCTAGGTTAAAGGGCACAATTTTTTTTTGGCTCTCGATGGATATTTCTAAATTGCTTTCCAGAAGATTTGTGCCAGTTTACAATGCCACCAGTGATGCAGTAAGGTACTAGCTTCAACCACTTGGCCTACCTTAGATAAAGTCAGTTTTACAAAGGTTTGGCTCAATGATACCTCATTGTTTACTTGGTATTTCTTCGATTATGATAAAGTTGAATCTGGCTTTATTATTATAGTGCTTTTTTCTTGGCTGCGTTGGTTCTTCTGTGCAGCTCGCAGGCTTCTCTAGTTGTGGTGTGTGGGCTTAGTTGCCCTGCGGCATGTGGGATCCTAGGTCCCTGACCAGGGATTGAACCCACAGCTGCTGCATTGGATGGCGGATTCTTAACCACCAAACCACCAGGAAAATCCCTATTACTATCTTCTTTAGGTTTAGTTTCTTTCTTTCTTTTTTTTTTTGTTGTTATAGGCAGGACCTATAACAAAAGGTCCTGATTTTCTGCTCAGAATATTTTAGATTCTTAGATTTTATGGTTCAAAAAAGAAACCAAACTCTCAGTACCCATATAAACTCTGTATAATAAACACTTCAGACATATTTTGCAGTTGGATTCACTGTTTGGGATCTTAATATCCTTGCAGGTCACTGGTTAACGGGGTGATCCTTGCAAAGGAGAGGGGCCCTTCCTCTTTTCCTTAGAGCCCCCTTTTTCTTTCCTTCTAGTATTCGGTGCCCAACTTCCTGTCCCCCACCTCCCCTGTAAGCACTGTTTTTGTCCCTTTGGAGATAAAACATGAAAGGATCCGCTTTTCAGTTCTCCTTCAACTTTAAAATGCAGGTTGCCTAAATTATGTAGTACGGAACCAGGATAAAGAAAATCACAGCGTTGTAGCAAATTGCTTTTAACTGCACTGCAAAAGCAGTCGTCTCAGAATCGTAGGAAGGTGTATTTGAGGGTGTAATCTTAGCTTGCGGTGAAGAGGAGTCTGACTTGTTTTTCAAGTCATTCTTGAATAACTTTGTTCTTTCTGGAATGCTCACCATCCTCAGCGTGACAGAGTTTGCTTGATGGCAAACTCTTTCACTGTGATGTACATACCAGGGCTGCAGAACTGGTTTGTTTATTTGCCTGGGGTGAGTGATTGAAACCCCTCCCTTTTGCAGCAGTGCCCAGCATGAGATGGGTGACTTTGGTCCCCCAGGTATCCTTACAGTGGCCCCTGGGATCACACCATCCCCTCTCCAAGGATCATGAAAGGGGTAAAGGACGTGTACTCCTCTGAGCAGGAGACACACGTTTCTCAGTGTGTGGACCTTGGGTAGTGCTGCCCCAAATGGGCCACTGCCTGGTGTTGGCCGGATAGCCGGACGTCTGTACGTAAGAGAATGGTCATGGCTCTATTGCAGTTTAATTTGTTAATGAAACAAGACGGAGTGCATTTCCCCCTCCCGCACATCTCCCGGGCTGTTTGAGATGAGGCACAATTAATTTATTTGTACTGTCTGTGGAGGCGTATGCCAGCTAATGTAGTGCAAGAGCTTTTATCTTTCTGTTTGTAATGAAGAGGGGCAGGCTGCTGGCAAATTGACAAGGATTACTGATGACTCATTCTCAGACTGCAGAGTGCTTTCTTCTGAAATAATAAAACGCGTGTACACAGACACACGTACATGGAAACCTAGTTCCTGTTTGAAATGGGAAAAACTAGTTTGGGAAATTTCAGACACCCCTGAAAACATTGCAGGAGAAAGAAAGCACAGATGAAGCTCTTTCTCCAGCTCCTTGGCTTGGCCTGGCAGAGGGCAGCATCCCTTTTTCAGTGGGGGCCCTGCCCTTCGGAGATAGACACTCCCCGCCTAGCTCGGATGCCCGGCTCCTTTGTGCTGTCCTCTGTGCTCCAGTAGGCAGCCTCCCCTACGGCCACCTCCCAGTGGGGCCAGGCAGACAGATGCCTGCTTGCCTGGGGGGCCTGCCCTCTGGACTGCTTCCTACCCCAGATCTCTGGGCAGCACGTCTGGGGCTTGGCTTTGTACAGCCATGAATTCCGGGCCTGTTCGATATTTGCCCAGTGGAGTGCACTGGGTTCCTTCTAGCTTTTCCCAGAGTTCCCCAGGCCTGGGCTTGGCCATTGGCAGTGTTATTTGTGGACTGCTCTGTCATCTCACTTTGACATGCTTTGGAAGAAGTAGTTTCGGTAATAGTTTACATTCGTTTGGACTTTTACAGTGTATAAGGCATTCTGGCCATTACAGCAACTTTGTGGTCTGGTTATTTTGTTGCCCTCTTTTATGGATAAGGAAATTGATGGCCAAGTGGCTAGCAATGGCAGTGAAAACCAGGACTTTGGAGTCTGAAACCTGACCTTGTGGTCTTTTAATGGTACTCATTCGTTAAGGGCAAAAATTAATCATTTTCTATGTAAGAAATTAAAAGATGCTTGCTCCTTGGAAGGAAAGCTGGAACAAACCTAGATAGCATATTTAAAAGCAGAGACATCACTTCGCTGACAAAGATTTATATAGTCAAAGCTATGGTTTTTCCAGTGGTCATGCAGGGGTGTGAGAGCTGGACCATAAAGAAGGATAAGTGCCAAAGAATTGATGCTTTCGAACTATGGTGCTGGAGAAGACTCTTGAGAGTCCCTCAGACAGCAAGAAGAGTCAATCCTACAGGAAATCAACCCTGAATATTCATTGAAAGGACTGTTGCTGAAGCTGAAGCTTCAATACTTTGGCCACTGATGGGAAGAGGTGACTCATTGGAAAAGACCCTGATGCTGGGAAAGATGGAGGGCAGGAGGAGAAAGGGGAGGCAGAGAATGAAAGTTAGGTAGCATTAGTAACTCAATGGACATGAATTTGCACAAACTCTGGGAGATAATGGAGGACAGAAGAACCCGACACGCTACAGTCTAGTTGCAGCCAAAAATAAAAAAAAAGATGTACATGAGAGAACATAGACATTTCTGTAGTTCTGTGGAATAGCAGGAAGTTTATAGGATACTTTTTGAAGACCTGAAAATAATCTGTTTTGCCCCCTTTTGCACTGGTCCAGAGAAATAGCCTCTCAAGTGCAGTCTGAGTGTTCCTTCCTGTGTCAGATGGCTGGTCAAGCTGGTTGTGCGATGTGGGCTCAGGGTAACTGCCCCAGTTGGTATTGTGACCCAGGTGTGAGCAACACAAGTTGTTCCACGGCCTTGTCGACTTTCACAGCTGGAAGGAACCATGGAGATTTTACAGAGGAGGAAACTATGGCCTAGAGAGAGAGAGATTTTGTGTTAGGAGGGATTTCATTCATTTATCCAACCATCCATCTGGCAAATATTTATTGAGGCAGTGCTATGTTGGGAGATAAGGCTTGGGCAGTGAATGAAACAGAGTCTTGTTTCAAGGAACGTCCAATATTGAGTAATACGGGGGGGCAGGCGCTCACAGTATGGGGTTAGGGTTTGGAGGTGTGAAGTTTTGGGGGCTCTGTTGGGAACATAGCCACAGAGGCTTCCTTAAAGGAGTGGTGCCTACAACGAGACTTGAAGGTTGGAGCTGTAAGTCACTGACACATGGAGAACGTATGTCAGCTGAAATCTGGGGCCTCCCCAAATTCATGTCCAGCAGAAACTGGTGCCACTGAAAAGGCTTTATGCATGTCCTTTAGGTACTTAGAAACAACAGGTGCTAGGCTCCCTGAGACTCAAGCGTGTGTAAGAAGTGCTCGCTATAGGTCCACCCCGTGCAGCCTGTAGTCACCAGCCACAGTGCTGTTCAGCACCTAGAACTGAGTTGCTCCTTCAGTGTACAGTGGCCGCTGGGCTTTGAAGACTTGGTACTAAAAAAGAAGGTGAAATACCTTATTGGTAATTTTTTTATATATATATTGATTACAGGTTGAAAAAATATTTGGGTGTGCTGGGTTAATAGAGGTTACTCAAATTAATTTCACATTCCCTTTTTCCTTTTTTAATGAGGCTAGTAGGAAATATGTGATGACATGTGTGGCTCATGTTGTGTTTCTGTTGGGCAGTGGGGCTGGGTGGAGAGAGACGCCCGGGAGAGGAAGTGGGTCGGTGATGAGAACGCAGGACTTAGAAGAGATGTGAGTCGAGTCCAGGGGTACAGCCTGTGGCAAGCCTGTGTGCCCCTGCCCTTCTCTCTAACGTGGCACTAACAGCCTTACAGCTGGGCCTGAGAACAAAGTCAGTGCCTCTGAGAAGTGCTCTGTGGTATGAGCTGTGATCCTGCTGATAATAAGACAGGTTAGTGGGACGATCGGATATCCCATACAGTATATACTGATGTTTTAAAAAGCAGATGAGAAATTTGGCCAGTTGGAGAGTAAGAGGCTGAAGTGTGGGAAATGCATGTAGTACACAGTGAATTACAGACTGGGGGTGGATCTGTGTGACATGCTGTGGATAAGAAAATTCCATTTCTGTTGCACTTGGCTTGCTCTGCTCCAGGAATTCCCTCATCTCTCAGACTGGAGTTTGCATCCAGGCTTTTTATAGTCCTCATTTCTTGTTTTGTTTAGTCTCCAAAGGTCAACAAGAGCTAATAACCATTTCTTTATTTCTTTTTCATCTTTGGGTGTTTAGTATTCTAATCCTAAAACTCAGCACTCATTAAATGCTTGATGAATGAATTGTCATCATTCTGTAAGTATTTACTGAAGACCTAATATCCATCTTCTGGGCTCCAGAGATACTGCACTGAATAGAAGGCCAGCCCCCACCCCAAGATGCTCACTGTGGGGAAGGAAACAGTTGCTAGTCTGAGGTAGAGAGGACTGCAGGAGAAGTGGAAAGCTTTCCTAATTGCCACATCTTGTGACCGGAAGGATAATTTGGTTAAAGATAGCAAAGGAGAGAGCTTTGAGAGAGTTGCAGCTGACCGGAGTATGCTTTCTTATAATTCCCTTTTGGACAATAAAATCCAAGAACTGAGTTTGCCTGGGATCCCACCAGCCCCCGAGGGTTTCTAGCACTGTGGCAGTATTCCATGTTAGTATCGTGTTTATATATTAATTACTTTTTCTGTTGTCAGTTTACAGACCCCAAAGATGTTGCAGAATACTTAGAGCAAACTGATAGCCCTCCCCATTGGGAGTGACCTGGGTTAATTGGAAGCCTCTTGCAAGACTGGTGGGGCAGAGGCAGTCTTTTAAGGGCCAAGCAGGGGCTATTTGGGGGCATGAAGTAGCTGTGACCTGGCATCGAGGTGGCAGGCGGGCAGACTGTCATTTCAGCGGGAGATAGCATCTGATACTCATCCCTTCGGGCTAGTCTTATAATAGCGGTGGATAAATAAGCTGCCTACAGTATGTTCCCAGAATATCTCTGTCTGCAAAATGTCTTTGAGGAGATATTTGACTTGCGAGCATGTGGTTGATAAAATAAATACATTTTAAAAATGTAAACCTCTCTGTGAGAGGTTTTAGTCTCTTCTGTCCCTCGGGAAAAATCAGGCCCTTCTTGAACCTCTTTTCTTTCCTCAGTGTAGAATTCCTGCCATGCTTTGTAAGAAGAAGTATTTTTGGAATGTAACACCTGCAGAAATATAAAGGGGCTGTGCCCAAACCATTGAGCTGTGGCTATTGTATGAGTGGGTTCTCCGTGGTTTGTGAAGAGATACCAGCCCTGACACCTGCAAAGCATTTGAGGCGCTGGGCCAGGGTTGGAAGAGCTGGAATTCATAGGCACTTAAATTGTTTTTAGCTGGATTTTGTGGTCAGGCAGCTGGATGGGGCCATTCTCTCTAGTATTAGAGTATCCTTACCATTCAATTACACCTGCACGAACAAACTTGGTGCCTAGAAAAGTGCTTGGCATGGTAAAGGAACATAATATATGATTGTTGAGTGAGCGAATGACTGAGTAAACGAGTGAGAGGATGAGTCAGTCCTTTTGCTGGGCTTTGGAGAGAGATCTTGCTGAATGAGCATGCCCCTGGCCTTTGCTTCTTGAAGGTACTCTGTACATGGGCAGCAGCAGCCTCACTTTGTTAACATAGGAATCATCTGGGGATCTTGTGAAAATGCAGGTTCTGATTTAGTGGAGCGGGGACTTGGCTAGGAAATCAGCACTGTAACTTGTTTCCATATTGATGTCAATAGTGCTGGTCCATAGGCTGTACTTTAAGTAGGGGTTCTGGAGTGTGAGAGCTGGAGTGCATGTTCAGTCGTGTTTAACTCTTTGCGACCCCATGGACTGTAGCCTGCCAGGCTCTTCTGTCCATGGGATTTTCCAGGCAGGAATACTGGAGTGGGTTGCCATTTCCTCCTCCAGGGTATCTTCCAGACCCAGGCATCAAACCCCCGTGTTTTGTGTCTCCTGTATTGGCAGGTGAATTCTTTACTGCAGAGCCACCTGAGAAGCCCTAGGGGTTCTATTAATGTTCAATCGAATTACCATAGTCATTTGTGAATTGCCAGTAGCACAGGGGTTGAGGATAAAGATGGAAGCCTTGGTCTTTGTCTCAAGAAAATTTAGTCATAGTGAAAAATCAAGACTCAGCCTTAGAAATTTGAGAAAAAGCAATCATTTTATGCTCTGTGGTGTCAGAAGAAGTCAGAAGAAAGTTGAAAGGAGTGGAGGACCTCTTCGTGGAGGTGATGCTTGAACAAAAGGTAGAATCATATGATCTCGGAATTAAAGCTTTCTGCTTCCAGTGGAATAGAATCCCTGTAACTGCCCATCCAACTTCTGCTTATATGCGCTCATGACAGGAATGTATTGTCTTTTGCTTGTGTAGCACTTTATTGTTTATAAAGCAGTCTCACAGGCTTTATCTTGAAATGTCAGCTTTACCTTGTGAGGTTGTAGACATTTTATTGCCATTTTACAGTTGTGGAGACTGAGACGCCTAGAGATTGTGACTTGTCCAAGGCTGTGTTCTTTCCAGTGCTACTGCTGGGATCTGAACCTTTGATTCCCAGTTGGATGTTCTTTGAGCTGTACTCCATTGGCTCTCATGTGGTGAGAGAACAGAGAACTAGATCCTAAGAGCTTGAATGAGAATATGAACTGAGAGTGAAATAGAGGTATTATGGATTCTGCAGCATAGTTGACTTGAGCAGTGTTAAAGGATTTGGAGTATATAGATTTAAGAGAAGCTAACCCTGTACACCATGGAAGCTTTCCCTACAGTTCATCCCCAAATAGTCTCAAAGCATTCTAGAGGCACAGCCTTTTTGATGGAGAGCTCACGATAACAGTGGAATGTTTATTTCGCTCACTGACCATTGTCATATATTGAGTCGAATAAGGTCTCCTAGAATCTTCATCCATTAATCCCAATCCCCCCTTTCCTTCTTAAGTTAATTACTCTTTTTATATGTTAGAGCATTTAGATAGCCCGTTTTCTTTTGAAACATTTATGAGAGTTTTTCTTTCCAGATTTACAGTGTATGTCCACTATGAAACGTTGAGAATATATGGAGAAGCAAAATATAGAGAAGTAAAAAAGAGAATTGGAAACTATCAATAATTTGGCTGTGCCTAGGTAGTCAGTGTTGTGAGCTTCATACCACGTTGTCACCCATACCATTTTCAGTGCAGTGTTTGATGTATATGTATGTTGCTGTTTTTACAAAATGAATCATACTCTTTGTATATAGTAGTTTGTAATTATTTTCTTTTCCTTATAGATAGAATTTTTTTTACTTTCCTATCTATTTATGATATTGCAGTTGGTAACATTATTTTATAATGAGATAGGTAATATATTCAGTTTCATCAGATGTTTTGCCTGTTCCCGCTCATATTTTCAACCCCTGCTTTTGGGTTAATGTCAGTGCCTCTGTAGGTTAGGTCAGCTATATCTCTGTTGTCTATTTCTGGGAGCGGAATGGTAAAGTCCAAGACTAGGTTGAAGATGACTCTTGTAGCCATGTGTGTTGTTCTTTCTCCAGCTTCACGATCCTCATTCCTATTAGGACATGGTGTCACACTCCTGTCAACTCTCGGAAATGTGCACACTTCTGACTGTTCATCCCTCTATGATTGCTGGGACCTAGATTTGAGATCTCACTTTTCTTACTGTGGATACAGCATTGTACTCAGGGCAGCCTGATATTGCATTTGCTTTTATAGGAGCCTCATCACACTGAGTCACTGAGCTTTTGGGCAACCCAATCCCTTAAGACTTTCTCATGTGATCTTCTCTATCCTATATTTGTGAGTGGTTTTTTTTTTTTTTTGGACCTAAGTGCATGACTTGACATTTATCCTTATTAAATTTCTACCTTGTTAAAGTCAGCCAGTCATCATATCCTTTGAGATAGTATCAGGAGCAGACTCTCATCCTTCAGAGTGACTGTCCCTTCCAACTCCCAGTCACTGGCAAATTCCAGTGTCAAATGATTCAGCAGATCCTAGCAGTCATTTATGTCTCTGTCTTCCTCACTGGGTTGTGAGTTGTTTGGGGCCAAGACCATATCATATTATTTTTCTTAAAAAACCTAATTCCTACTTCAGTTTTTATTTTCTGTGACCTCGCAGTTACCCAAAAAATGTTGACATGGATGTTTGTTTGGCTGTCTCTCCTGGGACGAAGGCTTGGTGGTAGTGTCATAGTGATGACAAATGTTAGAGAAGTCAAGCCTGGGTCTCTGGGTGAGGAGCCTACAGTGGGGTTGAAGAGCATAAAACCTGAGTATCAGATGTAGTAAAGATAAGCATAGAGACCTCCGAGGTTGCTCAAGCATTGCTCCTTTGGGCTGGAGTTGATTGTTGAGAAGGAGCTTCATGTCTTCCAGGAAGGCAGGCAGTGAAGAGATTCCTCCTGGCACAGTAGATGAATGCCTGAGGCCATAAAAACCTGAGTTGAGCGAACAGCAGGGGACAGGGACCACGTTGTTTGCTGAGAGAGCTGATGATGGGAAACCAACCTGCAACCTCTGAGAACTGAGCTGAATCCTGATCACAGGGTTCTTATCTGACTGTCTTTCAGGGAACAAAAAATAGTTGGCTTCTTTTTTTCCTTTTTTATTGTCATTAAGCTTAAGGCTCACAAAGGTAAGAGCTGTTTACCATTGGCTCCCCTTAGATTAGAGATGGAGGGAGACTAGAGCCCAGGAGCTCTGATTCTGCTCCCTGGGCCAGCCATTATGGTGTGAAAGTGGCCTGGGGGCTCCTCTGTTTACCCACTGTGGTCTCTGCCTTTGGCCCCTCATCAGCTTTTCTGATCCTCAGACTCCTCACCTCTGAAAGGAGAGTACTACTGCCTCCTTGGTTTTGTGAAACACACGTGAGATGGTGCCATGAAAAGTGAGGTCTGAGCGCTGGGCTTGGGGCATAGCTGCTGCTAAGTGAAGGCCTGCTGAGGTAGATTGCAGTGAACTTGGCAGCATTTCTTAACTTCATGAGAATGGAGGGATGGCAGTGTGAGGGTTCCAGATCCTTCCATGTGGCAGTGAGCTTTTGCAGGCATGAAGGCAGCGCTGGGGCCCCTGCTCCTCACCTCCACTCTGCCGCCCCAACAGTTTCAGCTCTCCTGGTTGGAACAAAGGCCCTGTTTACTAAAAGGCAAGATTTCCTCCAGGAAGAGGCAGAGGTTCTTTAGGGGCTGGGTCTAGACCCTAGAGTTTGAGCACCTCCAGTCCTGGTCTTGGGAATTTCATGGCTTCTTCACTGCACGGGATGCAAGGTGAGGCTGTACGATCCTGGGGTAGACACTCAATTTAGCTCTCCTGCTACCTCCCCGTACATTGCTGGTATCTGTCACACTTCCCTCAACTACAAGGTTTATATATGTATATAGATGCCCACCTACTTGAATAATGCATGTATATGTGTGCATGTACATATAGATGTAAACAAGTGTGCATTCATCACTAGATATACAAAAATACACAAGCAGCCATCTATTTAAAAAAAGAAAATGAAAGATCTAAAATTATATTTGAGCTTGGTTTAGTCTTTTGTGTTGATTAAATGTTAATGTGCTGCAATTATTTTAATTTAGTAAAGGAAGTTCAAACAGGGAGATGGGAAGAAAATAACTCTAGCTAATTGGCAAGAGTCCGAGGCCATCCAGAAAAGCAGTTTAACCAGCAGAAGTTGAAATGTTTTAGGTATCTGGTTCAGGAGTTTTTCATTGGTTTTTGTGTTTTGCCTTTTCTAGTTTAGAACTTCTGATGGTTTCCCCTCCAAAGGATGGCCATCTTTTCTTCATAGTTAGCCAGGGTTCTCTTTCCCTCTCCCTTCCTCTCCCTTCCTTTTTTGGCTCATTCACTCTGAGTCTTCTGAGTCAACTTTGCGGATAGGAGTTTTGGCAGGAAGGGTTAGAAAAGGGAGAGAAAAAAGTAGGAAAAAAAAAAAAAGTCTCCACCTGCAGTGGTTCTCTGCCATTCCTGGTCCCTGCCCATAGACCAGGCACTGCCATTGGGCAGAGATGGGGTTAACATGTTTGCCAATCCAGGCATTTCCCTGTATGTTAGCTCATCACTACCCTGGGAGGGAGCACATGAGGACACCAAGGCGTGACCACATTACACACGTTGCCCTGGTACAGCAGCGAAGTGGCAGAGTGTGCATTCCAGCCCAGCCCTCCACACTCGAGTCAGGCTCCCTACCCAGCTCCAGGTCCTCAGGTAGATCTTTGCCTGCCCTCCCTGACTGCTAAACCTGCTTTGTGTTTTTCGAGCACCTACTCTGTGCTATGCACTGTTTTGGATTCCTGGGTTTCAGCTGATGTGTCCATCTCTCACTGGGCTGATCTTTGAGGGCGGGTTGTGTGTTTATTACTCATCTTTATCTCTCCAGCACAAAGCCTGGCCCAGAGTTGGCCACATGCCTGTTTAAGGCTAATTGAGCAAATGCTTGTATGTGTTTTATGACACCGAAATAAATTATGAGCAGTCCAGGTACCTAACACTTCTGTGTCCCAGCCCTACATAAAGCAAGGGTGAGGAGGGAAGTAGGAAATGTTCCTCTGTAGACCATGCTTTATCTGCACATCTACAGGAGGGAATAAGGCAGTCCCTCAAGCACTGTATCAGTATGTGTGAACTGTGAACAGTCTCCTTTAAAATGTTAATATGATTATGATATTTGTTTACTCTGGCAAATTGCCTCTCAGATTTCTTTGAATCCATATGTAATAGCCTGAAATTCCAAATGTATCCTTTTTCTTCTTATGTACTATTTCTGTTCAAAACTGGAGTATGTGAACATATTTACAGCCTGTTAAGACCAAAGGGATTTTTTTTCTAGACTTTGTGTGTGTTGTGTGTGAGTGCATGTGTTCGTGCCACTGCCCTACCTAGAACAAACTTTTCAGGAAACACAGGATTGTGTAATAGCAATATATCTTAAAATAGAAATAATTCAATTTAAAGAAGGCACAGGAAATTGGAAATATTGTTTGTATTTAGGATTTTAGATACTTTGTTGAATTCAACTAGTGGTAAAGTGGGATCGATGTGGTCATCTCTCTTCTTTGGAAGATAACAATTGATCAGTGATTATTCTTTAAACCCCCAAAATCTCAGTGTCTGAATAATCACTGTATTCTGAGTTTCAGATGAAGATATAATCCTCAAGCTTATTGAATGGGGCTTGAACACATTAAGTAGATAGGAAATTTTTATCAATTTTGATGGACATATGGAATGTGATGGACTCCAGCTGGAACCTGGGTTTTTGATTCCTGTCCATTCACAGAGTAGTTTCATAGGTAAAGCAGAGGTGGAAAGGGAAGCAAGAAGTATTTCTTTGAGATAGACAGCCAAATGAAGCTTTTACTTCTCTTTTAAATGAGTTGTTATACATGAGAATGTATTTTCTTTTTAAAATCTGCCCATAATTTTCTTAAAAGATATTAAAATCCTTAGAAATGGTTGGACAGAATTATAAACACTTTTTTTTTCATTATTTTGTCACAGTCTGCTTCTTTCAGAAGCAACAGTGCTGTCAGAATGTGCATATATGTATGTGTGTGTATACGTGTGTGTGTGTGTATGAATGAATGATATGATCAATAATATTTTAGGAGACTTCAACAAGATTCAAATGTTGGACAATCCACCCACTTTTGGGCCAGAAGTCTGCTTGTTCCATAGACAGCTGAGTGGAGTAGAAATAGAATCCTGCTTTTGACAGCTACTTCAAAGTCCTGTTTCGGCTCCCTTGTTTATAGATGAGGAAAATTCTATTGCTGAAGGTTACATTAGTGTCCTATCTTATCTTTCCCAGCAGAAACTTAAGTCCTCAGAGTTAGTGTTGACACATATCTGTCCCCATAATTAATGTGTTTTAATTTATTAAATTGACTAAAGAGTTTGACTAAAGAGGCAAGACTAAGCAAAAAAAAAAAATGGAGAGGTAAAAGTAATCATGATTTCCGTTTAAAAATGTCCTTTGAGTGTCAGTCCTCTCTGTTTCAGATCCTAAAGTATCCTTTACCTGTGATTTTTCGTGAATGAGTAAGAACAAAACTTACATTCATGTGAGGACATTGCTTACTGATTGAGGGTTTCCAGAAACACACAGGCAGGTGTATCTCTTACCTTAACAGTCTTTTCTTTCATTTCTGCATGACCTGGTTGGAGCTGTGAGTAGCTCAAATGTGTACATGTGCCCTAAACTCAGCTTCAAGCTGGAAGTCACTTATACTCTTCAGTTGGGTCCTCTATGCTTTGCATAGTGGAGTTCCAGAGTGGATGAGTCTTGCTCTTCATAGTTTTCCCAGTGATTAGGAGGATGGGGTTGGGGGGAGCTGGTGGTGGTGTGTGTAAAGAAAACACACTTGCTCGGTAGCAGATCCAAAAGTTTGTTCTCCTCTGGGAGACACGCACCAGACTTGGAGGTACGTGTAGCAGAACAGTTTTAGGGGTGGTGAAGTAATTTATATGACAGAAACACTTACAGAGGAAATTCAGTACAGGTACCAGCTGCCTTGAAAAAGGGAAAGTGGTCTAGGCGAAGAACAGCAATTACCTCCCCTGCCTTTTGGACTGACCTCTCAGTATTGATAAAGATTTATCAGCCTTTAAAGAATGTTTTCTAATTTTAGCCCGAAGAATAGGTGCCTGACGAATTGATCAAACTGCAGTTTAAACTTTTGTTCCTGCAAAGAAGAAAATACTCCCTTGACCTTGAGAGAATTTGAAGAGGCGATGTGTTTAAGCCCCTGTGCTGCACTTGGCACCTGGGTCTCAGTCTGGGTGTTGGAAGATGGGCAGGAGCTGTACCTCTGGAGGGGAGGGGTATAGATTCTGAAAATAAGCTGTTCTCACACACATACACACACACACACACACACATTCTGGAAATAAGCTGTTCACACACACACACACACACACACCCTTTTCTAATGGAGGAGTAGGAACCTGCCTGGACACACACACACACACACACACACACACACACACACACACCCTTTTCTAATGGAGGAGTAGGACAAACACACACACACCCTTTTCTAATGGAGGAGTAGGACACACACACACACACACGCACACACACACACACACACGCTTTTCTAATGGAGGAGTAGGAACCTGTCTGGCCACACACACACATACCCTTTTCTAATGGAGGAGTAGGACACACACACACACACACCCTTTTCTAATGGAGGAGTAGGACACACACACACACACACACACACACACACACACACACACACACCCTTTTCTAATGGAGGAGTAGGAACCTGTCTGGCCATCCTCTGCAGTTGAATTCCCCGCCCCATCCCACCCCTCCTCCCCCACCTTTTTTTCAGTTTCAAGTTATATCTTTGAGTACTGTTGTCCATTGGTATGTGAAGGAGCTGGTTCAATGAGCCCCCACGCAGACTAGAATGTGTGGATGTAGATTTGTCCTTTTGTGACCTAATTTCACTTAACATAATGTCCTTAAGGTTTATCCTTGTTGTAGTGGATTTCTTTCCTGTTTGAGGATGAATACTCTTCAAGGCCATGTTTTATTTTAACCCCAAGCATCTGTGAAATATTCACCCGCCAACACATGAATCCATTCTCTACTGCCTTTAATGAGTAGTCATTCGTGCAGTTTTTTGGCCACCCATCCATCCTTCTTCCCTTTCTCCCTCCCTCTTTGATTACATGTTACCTGCCAGACATTGGGCTAGTGACCCATAAGACAAAGACTACCTCTGTCTGCTCCCTGTCCCAAACTTGTCGTCTATGAGGAAGGTGGACTGGGGCAATTACTAAGCAGAATCAGTGAAATGGTAGTTGTGTGTTTAAAATTCCATGCGACATGAGAGGAAACATAGCAGATAATATGAGAGCCAGGCAAGGCTTTGCTGAAAAGGTAGCACTTGAGTTGGCCTCTGAAGTATGGGTGGCAACTGTATAGGTGGCTCAGGGGAGGAAAGACGTTTCAGAAAAGAGGACCAGCAGAGCAGCAGCTGGGAGACTTGTTTATACTTCACGCAATCTAGTTGGGTAGTTACCAGTTTAGACTGCAGTCAGAGTGTTCAGATCCTGGCTTTTGTCCCTTAGTTTCCTTGTTTCTAAATGGGAATAATGATAGTACTTTTCTTATAGTGTTGTTATGAGAGTTAAATGCATTGACATGTAAACTGCTTAGAATATGGTCAGGTACAGAATATATACTCTCTGTAAGTTTTAGCCATTATTGCTACTGAAATGTTTAGAGGAACTTTAAGTCCTTAGGTCTGCCTAAAGTCGTTAGTAATCTGTGCATTGTGTCTGTCTGCATTCGGAGGTTGTGAAGACTAGATATGGAGTTTGAGATTGGCTGGGTGGATCCTAGTGGTAAAACAGGGTTCAAGCGCTCACACATGCCCAACCTCCAAGCTTTCTTGTATTTAGGTGTTCAATTATCTCTCGTATCTGAGTTTACTTAAATTTTCTTAAAGTCAGAATGATTTATTAAAAATTACAAAACAATGGAACATAAAAAGTGTAAAATAAAAACCTATAATGTCACCCTCCTAACAGTAACAGTTTTCTTTTTCACTTTTGGAGAAATATGCATAAAGTTAGAGTTGTAATTACTTATGCATACACACATATACATAGATACACACAACTTTGTAGGTAATACATATACACACAGTTTTGTGTTTTGCTTTTAAAAACTTTGTGTTTTTGTATTTTGCTTTGAGAAACTCCTTTGTCTATTCTTATTGAATTTTTTTGTAAATGAACACACAATTTTCCTTTGCATTTGTGCTGTGATTTTCTTAATCATTCTGCCATTCATAGTCATAGACAATTCTGTAAGGTAGATCTTTGTGCTCCTAATTTTTTTCTCCCATGGGATTTTTTCTTAATAAGTTTCTAGTGTTAGGATTATTCGGTCAAAGAATTTCAGCCTTTTGAGACTCTTAGAAAGTATAGCCATTTGGATCTTCACATCCCCAATACCTCTAGCATAGTTCCTGGGTCATATTCACTATAGATGTTATTGTTCTTTTAAGGTTTGCTAATTAAGAGGTTTAAAATAACACTTTAAATTTGCCTGAATTTGTCATTCTTTCTCCCTCCTGGTGAAGATGCATGTTTTGTCATATGCTTATTCTCCTGTGTGACTTGTTCACTCATTTCCTTTCTTGGTTATGTTCTTAATATTTTCCAGTACAAATTTGAGTCATTGATTCACCATAAATACTAGCTTTGTGTTGAAAAAAAAATTCAGGTATAAGGGTCAGAACTGTTTCCCTGTCCTGCAGTAACGAGGGTCTCATCTGTGCCTCAGCATTTCTGGAGAGGGAGAAAGAGGCATCATTGCTTGCTAGGCCAGCTCTGCTGGGGTCCCAGTGGCCAAAAGTCTGGACGCTCTCCAGTGACCTTGATTTTTAGCTGCTTTTAATTGTGAACAGAAAAATAGAGCATCTATCCATTATCTTGACTCTAAAAGTGTGCTGACTTCATTTATTGGCTCTCTCCTACTCCTCATGTCCCATGCCTGCTAGCCAGCATACAGCAGGCAATTTGTTTTCGTCTGTCATAGATCAGGGGTTGGAATGGACCTTCTCTGACATTCTTCCTACTCTAGTCCCCTCCACAGCATTCCTGTTAAGATATTGCTCAGCTGCTCCTTGATTACCTCCAGTGATGAGAGGTTCATTCTATCACAAAGACAGACCTTGAACTCAAGGTGAGATAGATCTGGATCTGGATTTTCTAATTTATCTGTGGATAAAACACTTACTGTTTCTAAACCTTATTTGCTTCATTATCTGAATAATGGGTATGGTGATATTATATCTCTACCTAATAGAGTTGTAATGAGGATTAGAAGAAATAATACAAGTAGAGTCTTAAACCCTGTTCCTCACACACAGTAGTAAGGAATAAATGTTAGCTCTGAATATTATTTCCATCTACTACTGCAAAGCATTTCTTTAAATTTTAGCCATTAGATTTGATTTTAAGAATCAAAAACATTTTTATACCCATCAATTAGAATTTTACTGATTTGGCAAAGAAGCCTTAGCCTCTGTGGTGACTTGAAGTTTGGAGCATGGTCTTCCACCATGGAGATGTGGATGGACATTGTCTTTGAGCTGGCTGTAGCTTGAGCCACCTTCCCAGAGGCTGTACTGGACAGTGCTGTAACGTATCCAGGCTGACCCCTTCTTGGTTTTGAAAGCCTGATTTTACAAACCCCTTGTTTGTCCTCCTTCCCTTTCCTGGCTGGTTTTCCTGCCCTGGCAGCCCCAGTAGAGGATGGACAAAAACATCTGAAGGAAATGAAACTGTTGCACAGATAATAGAACTAGTTATCTGTTCTCTCCCACAGAAAATAGCTAGCTCAATAAAGAGAGGGCTAAGGTAGAGGTCATGCTTCCAAGTGCACGGTGATGTGCCCTGCCCCGCATGCTGCTTTTATTGGTATTATGGAGTAATCCAGTACCAGGGTGGTCTGGGCATAAGTTAGGCTGTACTGACTCCTTTTATCTCTAGACTTCAGCATTTCTGTATTTTTGCTTTAGCTTGCTGAGACTATAATTGAGGATCTGAGAGCTCCTCCAATTCTCCTGAGATTTAAGGAGATAACTTTTACCCTTGGGGGAACCCGTGTCACTGGTCCATGACCCTCAGGATTGTGATGTTTGTCTTTGTCTGAACCAACTCACTGTGCTTTGTAGAGAATAACTTAGTGGGAACTGCCCCCCTCCCCCAACCCAACATCTTGGTAAGTTCTTCCTATTAATTGTCCATTTCAGCTTTAAAAATAGAATATTAGAGAATGAATTTAAGAAACAGCACTGATGTGATGGTAATGAAGATTTTAAAAAGTGGTCTCTGAGAAGAAACTGGTTGGAGGGGAGGATTAACAAAATTTAAAAAGCAAATCCAGAGTTATAAGTAGTATGTGAAGAAGGGTGATATTTAAAATATTCAACAGACAGTGTGGACATCAACACAGTGGAAACCGCCGGAGGCCCCCAGGTGGGCACGGCACTTACCCTGTACTTGTTGGATAGTGAGGAGGTTGGGGGCACTGGAAGAGGGGCGGGAGCTAAGGGGACAGGCATTCGTCAGGCTTGGGTCCCTGACTCTTTCCAGCCTGGGTGGAAGTGTTTCAGTATTTTAAACAGATGCTGGCAGGGGAGGTGTCTGAATCACCTTTGACAGATGTTAAGAAGTTTTGGATCGGTGCCTTGGCTGTCTTCCTTTATCTCATTGCTGAGGGAACCTTGGTGGTACTGGCCTGATGAGGTCTTGGTAGGTGCTCGGAATGTTTCACATTAGAATTTAGGGGTGTCTGTTTGGAAAGTACTGAGACACATTGCTTTAATCAGAAAACTGCGTGACGGGCACCATCCCTGTCTTTATGAGGTTCCCAGTCTGCACCAGTGGCTTCAGGTTTTTCCTGCCCCTGGATTCTAGGAATCTGTTGGAAGTCACTATGAGGATGTTAGCCATACCGTGAAAAGCTGGGCAAAATCTAAATGTTGAGCCACGGGAAAAGAGTCAAATAATAGTATATCCATGACATGGAATACTATGCCTCTTAAATTCATGAATACAGAGGATATTTCAGGACTCAGGAAAACTCTGAATGTGAAACCTTAGGTGGACAATAAAAGAACCCCACACAATAGGTAATAATAATAATAATGTTATAGTACATGAAAATACATTAAAATGCATTGCTAGCCCTGACTGTTATTTGGTGGAGGGCGGTGGGTAAAGTTAACGTGTGTTTCTGTTTCCATTCTTTTGGTCACCTGTGGGCATTAACTTTATAATTAGAGCCATCCTGTAAATATTGTATTTCTAAAATCCAGTTTAGAGTGTTAAAACATTATTTGTATGATCAGCGACTGAGTATTTTGAATTGAATCAGGGAGTAATACTTTTGAAGGTTGTGTTTATCGTCTGTAAAGGAAGCTGCTGACTCGGTGGAATAAAAAGTAAGAGCCTAGGTCAGCCTGCCGATGCTGGGGCCCCAGCTTCCAGACTGCAAGGGCTCCGAGAGGCCCTAATGTGCTTGCTGAAAGGCCCTCCTTGGCCTCTTATTAATGTCCCTTGCCGAGCCGAGCTCTGCTCTGCCGGCTAACCTTGTCAGAAGGTTACCCGTGGCTCTCCAGGGCCTGTCTAATTTTAAACCCAGGGTGCCGGCCAGTGTGGTGGCGTGGCACTGGGCTGCGGGGACACTAACACTCCCTGGAAGATACGGCTGGGGAAAGATGAGCCGAGTCCCTGGGTTTTTCTCATCCTCCTGTAAGTGACCAGGCCCGCTGAACAAGCCAAAGAGAGCTGGGGTAATAATGAGAGCTTTTATGGTAAAAATCAGGGTTACTGAAGACCTCCTAGCAGTGGCAGCGCTGGTGGACAGTTGCACGGTGCGGTGTGTCCTGCGTGAGTTGTGTGAATTCTGACTGCGTGAGCCCGAGGGGGTCCTCTCTTCTGGGAACTCAACTCTGACTGGTTTTAAAGCAGAATGATGCTGCCTCTCATTTCACTGTTGATTTGAGGCTCCTCTACATTTATAGAGCTCAAATTCTGCTGATAGTAGGCTCCTTCTCTGAAGTTTTTTACTGGTTGGATTGGAAGAGAGCTATTATTTCGTCAAAGCTAAAAAATGAAAGATATAGAATCTTCTTACCTGCATGTCTATCAGCTGCTGTTGGCTGCCATTAGGATTATCATTTTAAAGATCTCTTTATCCCCCTTTTAAGTATTTGCAATTGAGTCCTGTTTAGAACACTGCTGTACCATTTAATACTTGTAACCCTGATATTTTAACACGAAACAGACATCGGTAACTACAAAATGCTATGATGTTGGGGAACCTTTCTCCATCATAATTAACTTTAAAAAGAGAGAACAGAGAATCCTTTTTTTCTCCCCCATTTGGATTTTTTTTTTTGTTTAATCTTCCTTCTCTTTCAACATCTTCAGGCTGGTAAGGTGCCTATTAGAGTTAGCTGTCTTCCCCTGCCAGGGCATTCACAGCGACTCTCACATGTAAGAGATGACAATGGGAAACTTCACCCACCTGGTCCACTGCCTGGTCTCTGGTTTACCTGCCCAATGCAAGAAGGGCATCCTTTCCTTGTAGCTGGGTCTCTATCCACCCTCTTATAAAACAATTGTGAGGAGCCAATTAAAGAGGCATAGTGTGTGGAGTAAACCAAGATGAAAGCACAATGGATGGAGATTCAATAACCTGCTAACTCCCTGCGGTGATTGAAGTCAACTTTGAAGTACCCAGGCTGGGTCAGACCACATCAAGCCAGCAGTGCTCCTACACGAGGGTAGCGTGAGAGTGATCTGTAATTTTATTTTAAGGAAAAAAAAATGCATACATGCTTTTTATTGGCCTTTTATTTTTTGAAGGTCTGTCCCTCCTTCTCTAGGCCTAATTAGCTCTGTCATGTTTGGATGTAGTTTTGAGAAAATTAGAGCTGAGTAATAACAGGAATTTGTTGAATGGGAATACTTGTTGAAATCTTTATTGACCCAAATCTGACTTTTCTAAATAGTATTAAATAAGCAGATTAAAAAACCCACCCCCTTCTTACCTTAAAATAATGTTTTTAAAAGCACGTTTAAAGTAGTTAAGTAAATATAAATATAAGCTACTCTGACTTGGATGCTAAATAAATGAGTTATTGCAGGGGCTGCAGTGGTATGTTAAAAGAGTGTACTTAAGAATCTAAAGGACATTTTATAAAACCCAGTTCCTCTTCAACTCAGATGCAAATATCTGCTTTTCTTTTCCTGGTTTTCTCTTTCTCGCCTCTTCCCTTCTGCACTTGGCCTGCGCGCCTTCCTGGTGTAGGCCTGCTGTTATTTTTGTGGTAACCTGACACTTTGGCCAGCGACTGCAGCCCCCAGGCCCCTGGGGGGTGAACTGGCTGTGAGCTGAAAAGCCGGGCTCCCGATCTGGTGATCCAGTGTCCCAGTGTCCCAGGCGGAGCAGCTGCTGCATCAGGGCTGGGGGCCAGCAGGGTTGGGGGCTGGGGGCTCCGGGTCGTGATGCCACAGACTGGGGAGGAAGGGTGCGTGTCATAGTTCAGACCTCAGATCGTGGCTTCTTAGGTCATAGGCCTTACTTTGAGTTGGGGGTCCAGCAGAGGCCAGCTGGTCAAGGGTTCTGGAGACTGGAGGAAGGTTTTGAAACTACTGTGTTTTTTTATTGCATTCTGTGGGTCTCATCTAGACTATGCCTGAGGCTGTCTTTGTGATTCTGTAGACAAGGATGAATTTCTTAATAGTCATGAAGATTGTATTAATATTTTATGTTAAACTAATTTTATCTCCCTGGGGTAGGGAATGAGGTACAGAAATGAATGGGACAGAGCCCCTGTTTTCTGAAAATGTGCAGTGTAGCAGGAATGACAGATATATAAGCAGTAAGTATTAATTATAGTTGTGTATGTTCGTTCAACAATTAGCTGAGGACCTGCAGTTTGTCAGGCACAGTTCTCAGCCGTGTGTGCACAGATACCCACTGATCTGTAAGCATACAGATGAGTAACGTATGTAATGACTACTGAGGATTGAGGCATCTGTACTTGTATGTATCATTTAATCTTTCAGCAGGTAGGTAATGTTAATTCCCATTTTGCATGCATGCACATACACAACGTCACCCTGAGACATAGCTAACAAGTGGAGAGCTCAAGACGAAAACCTCAGGGATTTTCAAACTGTATGTATTCTTTACTCGTACATATTTTTAAACTGTTTGTCCATATAGACTCTCCAGATGCACGGTGTCCTCTCTAAAACGGTAGGAGTACCCACAAAGGAAAGCATTTAGCAAAAAAAAAAAAAAATTTTTTTAAGTTCCAGCAATTCTTCTGGTATTGACAGGTACTAAACATAGGAACATTAGAGAGCTTACCGATCAGCTGGAGATAGTATCTTAAGAGAAATTTTGATGAAGCATACCAAGTTCGGTGTTGGAAGTTCGTTTGAGGTGCTGTGAGGACACGGAAGTGACTTCTCCTAGTGGAGAAAGCTGTCAAGGTTTCCCAGAGGAGAGGTTGGTGACTTTGGTCTTGAAAGGACCGGTAGACATTCTTTAGATGGATTGCTGGTGAGGCAAGCAGCTGAGCAGAGGGACTCAGGTAGCTGAGGAGGTGAAGCAGGCAGTCTGCTGTACCTAGGCACCTTGGGGTTGGTCCCTAGCTATGGGGGACTGATTGCACAGATGCCTGTAAAGCAGGCTAGTGGCAGGTGGTGAGGGCTGTGGGTGTCCTGCTATGCATTGGGTTCTGGACAGGGTGGGCATCTGCTGAAAGATTTAAGATGAATGTAGGATGAAAGCCATATTTGCATTCTGGGAAAACTTCTCTGGCTGTAGAATAGCATAGGAGAAGCTGGCTAAAAATACATGACCTGGGGGCTCTGATTCAGTACTTCTGGTATCATGGCTGAGATCAATATTCTTAAGAAGCCATCTATGTCATCCTAATGTACTTCCAGGCTTGGGAACCTGACAGGACCAACTTGTTGGTAGTGGTGGCATTGTGGGGATGTACGGGACAGCCCAGTTCAGACGAGGTCCTGCCTGTGAGACAGGAGCAAAGTTAGTGGGCTGGAGAGGAGCAGAGGGGATGCAGTTGAGAGATGAGGGGCCAAGCGGGCATTCTTGGTGACGAGTTGCAGGGAAAGGGATGGGAGAAGCTTGAGATGATGGCCTTCCTTTGGGCGCTGATTCAGCCAGGTTCTCTGAGTAGAAGAATCACTGAGAGGGGGGCTGAGGGGTTGGGTTCCCTCCCCCAGGGCCTGGAACATCCTTTTTGGATTTTCCTGGGCACTTTTAGAGACAGGTGGTTAATATACAGAAGTGATCTTGAAGGTGTCAGTGTTGGTGTGTCAGGTCCGTGTGTATGTGAGGTTTGCTTTGCTTTGTCCTTGGGCCTTTGGCCTCTGAAGTCTCACCCTGGAAGTAAAGTCATCTTTAGTCTTTTGGACCGTGGGGCCATCCACATTGTGAATGTCTGAGACTGGAGGGGCTTTAGTGGCAAGTCATAGATATAGTTGGAAATGGGTTGAATTTTGATTAGAGAGAGAAATTCCTTCTTCCTCTATCAGGGTTAGCAAAATCTGCCGGAGGAAGAGATCCTAGAAGGAAATACACATCCCTCCCCTTTATTATTGTCATTATTATTATTTTTTTTTTCCTGAAAACTCCTCGTGTGTGTGTGTGTGTATGTGTGCATGGGCGTGCAGGCACATGCACACATGCAGGCTTGCAGAAGTGCTGCTGGGGAGGTGCAGAAATATTGATTGAATCAAGCCCTGGCCCTTTGCCTTTTTTGCGTGCTGCAGCTGCCTCATTCACTGGGGTGAGGAATGTACAGGATGAGGAGGGAGGAGTCCGGTGACAGGTGACATGGTCAGGGTCCGCTCTCCTTCAGAGCTCCCGGGGCCTTGCAGAAGTGAAGCAGAAGTTTGTCCTGATGGCAGAATTGGGTGCTTCAGCCTTTGTGTCCAGGACTCCCTTTGCCTGGGGGTCTTCTGGCCCCATTACATTCCCTCGATACGCTTGTGGACTGCTTAGGGCTGGTGTTGTACACAAGTAGGGGCTCAAGTAATATTTTTTAATTTGAAAAACTGATGTATTGTCTAAGGGTGAATAATACTTATTCTGCCTCAGCTGGTTTCCTGCCAAGAATCTTTCTCCTGTTGAGGTTGCACTGGGTATAAAACAAGAGTTTCGATTTGGGGGGCAGAGATGGGGGTGAGGGTGAGGCTTTAACTGGTCCCTGAGTTTGCATCCCTCTCAGTGTAAGACCATGTTGCAGCTGCTCCATCCTTGTGTCATCCATGAAATGGCAGGTTTCTCTTTGGAGAGGTGAGGACTCCGTTGTGTCAGCTATCCTGGGAACGAGTGGACATTTGTGAACAAGCCGGGTCATGCATTTTTGATTCATTGATATACTTGCTCACATTCCCATTAGCCAGCATTTGAATGTGGGCCATTCACACATGTGTGTGTCACTGTATGAGCATCATGTCCTAGTCCTCACGCTGAGTTCAGGATGACCGCGCTGTTAGTGAGGGACCTGGAGTGCCCCACGACCAAGTCGGAGAGGGCGTATTGGAGGAGCTGAGTGACTGGGCACAGAGCGAAGTTAATCCTGTGACTCTGGACCGCTTAAACAAGCACACCTGCTTAAACTGTCACTGTCGTTTTGTGCATTAAAAGTTTTTTTTATAAATTTGGAATGCTTAAGGGATGTGTCACATTGTAACACCTGAATTTATCTAGAGAACTCTTTTGATCTTGAACCTCACTGAAAATGCTTTGGATTAAAAAATTTGGATTCTAAATTTATAAAATTACCTGTACTTCATCCTTTATTCCCCCAAACACACACCATACACTAACATACACACTCCTGTAAGAGTTGGTTATACACTCTTGATGTTGCTGGGGTTTTCTTGTTGCCTTTGTATGAAACAGCTCAAGCTTTTTTTCTTTTATTTTACATTGGAGTATAGCAGATTAAAAATGCTGTGATAATTTCAGGTGCACAGAAAAGTGACTTAGCCATTACATATGCACGTATCCATTCTCACCTATACATATACATGTATTGATTCTCCCCTAAACTCCCCTCCCATCCAGGCTGGCACACAACATTGAGCAGAGTTCCCTGTGCTGTACAGTAGAACTTTGTTGGTTATCCATTTTAAATATAGCTGACTGTGCATGTCAGTCCTAAAGACCCTATCTATCTCTTCCCCCATTCATCTCCCCTGGTAACCATAAATTCTCTTAAGTCTGTGAGTCTGTTTCTGTTTTGTAAATAAGGTCTTTTGTATCATTTCTTTTTAGATTCCTCATATAATTTGCATCATTTCTTTTAAATGCCTTTAGTTTCCTTATATCAGTAATATATGATATTTCTCTTTCTCTGACTCCACTCAGTCTGACAGTCTCTAAGTTCATCCTCATTGCTGTAAGTGACATTATTTCATTCTTTTAATGACTGAGTAATATTTCATTGTGTATGTGTACTATATGTTCTTTATCCATTCCTCTGTTGATGGACATTTAGGATGCTTCCATGTCTTGTCTGTTGTAAACAGTGCTGTACTGAACATGGGAGTGCTTCTACCCTTTCAGACCAAGTTTTTCTCCAGATACATGCCCAGGAGTTGCCTGCAACGTGGGAGACCTGGGTTTGATCCTTGGGCTGGGAAGCTCCCTTGGAAGAGGGCATGGCAACCCACTCCAGTATTTTTGCCTGGAGAATCTCAATGGACAGAGGAGCCTGGTGGGCTACAGTCCATGGGGTTGCAAAGAGTCAGACATGACTGAGTGCCTAAGCACAGCACAGCACAACCCCAGGAGTGAAACTGCAGGGTCACATGATAGCTCTGTTTTTAGTTTTTTAAGGAGCCTTCGAACTGTTCTCCGTAGCGGTTACACCAGTTTACATTCCTACCAGCAGTGTAGGAGGGTTGTCTTTTCTCCACACTCTCTCCAACATTTGTTTATGGATTTTTTGATGATTGCTATTTTGAGTGGTGTGAGGTGTTATCTCATTGTAGTTTTGATTTGTATTTCTGTAATAATTAGTGATGTTGAGCATCTTTTCATGTGCCTGTTGGCCATCTGTATGTCCTCTTTGGAGAAATGTAGGAAGATTTTCTGCTGATTTTTTTTTTTTTTGATTGGGTGAAACAGCCCAAACTTTTTGTTGCTAAGTGTCTGGTCCCTTGTGATCCGGCTCAGTTTACCTTTCTCTTTTCGTGCTTTGTCCTTTCTTCACCATATCCCTTCCACAGATATCCTTCTCAGTATAGGCTTCTGTGAGCTTTTTCATAATTGGCTGAGTAAATCCTACTTAGGCTTCAAAACCAGCCTAAGCACCACCTCCCATGAGGCCCTTGTTGACCAGAGAGGCTCCAGCAGCACTTGATTTATTCCTTTTTTGCCATGTTATATTCATGCACTTGTTCATTCATTTATTTACCCATAGGCTTATTATTTTAGGCACCCATCAGGTCATTATTTGGGGGAACATTGACTGTGTGCCATGGCTTCATTAAATGCCAAGGATATGCCAAGGAAACGCCAAGGAAAAAGACTGCAGGCATGGACCTAAGCCTTAAAGGTCTTACAAACAAGATTGATTGGCCACAAGGACAGATCATTCCTAAGCAGTGAGTGAGGGGCTCCATTTGTCCTTTGGAGCAGAGGTGCTTCCTGCAGGAACACGAAGGGAGTGAAGGCAGGTCAGGCTTCTCAGTGAGGGGCTTGAAGTCTTGAAGGATAATTAACCTATTTCTCTGTCTCCCTGCTGGAAGGGTGTGCCATGAGGGCAGGAGGGGAGCATGCTTATTTTATCTCCGTAGTGCCTGGCACATGAGTTGGGGAGGTGTAGGGTGGGGGGTTTCAGTCAATCTTTAATCATATTGAATTGAAACAGGTAATAAAAAGAAAACGGAAATAATTTCCCCTGTTGTGATGCTATCCTGTCTTGTTTCAGGATGGATCTAAGGCAGCTTGCAAGTAAAATAGCAACATTAAAAGGTAGGGAAAAGAAGGAAGAAAAAGAAGAGAATTGAGGTAGGGACCTAATGTGGGTTTGGGAATGAAACCTACCTTACTGACCACATGACCTCTGGGCTTTCTCTGCGGAACCTGCCAGCGGGGCTCAGTGCTCTTTGGCAGCCAACGAGGACGTCTAGTTGGGTGAACATGAGGTGAAAAGCACATGGTGTTTTGTTGGTTACTGAACTTTCCTTTGGGACCTTTGTAAAGAGCATTCTGTGTGATGTGATGAAGGACATACTCCTTGGAGTACATCCAGTGACTAATTCATATGATATTTCTGAGTATGCCGATGGCATCACATAAAAGCATAATTCAGTTAAAGTTTACCTGGAGCTTTTGGGATGCATTTTTTCTAAATTAACTGAGAAATCACTACGGATAAAATGGAATAGTGACATAAATGGTTAGTTCTACATGTTGTTCTGCCTTGTCCCTCATTTATCCAGTGTTCTGGTTTCACATACCATTACCCTCAGTCCTAAAGGTCACATAAGCTCTATTTCTGCTCCCAGAGTCTTTTATGATCAAGCGTTTGGACTCAGAAAATACTCATGTATGATATGAGATCAGTCTGTAATCAGATATATTAGAAGTGAGTATTTAAAGTAAGATGGGCCAGACTATCACTCGTACAAAAATGTAAAATTCTGATTTGTGATGGTTGAGAGGATGGAAAGGAACAAAATTTGTCATCATGCATTAGGTTCTTTGTTACCCTAAGTTGGGGCTTCCCTGCTGGTTCAGAAGGTAAAGAATCTGCCTGCAATGCAGGAGATCTTGGTTTGATCCCTGGGTCGGGAAGATTCCCCTGAAAAGTGAATGGCTACCCACTCCATTGTTCTTGCCTGGACAGAAGAGCCTGGAGGGCTATAGTCCATGGGGTTGCAAAGAGTCAGACACGACTGAGTGACTAATCCTACTCTAAGTTGGCAGGAAAGAGCAGTTTTTTCCTTCTGGGCATATTGGAGTCTAGCTTTTGGATTCTCTGATATGGTGCTGTTGATATTCACATGGATCGCTTGGATCTTTAGAGAACATTTGAATGCCAGTGTACCTAGTCAAAGACCCAGAGCAGGGCTTGGACCACACAGTTCAGCACTTTCAAATGCCATCTTGTTCCAGTTTTCATTGTTGATTGGCTTATGACCCAATCAGAAGTGACCTGTGGATTTACCTGTTCCTACTTCTCCCCAGCATGGTATAGAATAATCCAGGGTAGATGGAGGCATGGCCACAATGGGAGAAGCAATCCTAAGTCATAGAAACTGGAGAAGGCAGCCCAGGACTGTTTCTCTTTGTGGAGTGGGGAGGGCCGCTTCTGATGTAGCCGAACTCGGATTTCTCAGCAGCCAAAGGAGCTGTGTCTGGGCAGGTCAGCTGCTGGGCCTCAGGTCAATTCAGAGCCAGCATATCACTGCATTGGCTGGCAGTGAGCTGGTAAAACTGAGTGAGTCTCCACCAGCTTTTGTAAGAAATATGACTCCCCAGTCATGACCTATCAACTTGCCACCCAAGGACCAGCGCCTTGATGGCATGAGACCCATTTGTATGTAGTCTTTCCCTCCGGCGTGGGGCTGAGATGGACCCTTTTGAAATACTTCTTAGGGTTTGACCAAATGTAGTGTATGTATTTATGTGGTGTGTTGGTAGTTTTTAAAATATGAACTGTATACTTGTGATTTGTAATTTGTCCTCATTGTCATTTAAGATGCTAAGGCATTGTGATAGTCTGAAGGTGCATCTTACCAACTAAGAAATTAATGTTATCCATAACTTAGTGACTTAGGAGTATTACTTTCCTAGTAGTAGTTTTCTTTGTTTTTAGTAAGCATCAGGATTGATGAGTCTATTTTAAATATATGTTCACTCTACAGACCTATTGGAATGAAGGAGTTAGTTTGGGAGTTTTCTTTGACTGTTATTACTCTTAGGAAAGGGCTTAGGCATCTTCCTTTTGAAATGCTGCTTACTGCCAACTGTTGCGGCAGTTTTTCTTTTTCTTCTCTTAGATCATTAAAGAAGCTTCTATTTTTGACTTTGCTGTGTGTTTGCCAAGGTTAAAGAGCCCACCTTCCAGGGATCCATGACTCAGGCTACAGGTCTTGTCATCCAGCTCATGCTCCCCTTCCAAGTGCACTGTCTCGATAGCAAGTCTTCACTTGGAATGCTCAGATGGCACAGACTGAGTGTACTTGCCTTGTCTTTTTGAAGAAGCCTACTGATAAAGGAGAGCAGTGGTGGTGAAGGGGAAAGGAACCGAAGAGGAATTTCTGTCCTCAATGGCTAACGGATTCCTTAAGCAGATGGGGAGGGCGATTCCTTTAGAGGCTGGCAATACAGAACTACATAGCGTGAAATCAGTCAGAGCCAGTTGTCACCTGGGCAGGTTCTTGGGGCTGATGGAGCAGAGAATTAATCAGGGAATCTCAGGAGGGTAATGCTAAGTACTCTGATGGGGTGCTCAGCACCGGGGTCTTGGTGAAGAGGTATTGGCTTGTTGATGGATCCTGTTGATATAGAAGTGATTTTCGAAAATGAGAGGGAGTAATTACGTGCTTCTTCCTGCTGAAATTAGAGGGAACTATTGGCAATTGGAGTATATGACACTAAGCTCACTGTCTGCTATTGACTACATGGCAGATGTTCCATTTCTCTGGAGGCTGCCTTCAAAATCTAGGCTGCCGCTCTTCACTTGTATTTTGCAGGCCACTTGTGGGCAAGTTTGGCTAGTGTCTGAAAGTGGTAGGAAAAGAAAAACGTGTTCCATTTACATATGCAAACGCAATTAACCATCATTAGTGCCTGACATTCCTCCCAAGTACCCAGGGAAGTGAGTCAGTATCATAACTATTCATTAGGAATTAATTAGACTGTGCTTGATGGTGTCCGTTGTGGACAGAGCTGAGAATTCGGCACTGCCTACATTCTCTCCCATTGGAATCCAGCCTCCAGCTCACTGTCTAGGGAGGGTGGAGTTTGTGTCTTATGTTTCCATGGAACGCACATTCTGTCTAGAGCAATCACTGTTAAGTATACATGACTTTGGTCAACTTATTTAGAAGCGCTTTTTTCCTAGTTTTGTTATTGAAGGGCAGCTTTTCTCTTTTAAGGAAAATTTGGCCAGTCACTAAGATCACAGTGATCTTTGAGCCATCAAATACTTGGTTGAGCTGTCTACTACAAATGTCATTCCAACCACTTGATCTTCTTTTTTTTAAATCCTAAAGTGGCTCCCACTTGTGCCTCCCTCCACATTCTCTTGAGCACTTAGTATCTTTTTTTTCCTCCTTTCTTCTCTGTGCCATTCCCTATATATCGCTCTTTTCATTCACTTACGCAGTTAAACTTGCTTTGCTCCCATTTTTTTACCTCTTTGGATTTCTTTTTGTTCACCACTTGGCTTCCTATTTTCAGATCCTCACTACTTAGCTGTCAGGTTCTGGTTCTCATCTTTTCCAGTGATCAAATGAAAAGGGAAGAAGATAAGGTCAAATATTGCATCTCAGAAACTACTATTCCACTCAAAATAAGATTTATTTGTTGTAGAAGAAGCTTACCTCCCAGAAGACCCAGACCATATCTGTCCCTTTGACACAGAAGGCTCTTGGTTGTTTGCAATCATGATTAGTAAATAAGTTGAATCAGACAGCCAACTGTTGGTTATCCAGGCTGTGGTTGGCATTACTCTGTCCTCTTACATCTTCCTGATTTGCTGATTTCCTTTGGATTCTTACCAGTCATTAGAACCTTGGCCAGAGTCAGGGTGAGGAATGGGAAAGGAGCGGAAACTGTGCCCCTTCTCATGGAAAGCTTGGGTGATAAGTTCATGGACATTGTTACCCAAAGAGTGTTCCCATCATTTGTTTGTTGGTTCATTCTTTATTTCTTTGCGTATTTATTATGCCAGGTACTGTGCTAGCACAGGGGATACTGTGGTGATTGTAGCAGTCCCTGCCCTCAGAGACACTGGGTTGTGGATGGGAGGAGTGATAACAAGCCAACTTAAATTAAATTCTGTTACAAGTAAGCTATGGAAACACAGATGATGAACGATGAACACCCTTCAGTGCTAGTGGTGGAAACTGAGGCACATGGCGGGTACTGTGTGATCCTGGGTTACTCAGATGGATGCAGAGTCCCAACTTCCAGTCCAGTTCTTTTCTTGGTGCCTTGTGGAGTATGAATACGTTGACTCAGATAAGCTGTATGGACTATTTTTTTTTTTTTTAGATCCTCATGTTCAGTGACATTTCTTAATCATGAAGGTTAGTTATAATTTATTCTTTTGTTAAGAACTCTTAAATCCCCCATAAGTGAGATGCTTACATTATGAGAGACCCACAGGAATTAAGATGAAAGGAGCAGCAATTCCTATGTCATCCCCTTTGTGCATATGTCCCTTGAATACAGTTGGTGTCAGAAGCACCTGCATTTGATTATCTAACGTCCTTCTTCCCCTAGATATTTATATTAAGATATGTATTGGTTGAACGTGCTGCGTGCTAAGTTGCTTCAGTTGTGTCCCACCCTTTGCAACCCTATGGACTGTAGCCTGCCAGACTCCTCTGTCCATGGGATTCTCCAGGCAAAAATACTGGAGTATGTTGCTATTTTCTCCCCCAAGAAGATCTTCCCGACCCAGAGATTGAACCCAAGTCTCCATCCAATATCTCCTGCATTGCAGGTGAATTCTTTACTGGGGAAGTCACTGGGGAGAGCCCATTGGTTAAATATACGTGGGTTGAATATATATAATGTCATTCCAATGTGCTCGTGTTGCCTGTCTTGAAGAGTCAATGAGTAATCCTGAAAGAATGATTCGTTTAGGGAGTGTGGCTGTTGGGGCACTGAGCAGGGTCTGGTAACATTTCTTTTTGGAGCTTCTTCTAGTATGGCTGGGAAGAATTTCAGGAAAAAAATGGAGCCTTTAGAAAAGCATTAATGTTGGAGACTGAGGCATATGGGGGCTACGTGATACACACTATATTTTCAATAAACAAGAGTTCCCGTCTCTCTCTCTTTATAGACATTCGTTTAAGATTATCCCCCTAAACCAAATCTCCCAGAAATAAATATGAAAACTATTCAATGTGTGTGTTAGAAGTACAGGGGTTCATTACCGATTTAAATTTTCTGTTCAGGCAACGGAAGATCTTAAGAAGAGGATCTTTCAAATTTATTTCCCAAAGAGACCCTTCATTTATTTGCCATCCCATTATCAGTCGATATTTGGGGATCACAAGGTCCATACCACTGCCTAGAGATGATAGACCTGAGAGCATCTTCTATTCATGGTTTTTCAGATGGTAGAGCACCTTCACTTGTTATCTCACCAAAAATGGTGAATCCATGGGGTAGGGGCCCATGATCTGGATGATTTTCTGCATTGGGATTGCATTTATTATTTTCATTTTATAAATTAAAACCTGAGCTTCTAGAGATTAACTAATTTAGTCTGGGCTGCATGGCTAATAGGTGAGCCAGGTTTGAATCTTAATACCATACCCACCCACCCCACCCCACCCCACTCCACCCTTCCATACTGTGTTCTTCTTCATTTACTGAAGTGAATGAGAGTTTACTCCCTTGCTCAATGGATGTATGAGGAGAGGACATCAACTCTGTAGACACAGATATTCTATTTGTCATTCACCTGATTAGATCTTGTTGATAATAAGCAGGTACTTGTTACTACCTGTGCGTTCAGAAGCCAGGTAGATTGGGTGGTAGTTAACTAATTCCACACATTTTTGGGATACTTTTAATGTGAGGCTGATTCTCTCAGAGTCACTGGATACAAGGATGGTTTCCAGGATGAGGTGGATTTTGAGCTGGGCTGGAAGGGAACTGAGGGATGGAATTTGGTCGCTAGTACGGGGAGCGTTTCTCAGCCAGTCCCAGTCTGGTGATTGGAAAAACTCTGCCCATACAGGGCCTCATCTTACAATTGGATTGTAAAACCAAGAGTCTGTAGAAGTCTGTGGATTATGTATCTGGTAGCTTCTGGGGCTGTGTCTTGGCCCTTGTCCAGAGTTGGTAATTCCATCCTACTGAGCTCCAGTTGACCAAATGAGAGAGCCTGGATGTGGAGTTCTTCCCTGAAGTACGTGAATAAAAACACGGGAGCATTTAGAATAGCTCTTGGGCTTCCTGAGGGGATGGATCAATTAATATTAGTTAAATATTGCTTTCCCCAAACAACAAAGGAGTTGCGACCCTTAGCTTTAGAGGTAACTTGAAGGGGTTATCTGCAACTCTGCTGCCTTTCTTATAAGGCTGTCTACCACTTGCTGAACTAACAGGAAAGTTTTCCTTACGTCAGGTGAGCCATAATCTTTTGGACTTCCACATAACAGGTCCAATACCCTGCCTGTGCTTAACACCTGCAGAAATTATTTGGTGTTTGAGGACATTAAGCTTGGCAATTATGATTCAGAAAGATCTTACCAGTTTTGAGTCACTGACTAAGGCTAAAAATAATGGAATTTAATAAAATAAATATAAATTCCTGGTGTAAATTCCTAAACCAATTGATCAAGAGTTGGGATTTAGAAACAGCATTTGGAGGATGGGGGCTTAACTTTATTCATCATAGTCTTCCTCTGAGTGTCATTTACTGAAGACTGTGGACACACTGGGCTGGCCAAGAGGGATAATGTGAATTGTATCTAGTCTGGAACATAGTCAGGAGACTAGGGGCTGCTCTTGTTATACCCAAGTGGATGTCTCAGGTTTGATTTGCTTCCCACAGTATGGATAGACCTCAAGGATTAATGGGTAGAAGTTAACCAGGAGATGGATTTTATCCTAATAGATAGAAGAATTTTAACATGTTAGTTCAAAGGAGCTGGTATTGGGAAGGCACTGGGTTCCTTGTCATCAACTATGTTCAAGCATAAATCCAACAACCAGTTGATGAGATGTGTCAGAGGGGACTTCAACTATTGGATTATGAGTATTGTATTTTGGTTTGGAGATTCTGAGGATTTCAATTATATAGTAATGATCTTTTTAAAGTCAAATAACGTTCCCCTGGTCCCCTGGATTCCACCCCTCTACCATAATAGTTGAGTGCCAGACATGTCCACAGTTTAATCTTAAAATACGGCTCCCTGGAGAGAATTCATACTTCTGTGAGCTGCCTGGAGCTGAAGAACTGGCCTATGTTTTTGTAAATGTCTGGTTTTGTTTGTTTTGTTGAATTAGGGGCTAAGGTGAAGGAGGAAAATGTGGGCAACTAGCCACTGCTCAACCAGTTCACACATATTCTTATAATTTCTCTAATAATACCTCTTTGGAGCTAGAACAGACTATCATAGAGTGTAATTGAATTTTGTAAGATTCTTAGACACAAACCAGAAAAAAAGTGTAATAATTTGAGAATTCAAAAGGCCCACACTGCAGGCCTTGTAGAGTTCGTCTGGGGGTCAATCACAAAATCTTTTCTTGTGGCATGATTTATGTCTTTAACATTTGGCAGTTTTTAAAGTCCTGTGTCAATGTACATGTGTTGGTAAGAAGTAGTAAATATTTTGCTGACAGGTTCTTTGAAAGATGGATCAGTGGCAGCGTTTAAAGGCAGACAACCTGAGGGTTTCTTTCATCCAGGTGCTGCCAAATCTAAAAAGCTGTCAGGGTACAGAGCCAAACGCACCCACTGGTTACACCATTTATTGTTTAATGTTCCTGTGCCTCGGAGATTCTGCACCTGGGATCTGTTGATATACACAGTGGGGGATGGCAGGGGAAAGGGGTTCAGCTGGAAGAGCAAAGGAGAGGAGGGAGGATGCTTGCTCTCAGAGGTGACTGACCTGGGATACAGAGCAGAGCCTGGTGCCTAGTGGGGCCGCTCGCATCTGCTTCCCTCCTGGCTGCCTCTGTTGTAATGTTGCATGAACTTGAGGTGGCAGAAGTGGATAGAATGGTGGTTGCATCCGCTGAGCTCTCTCACCCTCCTCAGGCCCTGCACCTCCCTTCTTCCCATCAATCCCCCAGAGCAGTTCTTATCCTCCTTATTTGTTTTGAATGCATGATCTGATGCCTTTTCAACAAAGGAATATTGATATTTTAGTGTGCAGACAGCAGGGGGTACTGGATTAGATCATTTTCACATTGGTGTTGGTGCCAGTTTGACATTTGTTTGGAAAGCTTATCCCTTTATGGCCATAGGTTACATGCATAATTTAAGGGGAATAAATCTTTGCGAAAGATTTCTTTTGGTTCTGTAATCATCAGTGGTGCAGAAACATAAATGAAAGTCTCCCTCACAGTTTTCATGTGATCAGGAATTCCAAGGAGGCTCCCAGATGAAGTAGTCCATGTGGGTATAAAATGTTTTTGCAAATGTACTGGCCTCTTGTGGTAGTTGTTTCGGGGAGGGCAAGAATCGGGGACAACTTGGTTCTTGCTTCAAGGTTATAATCCAGAAGCCAAGAGTGGCAAAGTGATCTGACTGTACATGGTAAAAGAAAACCCTGTGGATAAATGCTGTGGGATAACAGGTCCAGTTCTGCTGGCATTGCTATCTGTAGAATGAGTATTTGTGATAAAATAATCTCCCTCCTTCTGCCCGCCATTCTGCTGCCATTTTGCATCTTGGTTATCCCAGTGACAAATTCTGGGATGGTTTGACATTTCAGAGTTATCATACCAATTGCCACAGTGAGGCAGACATCTTTTGTTTTACATTATTTTCTTTTAAACAACCTGTTCTGAAAATTTGATTATTATCGAGCAAAGTGCTTCTAGTAGATAGTAGATACTTAGCAAATGGCTTTGCATGATTCATTGTGAACTTGCAATTCAGAGAGTACTATTCTCAGATGAAAATTTCCTGTCATCTGTGAAGATTATCCAGCTTCTGCCTGCCGTTGCATTTCTGTATGAGTGCCTAACACGATACATAAAGAACAAAAGCCACTTAGGTCTCAGAATTCCATCTTCTTTCTTAGGAGTTATTCTCCAAGCAAAGCTGGTGGATGGAGAGAGTGCAGTAGAACCAGCAGGAGCAGTGTATTAATGGTTACCGTGTCCTTATCATACTATCTTTTGGTTTCTCTCTTAGGTTTATTTTCTTGAAAAGGCTCCAGGCTTCGGCTTGGAAAATCCAACCGCCAAAATTGAGCCCAGCAGCTGGAGCGGCAGTGAGAGCCCTGCCGAAAACATGGAAAGGATGAGTGACTCTGCAGATAAGCCCATTGACAATGATGCGGAAGGGGTCTGGAGCCCCGACATTGAGCAGAGCTTTCAGGAAGCCTTGGCTATCTATCCACCATGCGGGAGGAGGAAAATCATCTTATCAGACGAAGGCAAGATGTATGGTAAGTGATTGAAATGCTCCTGGGAAATGCTGCAACCCACTTTTGTGACTAAGGGATTATCATAACTAGCCTACTACTAGGTGAGACACATTCCTTATATGGGGTTGAATGATCTTTGTAGAATTCTAGTTGACCATTCAAGGGACTGAATCTCAACTGAAGAGGAGAGTCAGTAAAGGAACATTGGGAAATCATTCCCTGGGGCTTCTTCTTTTTTTATATCAAAAGCTGTCAAGGACTTCTTAGGAACTTAGGTAGTTGCAGTGGCACATGCAGACACCAGACATTGAGACTAATTCTTCCGAACGCATGCCCCATCTAATGGAAGTGCTGCCACTTAGCTCCAGATAACTGACTGGAGCTGCATAGCAATGGAGCCACATGCTGCCAGATCTAGCAAGCTAGATGTTTACATGTGAAGTCTACTCATTTTTAAAACCCATCATTTTTTTTTATAAACTGCATAGGCCAGATAAAAGTGCTCAGGGACTTGATCAGACCTTTGAACTACCAGTTTACTGCCTTGTTAACAATCTTCAGTTGAATGGCCAGACAAGGCACTGACTCCCAGGCTACTCTGTCCAATCTCCCTTTCTACATGAGGACCCCTCACAGTGCATTAGAAACATCGAAGAGTGCCCAAGACGATGAAATCGGTTGACCATATGGTTGGGGATGCTGAAGGTGGCAGCAGGCACCCATTTACTAGTGTGGGGCTTACAGGCTGGGTTTGGACCCTCTGCACATTCAACCTGTACTTTTTGGCTGCTTACCTTTTGGGAAGCAGATGGCAGGTGGTTACGTATACATTCTGCTTGTCTAATTGGGCACGTTGAGCTGACAGAGTTTGCACTGTAGCTGAGTCTAAAGAGATGCAAACAAATAACCTAAACTCAAAGAGAACCGGTTCAGCAGCCTACCGGAGGTTGTTAACTTATCATGGGAGTGATTTATTTCTAAACAATTTGAAAGCTTTTCCATAATAGGGTGTTGTACCTTTAATACTGCAGCTCCTCTATCAGGAGCGGTAGGAGGCTGCAGACCAGGCTAGCACACACTGCTAAGGAGAAAGCAGATGGTGGTACAGCTGCCACCAGCTGTGCCCCCGCCCTGCCCTCCCCCTCTCCAATGTGGATGATGTAATGGAAACAAGGAAAATTTTGCTTTCTGCAGCATTAGAGTGTCTCTTCCTTAGCCAGTCTGTGTCACACACCCACACACACACAGGAGAAAGAGAGAGAGAACCCAAACCTTTGGTATTTGTTTTATGTTCTCATGTGATCCTTTGTAGCCAAGGAAGCTTCTTCATGTCTGGTGAAACGGACTCAGGGTGAAACATCTCAGCTGCTGTGGGTAGAAAGTTTCAGGGCCTCTGGTTTTCTGTGTGCTTGTATCTTTCCTGGGCTACCCTTTCTCAGTCAGGTTGTTTGCTTTCAAGGTCTCGTTTTCATACCTAAAAATGCAACTTCCCCATTTTAAAGGCAGAGAAGAGCACTTTAATCTTTGAGCCATCTTTGAAGCAGATTTTATTAGGAGTAGTGAAGGTGACTTCGGGCCACTGTACCTTGTACAACACACATTTGTTTACCCAGAAATTATTTTAATCTAAAAAAATTGGCCTAGTGTTGGACATGCCAGTTGGGAAGAAGTACTCCTCCTGCCTTTCATTTCTCACCGGGAATACTTGGAACGGCATTATCCCTTTAGGAACCAGGTTTCTGAACTAGGAATAGGAACATAGTTCAAAGCAAATGTTGTTTTTTTCAACTCCAGTTTTTTTTCTCCATTGCTTTTACTTTTTAGGTTGCAGCCATGGTAGATTGAACCAATTTGCCTATAACTCCATCCTAAAAATCATTTTTCTGTGAAAATAATTTGCAGAAGGACACTTGATGTTAGTTTGGGGTCAAAAGCAGCATGTTAGGCAAGAGAACTGTGAGAAGCTCTGGATTTGAGTCATCTTCCCACAGTGAACTTGAATGATCCTGACCTTGGTCTGTGAGTTTTCTCCCTTGTACAGAAAGAGGATAAAGTAGATGATATCTGTGATCCCTGGGGCTTGTATGTTCTGTGATTCTGGATTTGTGACTTGTATCTCAGTAAGAGTGATCAGTCTGTTGACAAACACGGCGCTGGTTGTGGAGCATGTTGTTAATACTGAGAGCAATCAAATTCCGAGTGCTCCCAGAGAGTGTATGTTCTTGATGTATGTGTTCTTTCCCTGAAAGCCACATTACATTTTCTGACAGTGTTGATGACCAACCTGATTTAAAATTGGGCAGTCATTTCGAGCAAGCAGCGTTAACAATTAAAACTGCAAGATTGTGTGTCCTGATTAGGGGTGCAAGAGACACATTTGCTGCGGTAGCCCTGCGGTGGCCTCCTTGTCCAGGCAGCTGGCCAGTGTGGAGGAGCTTTGCTTCTCCTGATGCTTTGGAAGGGAAACACGGTGGCTATCAGGTTTATGGGAGGTAGAGACTGGACCCCTTAAGAGAAACTGCCTTGGGTGCCTGGGAGCTGCCTGTAACCCACCTGTAACTGAGGATGAGAGAAGATTGGTTTGGGAGCCTCCACAGTGAGGCTCCAGCCACTTGGGAATTGAGTCATATGAGCCATGTGGGGGCCGAGCTGCTGTTCCTTGGCTTCAGGCCTGTTCCCCATCTTACCATATGTGAATCAGGACACAAACCAGACTGGGAGCCGGAGTTTCTGAAGGTCCTAAGAGCATGCTTTTTCTCTTAAGCATTTTGAAAATGAAAACATTGAAAGCATTTAGGATTCCATGGAGTGAGATCAAAATAATTTAATGCCTTTTAGTGAAATACCAAATGTTTTTGACTTGAGGGGGTTATTCCGATATTTTCTGAGCATCTGTAAGTATTGTGATGTCACTAATCCTGAGCCTTTGGAGAGGCAAGGTCAAGTGCAGCACTGATTTATTTGGTAATGAAATCTCCTCTGTGGTTGGCAGTAGGGCAAATGCAGTCTTATAGAGGGGGAAAATGGAAAGCTCTCTTTATGATGAGGTTTGGGCCATTAGAAAAGATGGCTTAATTTTCCCTGTGCTATCTGGGTCTGTGGAGAGGCCAAGCCTTTGTGTGGCTTGTCTCCATGTGGACAGATTATTTCTGCCTGCAGCACCCAATGGGTTGGCAGTTGCTCTCAGGAATTATTAGAAGGAGGGTGAGACTTCTTTGACTGTTCCCAAGAGCTTGCAAGCTCATTCCCTTTCTTTCTCCGTGTTTTCTTTTTCATATCTTTACATAGATGTTCCTCTGTGTATCCTTGTAGATAGTTGTGGAGGAGATAGCAGGGGGATAAGATGGCAGAGACATTCTTGATCAGCAAAGCTGTCTGGAATTGAATTTCGTAGAGGCAGGCCACAGTTTTTAACACAAGACAGAACAAAACAGTGAATCAGGGGATTTGTCTAGATGTGTTTTCTATTGTACCTGAAAACCCTAGTCAGGCAGAGTGGTCAAGTATTTCCCATAATCAAGTTCGGGACCAGAGCTAACGTTGACTGGCTGCTTTGCCTCAGAGACATGCAAGTGTAGCACCTTGAATCATGGCCTTTGGAACTGTCATGAAGCCTGGCTCTGCCCCTTCTAGACATTAGACTCTGGGTAAGTTGCAGCTTCCATCGCATGCTCACAACATTTTGAGGTAGGTTTTGTGAGTCTCACTTTGCAGATGAGGGAGCTAAAAGGAATAAAGTGGCTTGTGCATGACCAGTATAAATGGTACAGCTGGATTCTTTCAAAACCGACTCTGACTCCCAAACATGGGCTCTTTCCTTCCTTGCTGGAGGTCACTGTAAATAAATTCAGCAAGTCAGTATTAAGTACCGCCTTTATTCCAGCCCCCATACTAGGCGTTTTCAGGGATACAGCAGTAAGCCAGACAGACATGATCCCTGCCCTTATGGAGCCATCATGAGTTTATTTGCAGGAAACACTGACCCGCGGTCAGGACTGTGTGCCAGAACTTTCTGGGAAGTCTGAGGGCCTTTGAAGATGGTCACCTTCCACTTAGCCTTTTGAAGCCTGTTCTTGGCCACCAGTGTCCAGGGCACCTGGCCCAATGTTGGCAGGAAGAAAGCTTCTCAAATATCGCTGTGGGGAGGATCCTAGATCACAAGGCTGGCCTTGGTGGTAGCCAGAAAGATGTCTGGAAGATTTTGGTGCCCTGGGATCCCACAGGCAGCTTGGGCAGAGCAGTTGCTGAACAATGATTTTCTCCTTTTTTGAGCAGATAGTTCCAGGGGTGCCCCTTTCTTGCTGGGATGCCAGGCCTACTGATCAGCCCTAGAGAGCTCAGTTGGGAGGCACAGAGATGAAGAGGAAGGCATCTCTGGGCTAGTCCTCTCTGACAGGTCTTCCCTTATTGCTGACCTGAGCCTTCCCAGCCAGGAGAGCACAGGAGTTGGACTTGCCTCTTTGCTTACTTCATAGAAGTACAAGATAGAAGAGAGAAGAGACAGGTTCAGTGAGGCTGGGCAGAGCTGACCAGGGGACCGCAGAAGGCATGCACAGAGTCAGGCATGAATGTTACCAGTTTATCAGTGCAGGCAAAGAGGTTGACATCTGAGGACCCCCGCCTCCTGCCAGTCAGAACTGGTCAAGGGAATGTAGGGGCATCGCTGTGTAAGACAGTGAGCTTCCCCATCGTTTCTGTGAGGGCCAGGTAGGTGGTCCACATCTGTGAAGGCCACAGCAGCCCTGATGCAGAAGTGGCTGCAGACCCCGGCCCCGGGGGATCGCCAGGCTTTCGGAGAGTGGGCCTTGTGGTCTGAGTTGGACTTGTTCCTCCCAGTTCTTCATCTGAACATCATGTGGCATCTTTGATTTCCTCTTTCTGTCTGACCTGTGATGTGGGATATTATTTCGAGTTGGCAAAAACTGTGAAACACAAAGCATTGTGCCCTTAGAACAGGCTAGGAGCCCCACAAGGCAGGGGCTGTCGTGCTGGACAGAGAAGATGTCAGCGATGTTTGTTGAGTATATGCATGTGGGGGTTATTGCTTAAGACACAGAGAGATGAGTAAGTGAGCCTCTGAGCCGCTAGAGGAGCTGGCTGGAGAGGAAGGGAGAAAACAGAAAAAAAGAGAGAGAAAGATGTTTGTATATTTAATGGCCTTCCTAGCCTGAGAAGGAAGAAACTCTGGTTTTTGCTCTGTGTGCTGCCAGATGTTAGTTCAGGTGGTAGGAAGGATTCCTCCTCGCCTCGGCACCATGGTAAAGCAAGGGTTAGTTCTGGGATCCTCAGAACAGATGAGTAATGGGGGATTTTGAAATAGCTTTGTTCCTGTGAGAATAGCAAAGCCAACGTCATCAGTGTTTGTGCTGGGAAAGTTTAACATAGTGGGGGTCCGGCCTGCAAAGGTTTGTGCACAAGCTAATAGCTAATTAGGATGGCTTGAGAATTGGTCATGAGGGAGGAAAAAGAAAAAGTAACAGACAGAGAATCTTAAATTATTACCACATTGGAAAGTTAAGCTTTTCGACAGCTTTCTGTGGCAGCGGGTAAGCACTGCCACATTCAAAAGACATGGATTTGTAAATCATTTAGTGAGGACCTGTACTGTACTCTGACTGTGAATGGGGACTACAGATGTAGGATAATTAAGAGAACTGACCTGTGTGACTACTTTCTGTGTACCAGGCACTGTCTCATTGCCTTAGAATGTGTTGTCTTGTTTATTCCTCGGAACAAACCGATGATGTAGGTTACCCTGTGCTTGTGGGTTGCTTAGCCGCTCAGTCGTGTCTGACTTTGAGATCCCAGGGACTGTAGCCCACCAGGTTCCTCTGTCTAGGGGGATTCTCCAGGCAAGAATACTGGAATGGGTTGCCATGGCCTCCTCCAGGGGATCTTCCCAACCCAGGGATTGAACCCAGATCTCCCCCCTTGCGGGCAGATTCTTTAATGTCTGAACCACCAGAGAACCCTGATGACCCCCATTTTACGTCCAAGAAAGCTGAGGCCCACCAAAATCAAATTTTGTGTTCAAGGCCACAGTAAATAAGTGGTGGAGTTGACATTTGAAAGTCAGCTTAATACCACAAGCCAGTTGAGACAACTAACTACAATATTGATATGGAAGGAAGTTCATTGTGTACTAGAGGTATCGACAGTTCAGTGGTAGGGCAGCAGAAAATGTGATTATTTATATTGGGGAATGCACATATCTATATTTGAAAATGCAAAAGAGTGGAAGAATCAGTCTGAGAGGCAGATTTAGGTGAGCCAACTTTCAGTGGGAAAAGGCCACTTAATGTTTTTTGCTTTTTAAATGTTTTTTGTTTATAAATTTCTTTTGGATGGCAGACACACACACACCCCACCCCCACCACTGCCTCCCACCTTCTGAGAATCTATAGAAAGTTGTGAATCTCTTCTTCAAAAAAAATTCAGGCTTAGAGTTGTTGCATAGAACATTAGGGGATTTCTGAAGCCTCGCTTTATATTTGCTACTGTGGGGAGAGAGAGAAGGGGAAGGGCATTCAGGCCTAAGGGAACAGCATGAGTTCCTGAAAGGACCCACTGTGGTACTCTTAGAAATGAGGATGTGTCCTGGAGGGAGATGGTAGCTGAGCCTGGAAATGTGGGCTGGCACTGTGTCATGGAGGCCTGGAGTGCCACGCCATGGTGTCTGGTGCTCATCCGGGGGACAGAGGAAGCCATTCCATTGCATGTTTTCAAGAGAGATGGTTGTGACTCAGCCTTTGTTTGACAAAGCCAGCTCTGAAGGCGTGAAGACAAGTTAGATTACTACTGCAGAGGATGAACTTAAACTTCAGTCCTGGTGGAGAAGCTTCATGGGTAGAACCAATAGGACTGGCTGACAGGATGCGATTTGTGAAAGAGGAGGAGGGGTTGAAGGTGATTCCAGGGTTCTTTCTGTTGAAGATGATTCCAGGGTTCTTTCTGCTTGTGGGTGATGGGGAGAATGGTGGGATGATTAAACGGATGGGGAATGAAGACAAGAGATGCAATTTGTAGAGTGGAGAAATAGGGAGTTGGATTTTGTCGTGTGCTGGAGGTAAACTCGGGGAGCCGTCCACATGAGGATGATCTGTGGGGTTTGGAAATTCCTGCTTGGAGCTCAGGCAGCCTGGAGTTGCAGGGGTAGTTTGGGGGCTCATCAGCAGAGAAGAGATGAGAATGGGTGATACGCGTAGGCTCCCGTGTATTGTGGTTAGACAAGCGTGGATTTTAAATGGGGTGTCTGTATTTGTGGGAGAGTAAAGAGGTTGCCTTTTTAGGAAAAAGGGAGACCCATCAGTGGTTCCCAAGCCTGATTGTCATCGGCAGAAGCACTTGAGAAGCTTAAAAGAAGACATAACTGACTCAAACTGGTTGAATCAGAATCCCTGAGTGTGGTCTGAGAATCTTATGTTTTTAAAAGCTCTCTGGGTAATTTGGGTGATCAGGCAGGTTTGAGAGTCACTGGGCTAAACTATAACCTGGGCCCAAGAGGAGCAGGCCACATTTATAGAGCTGGTAAAAGAAACTAATGAGCAGAGAATGAGACTGACATTTGAAACAGTCCTTACAAAGTTTGGGTATAGGAAATGAACTGCATAATTCAGTTAATGCTCCCTCTGTGTAGAGAAGAAAGATTACCTTGGCCCAGGTTTGCCATGTACAGGAAGGGCCTTGAGATGGTATCCTGAAGGGCATAGAAAGTTAAAGGAAGGCTTATTTTAGAACAGGGGAGAGAGACTTGGCCATTTGGTTAGTAGTGAAAGTGAAAGTCATTCAGTCGTATCTGACTCTGTGACATTCTCCAGTCTGTGGAATTCTCCAGACCAGAATACTGGAGTGGGTAGCCTTTCCCTTTTCCAGGGGATTTTCCCAACCCAGGGATCAAACCCAGGTCTCCTGCATTGCAGGTGGATTCTTTACCAGCTGAGCCACAAGGGAAGCCCTTGGTTAGTAGGGGAGGAAAAATATATGTAATTGAAGAATTATTTGATGGAGTAGAACCAGGAAGAGACCTTAAAAGGAGAAGGGCTTCTTTTACTCCCAGGTAGAGGGTGCAGGGAGGGCATAGTGATTCTTGTCTTCAGATGAGAAGTAAGGCCATGTGGGCTGTGGTGGGTTATGAGCTTCTGAAAAGTAGAGCAAGCTTAGTAGAGATACTGTAGGGGAACTGGATATGGAGGGACAGGGATGAGTAAAAGAATTGTGAGCAGTGGAGGAAGGGCCTGAGAGAAGTCGGAGAACATTCCTTCTTTTAATTGAAATTTTTTATTGAGATAATTGTAGATTCACATGCAATTGTAAGAAATAGTACAAAGATTCTTTGTACACTTTGTCCATTTTCCCCCAGTGGTTACATTGTGCACAACAGTAATATCAAAGCCAGGATATTAATGTTGATATAATTTCACTGATCTTATTCGGAGTTCCTCAACTCTACTGGTACCTATTTGTGTTTGTGTGTTTTATTAAGTTGTGTACAATGTTATCACCTGTGTGGTATGTGTATCCACACCACAATGATGCAGAACAGTACCAACACCACAAGGATCCCCAGGGTTGCCCTTTGTCACCATACCCATCTCTGTTTTACTTCCCCCGACCTTATCCCTAGCTCCTGCCAACCATGAGTTATTCTTTATTTCTAAAATGTTGTCGTTTCAAGCATGTTATCTAGTGCAGTCATACTGTATGTAACCCTTTGGGGTTGGCTTTTCCCCATTCATCATAATTCCTTGGAGATTCATCCAGGTTGGTTGTGTGTATAAGTAGTTTGTTCCTTTGATTGCTGAGCAGTTCTCTAGCCTGTATGTACCATAGTGTGTTTAACCATTCACCTGTTCAAGGGTATCGAGTTGAGTCTAGCTTTTGGCTGTTACAAATAAAGCTGCTATGACCATTTATATACAGATTTTCTAAAAAGTTTATGTATTTATAGTTGGCTGTGCTAGGTCTTTGTTGATGGCGCGGGCTTTCCTCTAGTTGGAATAAGTGAGGGCTACCCTCTAGTTGTGACACGCAGGCTCCCCATCGTGGTGGCTTCTCTTGTGCAGCAGGGGCTCCAGGGCGTGTGGGCTTCAGTAGTTGTAGCACGTGGCTCAGTGGTTGTGGTTCCCAGGCTCTAGAGCACAAGCTCTACAGTTGTGATGCTTGGGCTTAGTTGTTCCAGGGCACGTGGGATCTTCCCAAATCAGGGATCGAACCTGTGTCTCCTGCATTGCCAGGTGGATTATTTACCACTAAGCTACCAGAGAAGCCCTAAGTACAGTTTTTTGTGTAAACGTAGTTCTCATTTCTGTGGGATAAATGCATTCACTGCTGGGTCAAATGGTAGTTGTACCTTCAGCTTTCTTTCTTTCTTTCTTTTTAAATTACTCAACTGTTCTTCAGAGCAGCTGTACCATTTTACTTTCTCACCTGCAGTCTAGGTTCTCTGCATCCTTACCAGCATTTGGTGTTGTCACTATTGTTTGTTTTAACCATTCTGATAGGTGTGTGGTGATATCCCATGTGGTTTTAAGTTGCATTTCCCCAGGGACTAATGATGTGAACCATCTTTTTATGTGCTTATTTGCCATCAGTATATTCTTTTTAGAGAATATACAGAGATGTATATACAGAATATACAGAGAAATGTCTATTCATGTCTTTTGTCCCCCTTTTAATTGGATTATTTATATTCTTACTGCTGAGTTTTGGGAGTTCTTTATTTCAGATATGAGTCCTTTGATATGTAGTTTACAGCTGTGTTCTTGTCTGTAGCCTATCTTCTCATCTTCTTCACGTGTATAAGTGTTACATTTTGATGAGATCCTATTTATTGATTTTCCCTTTTATGGTGCACAGGCTTAGTTGCTTCATGGTTTGTACTTTTGATGTCAAGTCTAAAACTCATTGCCTAGCCCTGGGTACTAAAAATTTCCTTCTGTGTTTTGTTCTAAAGGTTCTCTGGTTTTATGTTTTATATCTCAATCTGTGACCTTTTTTTGAATTAATTTTTGTATAAGGCAAGAGTATTACTGTTGGGAAAAGCCACTGGCATTATTATATGATACATATATATTCTAGGGGATTATTGGTATATCTAAACTTTGACAGTGTCAAGGCTTGGGACCAAAGACACTAAAGCACTAGTGAGTGCATGTTTGCACCAGTCTAGGGAGGGACAGGTACAAGGTGAAGCTGGAGCTGCTGACGAGTCGTGACATGTGCTCTCAGAGGCTCTGTACACACAGGAGAGGTGGCTGGACAGGAGGCTGTGGTCACGCACAGGAGAGGAAGCATCTGACATTAGAGGTGGAGAGATTTCAAGTGATGAGTTTCGAGGTGTGGCTGCAAATGTGGTCAACTGATATGAATGTGGGCGATGGCCACTGGAGACGAGGAAGAAAGACATAGGGAGACTCATCAGCATCGGGTTGGTTAATCAGGTTGATATTGAAGTCCACTGTAGTGCACTGTGAATTTGTAAATAAGCCTACCAAAGTAACCAGGTGTTAGGGGGATTTCCTGGAGGAGGACATGACCCCGTGGATGTGAATGGAGAGAATTTAATAGTGATGTGAATGGCATGGGCCTAGTGGAGAGCAGGTGGCAGAACAGCCAGGCAGAAGGAGCACTGGGGCTACAAGAAAATCCTAACATTTTCCACCTCTCTCCTCAAAGTCTTTGGCTGCTCTGAAACTTTACCTGTTTGCAGTGTATCTGTGCCTTGTTGCTACCATCTGTAGAATGGGGTGAGGAGATCAATTTCTCCCTGTCTCTCAGCTGTGTTGAAAGAAAATGCAATTATACATGAGAAAATGCAGTTATGTATGAGAGAATGTTTTGAACTAAATCCGACAAATAATGCTTTTCTGGGGTAAAGCCTGTTCCCAGCATGTTAGAAAGGTAAGAGCGGATATTTTGGAGCAGCCACTCAGGTAAGCCTGCCTAGCCTATGTAGAGGGGTGTTTGGTTAAGGGAACAATGAATGGTATCCCTCCTTTCAGAGTTTCTGCCAAAGAAGATGTTGGAGAGGCGAGGTCAGGATACACTTGTCTGGGTGAGAGTCACAGATGATGGAAGGGATCATTGGGAGTGGGCAGGCCCCAGAGCAGCAACTTCCACTGCATGGAAGGTGATGTGGGTGTGGATGGGCTCGAGAACCTGCTGGTTCTTAGCTGCATGGCCCTGGGTTCCAACACCTGTCTTTGTTCTGTCCCCACTGACTTCCCCATCTAGATCTTCAGTTCCTCTCCCATCTAGAGCATTTTACTTGAGATTGTGTCTTAATTTCTTACTACTGTTATTTATATACATCCCATTTCTTTGATAATGAGTGTTTAAAGTGGTCATTTTCCAAATTAACGTTGTTATGATATTGTTCTGCTGATCTCTGTACTAAAGAGCCTATCTTAGAGAATGCTCAACACAGTAAATGAAAATATATAAATATGTTGTGGTTAAGGTCATAGAAAAAATTTGAAGGAATTTGCAACATGTAAATAGCAGTTGCTTCAGGGGATGGATTCATGGGGAACTCCGTTTCTTTTGCATATTTCTGTATTAATGAAGTTGTTTTTTTCTCCCCTAATAGTGAACATATGTTACTTTTGGAATGAGAGGAAAAATAACTATGTCATTTATTTTTTCCCTCTGATTCTGAGTGAGAAGTACTCATTAAAGAAAAATGTGGTAAATACCAAGAATGAGAAGCAAATCTGTATCATCCAGGTCAACACTGGAATGATGTTTACCTGGGCTTTGGTTGTGGAGGGGTACTGCAAGGTCCTGGTGGGCAGGAGAGGGGTGCTGGGGTAGGAGCTGGTGCCAGCAAGCTGTCCCTTCCATGGGTGCGTGGCCGAGGCACCGATCTACGGAGACAGGTGGTCAGAGAGTGGGGTGCTGTGGCCAGGAAGGAGGACAGGGTGTTCTTACTATCTGCTTCAGGACATTGGTCCGGGAGTTCAACAGGTGCTGGGTCAGTTGGATCTGTCAGTCAGCTTCCCAGACGAACAGTGGCATTATCCTGACGTTCATGTTTCATGGTAATATGTTGGTGGAAGAAAGACTGGAACACATTCAGATCTATTCTTCCAGTGTCCACGTGCTCACAGCTAGCTGCTACAGAAGACTGGACAGGCCCCACATCTCTGCCGAGCCAGTATTTATCGTTTTGCTTGTACTTTAGGGCGGACAACCTTTATTCTTGGAGGGCTGCGGGCCTGTCTTTTAAGAATGTCGGTAGTCTTTTTAATGGTCCTGTTATTCTTTGTAACAGATTCCTGGCAGGTAACCTTGTACTTGTGTTGCCTTTAGGCAGAGGTGGGTGGCTTTTAGAGTATGAAAACACTCTGGAGACTGTACAGAGCACTATAAATTCTCCTTTGATTATAATCATTTGATTTAATCACAGGTATATTTCATTTACCTGATGTTTACCTACTGGGCCTTCACTGCAGATTATTGCATCTGCCTACCTTCCCTTCTCTCAAATGCTTCAATTCCAGGTATATTGTAAAATCAAATTGTTCTTTAAAGTCCATATGAATATTATTTCTCTAAAGCCTTTTGCTATATCAGAATACACCCCTCTCCTTTTTATCCTTTTAGAATGCAATCTGAAAGGTGTAACAGTGAAATTTCCTGCCCAGGACATTTAATCGATTAAAAAAAATTATATAATGTTGTGGCTTTTTTGACACCCTGCCCCCCAGCAGTGAAATTGGTCATTAGCTGAACATTTTTATAGACATTTTTCTTTTTGGAATGGATGCAGGAACTTTTTAAGTTACCTTCAAAACGAGTGCTATTGGGGAAATGTAATTGACCACCCCCCAAAGCTTTGCAGCATCAGGGTAATATTGAAGGTATGTTAATAAGCTGAGTCATTCCCCCACCCCTACCCCAACCCCGGCCATTTGCAAAGGTCCCAATTACTCCCTCTGTTCCTACCCTCTTCCCTGGGTCTGCCTCTCTGCTTCATGACTTGCTCGCTATTGTGCTGAGACTGGCTTTGGCAACTGTCTCTTAGATGAATGGGTCTATTACAAACACGGTAGCTTCTGTGACTGCTTAAAAAGATTGTTGTTTATGACTGCTTTTTATTGAGAGATGTTTGGTGCACGTTAATGTCCTGATAAAGACATTTGTACCTATAAAGTAGCCACCGCCTTACGTGTATTTGATTGTGAATAAGGTGCTGGGGCTGATGACCTGCCAGATGTGAGGTATTGGATTGCATGTTTATTCAACTGTCACTGCAATCTCTGTACTAGGATGTGCCTTTGTGTTTGCTGTCTCACGGCAACACACCGAATGCAGTGGCGGTACGATCCTGACTATGGAAGATGCTATTTGGGTTACTTGGATCATAAGCCATGAGTATTAGGAAGCATTCTCTCAGTCCCCATGTGTCCCGAGACAGCAGTCATGAACAGTTGTTAGGTGATGGGAATTGCCAGATGGGATGACCGCACGCATTGGGATAGAGGCCTTTTGAGATGGACAAATCTTAGGCCTGGACTGACCAGGGCAGGCATTGTGACAGGGATTAATAATAATAAATAATTTATCCAGTGCTTGCAATGTGCCAGAAACTTTTCTAAACACTTAATATCAACTCATTTAAGCCTCATTGCAAATCAATAACCACCATTATTATTCTCACATTAGGATGAAGAAACCAAGGCCTAGAAAGGTTCAGTAAATTGCCCGGGATCATATAGCTTAGAACTCCTGAAGTCAGGACATGAACCCCAATCAGCTTGGCTCCATTACCTGAGCTCTTAACCACCGTCTTCTGCTGCCTCTAAGCTGTGACAGAACAGGAACCTGAGGGTCTCTGGACCATGTCCCTACGTTGCTGCCTTGTTGTGTGGAAGAGAGTTTTAGTTCCAGGTAAACAGTGTAAGAGGGAGAATGGGCTTCCTGGTATCCAGGATAGTCTTCATCCTGTTTTCTGCCTGGTAAACTCCTACTGGCCCTTCAAGACACTGGTAAAAATGCCCCTCTTGCTCCCAAAGTCTTCTTTAGTCTCCCCAGGCTGAGCTACTTGCTTCCTCCTTTGTGTTTTCATGGTATTTTTTTTTTTTTTTTTAAGATTTATCTATTTATTTGGCTGTGCTGGGTCTTAGTTGTGCTTTGTGGGATATAGTTTCCCAACAAGGGATCAAACCTGGGTCCCCTGCACTGGGAATACATAGTCTTAGCACTGGACTGCCAGGGAAGTCCCTCCACAGTATCTGACCACCTGTCAAAGCACTTTTCAGACTTACTTTTAATGTGTGTATTTGTATCTCCTGCCCCTAGCATAGTGCCTGGCACACATTAAGCCTTCAGAATGTGTTTGAATTAGTGAAAGTTGCTGGTGATAATAATTTAATCTTTCTTCTCTATAAGATGTTTTTTCCACATCCTTTTTATGATCCCATTTACAGCATTCTAATGAAATAATGAGGGCAAGGATTGTAACTTCATAGGTAAGAAGCTGAGGCACATAGCCCATGATGTTTTCCACTGGAGCTTCTTATCTTGAGGAACCTCTTGGTGAAGAAAAGTTTAGTGTACACCTCACTCCCATGTTTATACTTTTCTGTTCTAAATATATTGACCCTGTGCGCCTGAGGTGTTACAAATGAGAGCAGTTTATTTTAGTTTACATCTATGGCAATATCACGATGGTTTTGTCTGGGACATTCAGGGCTATAAAGGAATATTGAGCTTGATTTGGTTATATTGGTGACAGAACCTACCCGTTTCTCATCCCAGTTTGATTTTTACAAGTCAGAAACTTCATCCCTAGAAAGGTAGTCTTTGACAGTTTCCCCCCAGTATGTACCTGATACAATATGTTTGTAAGCTTGTCCAGGATGTCTGTAACTGAGAGATGTGTGTGTCTATTACTTTTTCAGGTTGACTCTGGGTTTAGTTTTAGGTGTCTGAACATTACTTCAACTGCTGATTATTCTAAGTTGACATTGTCGATTCCCAGTGACTCACTTCAGTGGAACAATGAACCGAGTAAACTATCTCTGTGGAGTTCAGAACAGATGTTAAGTTAGGGTGCGTTATAAGATCTTTGTGACAAAACCTGGTTAGTATAGATTTAACTTGCCTCTAATCTAGTTAGTGATTTGTATGAGGGCTTGTCAGCCGCTAGGAGTAAGTTCTTCCTGGTGATTAAGAGCATAGGATCAGGAGTGAGGTCTGTCTGGGTTTAGATCCTGACTCTGCTACTTCAGTGGATATGTAACAATGGACAAGTTCGTATTCTTGGACCTCTGTTTCCTCTTCTGATAAATGAGGCAAATTCAAGTGCCCATCTTACAGGTTTGATGGGAAGGTTAAGTAAGATAATGCATGAAAATGTTTTACATGCCTAACTTATTCTTTGAGAGTAATGTTAACCTTGATAGTAAAACCAAAGACTTTATAAGAAAACTATAGATTTATTAATATCAATGCAGATGTCCTCAACAAAATACTTGCAAACTGAATCTTGCAACGTATAGAAAGGATTCCACACTGTGCCTAAGTGGGATCTACCCCAGGAATGCAAGGTTAGTTTAAAATTTGAAATGAGTTAATATAATACATCTCATCAATAAAGAACAAAAATCATGTTATCATCTCAGTAGATGCAGGAAAAGCATTTGACAAAACCCAGCACCTCTTTTTGACATTTACATTCAGCAAACTAGAAGTAGAAGAGAACTTCCTCACTGATAGAGGGCATTTATGAAAAATCCACTGTTAACATCATATTTAGAAGACATTCTGTGTTTATGGATTGGAAGACTTAATATAAGATGGCAGTCATCACCAAATTGATCTATGGATTCATTGTAATCTCTATTAAAACCCCAGCTAACTTCTTTGTAGAAATTGATAAGCTAATCCTGAAATTCACATGGAAATTCAGGAGACCCAAAAGAGACAAAACAATCTTGAAAAAGAAGAAAAAAATTGGCGAACTCATACTTTTTGATTTCTTAATTTATTATAGAGAGACATTCTTAAGACAATATGGTACTAGTATCAAGTTAGATACACCTCAGTGGAATTGAATCAAGAGTCCAGAAATAAATCCTCACACTTAGGTCAGTTTATTTTCAGCATATGTGTCAAGATGATGTTAAGTGGAAAACAGTAGTCTTTTTAACAAATGGTGCTGGGACTACTAAATATACACATGCAAAGAATGAAGTGTGGATCCCTTTCTCTCATACACTACAATCAACTAAAAGTCAATCGTGGACATCAGTACAAGAGCTAAAACTATAAAACTCCAGGAAAAAAGAACAAAACAAAACATGAGACTAAGTCTTTGTGACTTTGGGTTAGCCATCTTGGATATGACACCAAAAGCATATGTGAGAAAAGTAAAAGTAGATAAACTGATACTTCATCAAAATTATAAACTTTTGTCCTTTAATAAAAGACAACTCGGAATAAGACAAAAACTTTTCAGATTAAAGATCTGATAAGGGACTTGTATCTAGAATGGATAAAGAATTTTAACAACTCTAATGAAAAGACCAAAGAAATAGGCAGATGATCTAGATAGACATTTCTTCAACGGAGATAAACAAATGGGCAATAAACACATGCAAAACTGCTCAACATCATTAGACATCAGAGAATTGCAGATTAAAACCACAGTGAGATACTACATCTTATCCGCTAGCATGGCAATAGCCAAAAACATTGGCAGTAAGTGTTGGCATAGATGTAAAAATATGAGGACCCTTATACATTACTGAAAGAAAAGAAAGTGAAATTGTTGGTTGCTCAGTCATGTCTGACTCTTTGCGACCCCATGGACTGTAGCCCGCCAGACTTCCATGGGATTCTCCAGGCAAGAATACTGGAGTGGGTTGCCATTGCCATATCCAGGGGACCTTCCTGACCCAGAGACTGAACCCAGGTCTCCCACATTACATGCAGATTCTTTACTCTCTGAGCCACCAAGGAAGCCCCCTATACATTACTGGTGGAAATATAAAATGATACCACCATGCTAGAAAACTGTCTGGCAGTTCTTCAGAAGGTTCATCATAGAATTGTCATGTGACCTGGCAGTTGTACTCCTAGGTATCGTACGTAAGAGAAGTGAGAACAGGTGTCTCTACAAAAACTCATATACCAGTATTTGTAGCAACATTATTCATAATAGCCAAAAAATACAGACATCGCAAATGTCCATCAACTGATGGATGTGTAAATAAAATGTGGTATATCCGTACAGTGGATTATTATTTGGCAATAATAAATACTAATATATACAATATAAATAACTCTTGAAACATTATGCTAAGTGAAAGAAGACAGTCATAAGACTACATACTGTGTGATTCCATTTGTGTGAAATGTCCAGAATAGGCCTGTCTAGAGACAGGAAGTAGATGAGTGGCTTTTTAGAGCTGGACAATTTGAGAAATGTTGTAGAGTAACTACTAATGGGTTTGAAATAATCAGTATGTTCTACATTGGTTGTGATAAGGCTTACACAACTCCCTGAGTATACTAAAAACCAGTGCATCGTGCACTTTAAATGGGTGAACTGCATGTGAATTATAGCTTAGTAAAGCTGGTTTGTTTGTATATGTATATACTTAGTATCATATGTGGCTCTTTTTGAAAGTAGTCAGTAAATATTACCTACCATTGTAATAAAACTCTCACTTTTCTAGTAGTAAAGATGAAATGAGAGGAGAATGCTGACAAAGTAGGTGGACATAGCAATTAATTGAGATACTGAGTGAAAGAGAAGGTGGCTGAATCTGTGGGCAGCAGTAGGCCAGGAGCTGAACACTGAGTTTGAAGAACTAATGTAAAAGTCAAGTCACACATGCCTGCCTGGTACATACTAGGCATTCCAGACTGTTACATACATTGAACTTGGCTACCCTTAAAATGTGGGTGAACTTCGGATCCAGATGTCACCAAACCAGATGTTCTTCATAGAAGAATAATCACCATTAGTGTGATACAGGCCAGGGGTTTTGTCCAGGAGTCACTAAACCAGATGTGTGTGTTTTCTTTTTAAGTTACAATAAGTATGACAAAGACCAGGGTTTTAGTTCTGGTGCTCTGTGTTTTTTCCCAGGCAGTGTCTGGGGAAACTCAGTTTCCCGCAGTTAGTCTGAGGTGAACAGCTCTGCTCTTTGCAGGCTGCCCTTGCGCCTGCGTGTTCAAACCTCTCTAGAAGAGATGAGCAGAAAGCCCAGCCTTCACACTCTGCAAGCTAGTCCTGCAGAAGCTTTGCATCAGCACTACAGATGCCTTGTGCTGGTCACTAGTGCTTTTAGAGCTTGGAAAACACGTGCCAACTAGACAAGAAGGTTCTCTGCTAAGTTGTGTGTATTGCTAACACACTTCACAGTATTTTTTCCCCCAGGAATCTACCTGTGGAAGGAATCTCCCATATTTCAGTTTTGGTGAAAACCGAGTGAGCTGCTTTTTGATGTTAAGGCCACATACTGGCACCTGAGGTCCCATGGTACTGAGTGGTGGAGCAGGGACTCAGAAATCTCCCAGGTCTATATGACTGCCAAGATAGTTTGCTCTTAGTCTTACCTGCAAGGCTCGACTGCCTTTTTGGAATGGACCAAGTAAGAAGAGGAAGATGATTGAAGGCAGAGAGCTGTGAAAACACAGGATGTTCTCAGAAACAGCAGGGTTCTGGCAGAGCTGGAGTGTGAGGTGCTGAGAAGGATGAATGAAGTAGAGAGGCTTATGAGCTGGGAAGGGCAGGATGTGCGATTGTGGGATAAAGGACCAGGCAGTTGCTTTGAGGCACCAGAGTTCAACTTCTCTGCACAAGTATCGCATTCCTGGAGCAGAGGTGCGGGCGGTGGGGATAGAAACCATTGTTTTGGGATATACAAATAGTATTAAAGGAGAGTTAAATTCTGCTTGCAATGCAGGTGACCTGGGTCCAATCCCTGGGTCTGGAAGATCCCCTGGAGAAGGAAATGGCTACCCACTCCTATATTCTTGCCTGAAGAATACCATGGACAGAGGAGCCTGGAGGGCTACAGGCCATGGGGTCGCAAAAGAGACACAATTGAGCGACTAATACTCACATGGCCCATAAGGAGGCTCCTGCAGTACTCTTGACAGAAGGGCTTGAACTAGGTTAGAGGCTATGGGGGTGACAAGAAGGGGGAAGAGTGGGAAAAGCATTTCAGATCAGTATATTTGTGATAAGGTGTTAGAGAGGTTAGAGACCAGAAGACATGGTAGGGTTTAGTGCAAGGAAAGAAATGATGGTGTTTCATCTGTGTGAGCTACTGTGCATTGATAGAAACAAGGGAGCTATATAGCATAGAGGGACAGGTTTTAAGGGGGAGAATAGGGGTCATGAGCTTGAGTTGTATGGGATGTGTAAGGTTTTGGGGCCTCTCCATGGAGCGGGAACCAGCGGGCACTTGGAAATTCAGCATTCTGGGTTGAGAACAATTTTTGGAAAATTGTTCCAGGGTTTGGAATATCCCAGAGTTTGGAACAGAAATCTTGGAGATTGTCTAGGAAACAGAGAAAAGGCAAAGAGGGAAGGAAGGCTAAGGGACAGAACCCATTTGAAGCACTGAGTCAATATCTCAAGTCCCAACTCAACACTCCTGTGAATATCTTTGGAAGCCTGTTGTGTGTCACATGAAACCTTACAAATGCTGGACCAAGGGAGCCTGCGTTCCTGCATTTTTACTGTGCTAAGTATATTGAAGTGTTTAGCTTTGTCTTGAGTGGTATGCTGATGGAAACACCTATGAGATTAACGGGGTGCCTAATGTGTTGATATGTTCTAATCTGTGACTCCCTAGTGTGTTAATGGGTTGGACCCCAATCCAGTGTGGCTCCTTCCTTTTTTCTTAAAAGCCAACTCTGGTCCAAGCCCGAAGTGTGATTTCCTTCCTCCCAGTCTCCCTGAGTGTGTTGCTGAATTTCCTTAGTTAGTGAGATATCAGCCACCTGTTAACTGTAGCTCCAAGTCTGCAGTGAATAACAATGACAGTCTTCCTGGAAACCCCTCGTAGACACGTCACAGTATGGCGGGGCATAGGGAATCAGCACCCTGTCTGCTTCAGTGTGGTCTCTTGGGGCCAGCCTGAGGGCCAAGAAGACTGGAGAAAACCCAGAGGCAGTAGGTGTGACCTGTGAGAAGAAACAGGGCCTGGCCTCTCTCTGTGTCACATCAAAGACTGACTTCTCAGCCACTTGACACCCTGATGTGAGGGTGCTTCAGAGCCAGGGCTGGGCTCCTGGTGGCCTGTGCCTGGGAGCTGAGGGGGACGTGTGGGCCTGCATGTGCTCTGTGCAGACCCAGTGGGAGGGGAGCACAAGCGCTTCTCCCAGCTGTTCTCAGCATTCAGAGCTGGAAGGATCAGACAGATCAGCTCGCTCTCCTCTGTTTTCATATTGGAAGCTGCTGCCTACAGATGCCCTTTCCCCAGTTCCAGTCCTGGGGGTGAGTTGGCCTGGCTTAAGCCCAGCTGGGGCTTAAGACCTGGGCTCCAGGATGCCAGGGTCATTCTCAGTTTGACCATATAACTTAATGTCCAAATTAAGACACTTTGGAGAATAAATGGAGCAGTGTTAAAGGTAACACCTGCAAACAGAAATAAGCTGGGACGTTCCCATGCATACCAGGATATATGATCTTCTCTGTACCTGTACCAACCCTAACCTTCTTTCCCCCATGACCCACCTGACTTTAGGTGCCAGGGACTTAGAGACTTTTGGTCCTTGAGATTTGGGTTACAGAATGAAAACCTTAGGGGTCTCCCACATCTCCTGAAGACTCAGGAGATGAAAAACTTGGTAATAACCTTGGGGAGCATATATCTGAAAAAGCCCTTACTATTCAGAACCTTGATATGGGTAGTGTGGCTATGTCCTGGCTACTTATTTTTATTCGAAGCTCTAAACTGTGGTTTTCATGTATATTCAGTCTCGTCTCACATGTCACAGAATGTGGCCTGACGATAACAAACAGATAAGGGGAGAAACATCCTCTTCCAGGAGCTTATGGCCCCGTATAGTGTCCAAAACGCAGCTACATGGTCCGACCCGGAGGTGGAGCAGGAGCCCGGGCTCTGGGCCCTGACGGGAGTGTGCAAGGAGCCAGGAGTTAGAGACTTGTTTATGCTCTGTCTCTGTGGTTTTCACAGTCACGGAGGAGGGTGGGAGGGAACCTGAGCATCTGGGCCTCTCTGAGAACAGGCCAAATGGGGATTTAGGAAAAGAAGGTGTTCCTTTTGGAGAGCAGAGGGGCGGAGTTGAGTACTCTGCCTGGTGGCTTGCTTAGCCTCCATGGGCCCATTTTTCTACTCAAAGCTGGTGGAACCTGGATCACCAGGAGCCTCAATGAAGAGTGTGTGAGGAGAGGAAATGAGCTCTCCCTTGGCTGTTAATTATGTCTTCAGACCTCTGCCTTGGCCAGTGACCTGGATGGCCTGGGTTTGACCAGTCTGGAGTGAGGACTAAGGCTGTCAGATTTAGGGGAAAAGAAACATTGGGTTGCAGATAAGCCAAAAATTATTTTTCATATACCTATACCCCATGCCATAGTTATATTTACATGGCAACCCTGGGTTAGTAGGGCTGAACCACATTTTGGCTTTCCAGTCGAGCATGGTATAACCAACTCTTCACAGTGCTGCCTTCATTCAGAAGATGTTTAGTGAGTGCCAGCTGTGTGCTGCTTTAGGTGCTGGGCTACAGCAGTGAAAATCGAGCAGGAGTTCCTGACTTCATAGAGCTTACATCTAGTGGCCATGATAGATAACGAGGAAGGTCAGTTACTCAGTCAGATGGTACAAGTGGTAAAGAGGAAATTAAGGCAGGAAGGGGGTTGGGAGGGTTCACACCTGAAGGAGGTGAGGGGTTGAGGGTACAGGCCAAGCAGACATTTGTGCGCACAGACACACTGACACACACACACCCCTATACGTGGCAGAGCCCTAGTGTGCCTAGTGTTTAAGGAGCCTGTGGGCCAGCGTGGCTGGAGTGGTTAACGAGGGGGAATGGGGAGATAAGCCAGTGAGGTCACAGGCCCAGAGTTTGTAAAGAGCCCTGGAGATCTCTGTAAGGATTTTGTCTTTCATTATGGGTTGGGGTGCCTGGGGCATTAGATGGTGTTGAGCAGGGTGGGGATGTGATCTGATTAGATTTGAAAGGAGTCATTGCTGGTGGAGAAAGCAAGAACCAGCCAGGGTCCCTGACCCCTACCCCCTCCTCAGGTGTGGGCTGTGGGACTTGAGATACATGTTTGTCATTTGGAATAAAGGGATGTTGCTCCCTGGACACAGGATCTTAAGACTTCTGTTTTCCTAACTTTAGTTGATTTTCTTCCTTGTTTGAATGGAATGTTCCTTGTGAAGAAGGGGAGAGATATGTAGTCATTAGCTGTCCCTCTTTGCCAAGCCACTGTGTGATGTACCTGGTTTGAGGGACCAGACCTTCATGTAGCCTATTAAACTTGAGAGAAAAGGCTAGTGACTTGCTGGATATCCCTTATATATCTGGAGTTTTCAGACCCCAAATAACAACTCAGTAAAAGTATGTCATGTTGGTATGGGAGGACGTTGTTTTCCTTTGTATTAATTAATTAATTAATTTTTGTTTGAGAGCTGAAGGGCTTGAAAGCATGTCTTTCGTTTCCAGTCTTTGAAGAGTCATACAGTCTAACTTAGAATTTTTGAACTTCACAAGAATGTGAAAGCAATATGCCTTCAGTCCAAACCATACATCAAATTTTGTATTTTGATTTTTTTTTCCCGGCTGGCAGTGGGTGGTATGATATACCCTTGTAATGCTGGGCAGCATTAGCAGCCACAGCTTCAAATCAGCCACCATGAGGGTGAATAACAGATACACTTACAACCATTCTGTACCCATTACAACCAGTGCGTTTTTAACTTTCAATATAGCATTCGATCCATTACATGAGATGTTGAACACTGTTATAAATGAAGCTTTGTATTAGATGATTTTGCATAACTGTAGGCTAATGTAAGTGTTCAGAGCCTGTGTAAGGTAGGCTAGGCTAAGCTGTGAGTTTCAGTAGGTTAAGTGTGTCAAATTAATCTTCCACAATGACATCTTCAACTTATGATGGGCTTATTAGGAGGTAACTCAGTTGTAAGTCAAGAAAGATCTGTGTTATAGAACTTCTCTGCTTTACCTCGCTGAAGCAGTCTAGTTTTTTTTAAGCTAACATATTTCACATTTCCAATTAAAGAATGTAAAAACTAAGGAATATATGCATTTTCTTTTATAAAATAATTCTTTGGAGAAAAATACTGAGGCTATGAAAGCATGGCTTTTTGGTCAGTAGGATTATTTTAAATGTCAGCCAGAATTCATGATGAGAGTTATAATTTTTTTTTGAGAGTTATAATTTTAAAAGGAGTGGCATGTATTTTCCAAATACCCTTGACAGGCCTGTTGTCTTAGAGATGGCACACTGGTAAATTAGCTTTGGTAAATAATGTTATTAATAAATATTTATATTTTCACATATTTCTGTAAAATTTGAGAAAATGCAAAAATGAAACAATTTAAAAAATGTATAGTGCAGGCATTCTAAATGTGAAAATGGTCTGTTTTGCCAGAGATGTGAAAAATGTATAAAGACTGAATTAGTATTTAAGCAAACTTTTTCAAGGGACTGACCTATGCTGGTTTATATGCTGGGGATTAAGAATGCAGAATTGCTGGGGTGACCAGTAAAACAAAACAAAATCATGGAATGAAGTGTCGTATGCTTTAAACAGAGGTATATACGTTGTGAAATTAGGGAAGTGTTTTTTTTTTTCCCCCATGTTGTGTATCTTGCAGGATCTTAGCTCCCCAGCAAGAGATTGAATTAAACCTGGGGTCCCAGCAGTGAAAGTGTTGAGTCCTAACTACTGGACCTCCAAAGAATTCCCGAGAAGTAGACATTTTAGATTAAGCTTTTTCTAGTAACTTTAGCTGTTTTCTTAAGCAGGGACTGAAATTCACTGTAAATCACTTTAATGTAGTTGAGACCCCAACCAGGATAAATTGAGATTTTTTTTCCCCACCTCACTTTAGAATTACAAGGTAGAAGTGCATTCATTTTAGAGTTAGAAAGATGCAGCATCACCACTTCTAGCTGGTAGGCTTTGATTTCTCTAAGTTTTAGTTTCCTTTCTATAAAATGGGATTAATGAAACCTACCTTGTGAAGCCGTTTTGTGCTGATTAAATGAGGCGACTCCCATGAGTTCCTTGGACAGTATTGGCACATAGTAAGCTTTCATGCGTGGTGGCCCATGTCATCCTTATTGGCACTGCTTTTATTGTTTCTTGATGAAGACTGTACACTTTATATTATTTAATGATTTCCAAGGCCACCCAGCTTCAAGTTTGGGGTGGGCAGCTAGAGTCTCTTGAATGCCTTGAGAGAAGAGAGCATAGACAGGAGGGAGTTTGGCTCAGGAATAAGTGGGAGGTGGAAACCCAGGGTCCTGGTGAATGTGCCATTACACTTGACATCACCCTCCAGATGGCTGTTCAGCCAGGTTGATAATTAGCTTCAACAGATGCAAGCCGGGAGGCTCCTGGCTGCTTCTCTACAATGGGGATATGTGGCAAGAGGAAGATGTGGTGGCAGGAGGCCTGAGCATGGCCGGGGTGTGTAGCCGGGCTCAGCTGGGCCAGGAGAGGCATGGCCACGAGTTGGGCCCGCCTGGGTCTCAGCTGGTGCACAGACACTGCCCCTGTGGTCGGCTGCGGCCCCCAGCTGCTTTGCTGTCTCCTGCGGGCCAGGGCTGTGCAAGCCTCTGCTCTGCTATGTAAATCCATCATTGCTGGTGACTGCCTGCAGCCTAAGCAGAGGCAGTGTGTGCGCGCTACAGGTCTCAGCAGCGCATTGCCTCTCCGGGGGTCCTGTCGGGTGGCTGGGTGCAGAGGCTAGCACTGCAGCCCCCTGTGTCAGTCTTGACTCTCCCAAGGTAGTTGGTGAGTCTGGACCCAGTGTGGGGGTGAGCCCTGCTGCCCTTACAGTGCTACTGCTTTCTGTGCTCCCCCCACCAGCCCCTACCATGCCTTCAGTGGGCTTTTCTGGAGTTTTGTTTCCTGCCATCCTGGTGGGGGACTGTGACACTTGAGACTGTACATCAAGGAGATATAGACTCAGTCAGGTTAAGTGACCTTGGGAAAGTCAATGTGGTCCCTCTGTTCATAGGCGGTGTACTTTTTGAGGGCTGTTCATCTCCATGTCCCTTGGTGGTAGTAGGTGCTAAGCAAACGGTAACTTAACTTTGAAGAATGGCGATGACGTTGCCTGCATCCCTCAGTTGTGCTGAGGAGAGACAGGTTTTGCAGTTCTGTTAATCTGTGGCATCAGAGAATCCTCCAGATTCTACTCCTCCCTTATCCCTAGTGTCAAAGAATCTCAAACACTTAGGATGTGAAAGGAAGCCTATTTGCATGTTTTCATTGATTGATTCAACTTTTATTGATTTTACCAATGGATCGTAACACATCTCTTCAGAGAAGGTACAGAAATAACCAGAAAAGCACATGAAAAGATGCTCAACATAATTAGCCATTGAAGTGAAGTGAAGGGAAAGTCATTCAGTCGTGTCTGACTCTTTACGACCCCGTGGACTGTAGCCCACCAGGCTCCTCCGTCTAGAATTCCCCAGGCAAGAATACTGAAGTGGGTTGCCATTCCCTTCTCCAAGGGATCTTCCCAACCCAGGGATCAAACCCAGGTCTCCTGCATTGCATGCAGGTCCTTTACCATCTGAGCCACCAGGGAAGCCCGATTACCTGTTAGGGAAATACAAATTGAAACCACAACGAGCTACCCCTTCATACCTGATAAGATGACTGCAGTTGAAATGACTAACAAGTGTTGTTGAGGATGGGGTACCATCCTCATACACTGCTGATGAGATGTAAAATGGTTCAGTCTCTGAAAAACAGGTGGACAATTCTTCAAAAGGATAAACGTAGAGTAATCCACTTTTAGGGGAAACATATGTCCACACAAAGACTTGTATGCCAGTATTCATAGCAGCATTCCTCTTATAGGCTATGTACGAATACCTGGTTTCTGTTACAGACTGGGTGTCGGGACATCCAGCGGAAAAGACCTTCAAGGGTTGGCTGCTCTCCTTCTGGGTCTGTCATTTGTGGCTCATGCCTAGGAAATACCTAGCTTTGCGTTTCATCATTTTTGACTTTCAGAGAACTGCCCAGGTTTGGTCTGTGTTTAAGAACACAAATTCAGAGTATCTTTTTGGGCTTCTGTAGAAACCCTTATCAGCTGAAGCTATCTACTCTCTCAGACTTTGGTCTCCCACATTCCTTGTCATCGGCATGGGATGACCCCTTTTTGTTATGACGTGAGTTGCTCTCAACACTTTGAAGATGAATTCCTGGTCTGATAGAAGATTCTGGCAGTAAGGGGATATCTCTGGAAGGCACTGATAAGGCCCTTGTCAGTTTCAAGAGTGGGCAGGTCCTCCTTGTAGAGATTTCTAGTGACGGAGATACCTGATCAGCAGGCTTTTTCCTGGCTGCAATCAATGATGGGTGGGTGTGGGAGTGGAACATGTTAGATGCGCCTACGGAGATTGGGAGTTAGTGTCAGCCACCAGGAAAGGGCTTCCGCAGTGAGACGTGGGGCCAATATAAGCTGGTTTTCTACGCAATTATTTTCTTGCCTTTGAGATATGTTCTTTTTTAAATAAAATTATAATGGAATATGGGGGAAATGCTTTCTTAGTAGTAGGCAGAATAAAGCTAGATGACTGTAGGGAGACAGTAAAAAGCACAAGGCAAGCAGCCCTATTTATTTGGACAACATAGGTGAAACGTTTATTGTGTATAAAGCAAGTTAGACTGAAACTTGTACATGAACCATAGTGTATAATTACTGAAATCTAAAGATAGAGGAGTAACAAAATGATAACATTCTTCCGCCAAAGGGACAGTGTGCATGGGAGTGCCTTCAGTGGGAGACTGGACTTCAGGAAGATGGGCGCCAGGCAAGTGCTCAGGACACTCCTCTATGTTCATGGGGACACTTTGAGATCACCTCACTGATTAGAAAGTTGTTTGGTGAGTCCAGAAATAGGACAGAAGTGAGTGAGTGTTTTTGAAGGAGTTTTTCCATCGAGCTTTGAGTGATGGATAAATAGCGCCTCTCTGCTCTGGGGCATTTTCTCTCTAGACAGCTGAACGACCTCTCAGATGTCTCTTTTGGTGGGTATTTCCTAGGATATTATATGAGTAATCAGAAAAGGAAAGTAAGGGAGAAAGTATTCTTTTACCATACAGCACCATGAAGAAAGTTTTGGCCTAGACATCAAAATAGAGGTAAATCTGAAAACTTGTTGCTTTCTTCTTTAGTTTGCCTCCTTTGATAGAAGCCTGTTTATATTCATGTCCTTGTGATAGTCACTGAAATGGAAATATGGACTTGTTCTTAAGACCTCCACTATATCACTGTGTTAGAATAAGGTCCTGGTTTTAGAATGGGCCTGGGTATGCATACCTTAGCTTATGCTTGAGCAACTCTGGGCAAGTTCCCCAGCTTCTCTTTATCTTTAAAGGGGGCCATTTATATGTAATACATATGATTACTATGAGGATTAAATGAGACATTCGTTAATCTAGTGTAATGCCAGGAACAGGATAAATGCTAAAATGTTCCATTATATATAATTAATTATAGTATAAGGAAAGTCATAATAATATCTCATTATATTATTGTAATATCTAGTACATACTCATTTATTGTATTCCCTCTGATTATAATATTAGAAATGATTGAAAAATATAAATAAACAACTTCCCATTATTTGCAAATTAATTTAATATTTTTTTGTGTATTTATTTTATTTTAGTTTTTTTTTCTATGCCTAGAAAGTTTTGTTTTACATAACTGAACACTAGATTCACAATTTAGATTTTTTTGTGATATCATGGAAAATCTATTAAGTTACTTTAAAAAATTATCTATTAATAGAATTGTAGTTGTGGAACCAGTTGCCTTATTTTTGAGCAATTAAAGCAGTTTTACCCTGCCACAAGTAGTAAATGCTCTTGAGTAATATGCCTGATTATTTCTTTAGGACAATTCTAAGAAGTGAAATGTACATGGTAAAGGGTAGATTGTTTTAAGAGCTATGGTAAAATTGCCGATTAACTGTGTCCGCCTTACTAAAAAAGTAATATGAATGCTCATTTCTCCAGTCTGTGATCAGTACCGGGTGTTTCATTTATAAAATGTCTTTGCTATTTTGATAGAAAATGTCTCATTATTAATTCAGTTTGTATTTTCTGTGGTTACAGGTGAGCTTAAATAATAGTATATGTTTATTATGTATTTATTTCTTTCATGTATTATTTATTTAGTTTTTTCCTGTTTTTCCCTTATTTTCTTCCATATTATTTGTAGGATGTTGACCCTTTTCACATATGCTACAGATATATTGAATTTAGCGTTTCACCACTTTTTCCTTTTTTCGGGCGTTTTTAGATACCCAGTGACATGGTGACCTTAAGACTTCATTAGGAAAAGGACATGCAGGATGTGGAATGTGAGCTGGAAAGACCTATCCTGATGACTTGCTTACTGTTGAGCCTAGGGATTGTCTGTGATGCAGCAGGCTGGGGGGAACCTGCTGAGGGCCTAACACCTGGAGCTCATTGTAACCTCACTGCAGCTCTTCAGATGCTGCTTCTCACTGGTGAAGTCAGGACACAGGGAGTTCCTTGAGTGTGTCCCATGGTTATCTGCAACGCTTTTCTTTAAAGCATTGGTTTTGGATCACTATCTGGGATAATGGAAGCAGACAATTCATTCTGTAGCTCTGGAGTAAAATGGCCTTGACCTTTGGTCCTCCCTAACCTACCTTAAATTTTGTTCACTTGGCTAATCTCTTGAGAAACAGCTGTGGGAAGTGCTTGGAACCAGTAGTTGACGTGTGTGACCTGCCTGGGTGATATCATGTCACTTAGTTTCCTGCGTTTGCTGTGTTGGTAAAGTAAATAACATATGTGGTTCATTTGGCAAGGGCTGAGCACCCAGTAAATGCTTCGCAACTATTTTTCCTCTTCCCCTCCAAACCATGAGCTTTTCCAGGCTTGATGTCCACCATATACATCTCTATATCCATGCATGCAACAGTCACTGTGTGATTATGTGATGGCTGAACGAATGAGGCCAAGGGCTGCAGGTTATGTGGGAACAAATGTGTTCCAAAGAGTGAGAATTGACTTGAACACAGTCTCCGTATGTCACTTGTGTGTGTGTGTGTGAGCTCAGTCATGCCTGACTTTGTAGCCTGCCCGGCTCCTCTGCCCATGGAATTTTCCAGGCAAGAATACTGGAGAGGGCTGCCATTTCCGTCTCCAGGGATATTCTCTACCCAGGAATCAAACCCGTGTCTCTCATGTCTCTTGCATTGGCAGGCAGGTTCCTTATCACTAGTGCTACCTGGGAAGCCCAAGATTTATATGCCAAGTGGTGCATATGTCACTCTCATACACATATAAAAGTATTAAAAACACATACCTCATGGTGTGGATGGCTTTTGGGTAATCGGGGTGCACTGATTTGGGAGTGTCCTGTGTAAACCGGCTCTTGGAACCCTCCCTTTGGGACTCATGGCAGTCCTTCTTGGGGTCAGGGCAGGAGCTGATGGGAGGCACTGATTATTCCTGTCTGGGAAGGCCCTGGAACCTTAGGTTTCCCCCTGTGTGGCCTGGGCTCCCTGACAGAACTTCGGGGCCAGAGTGGGCTGCCAGGACTCAGCCGGGCCTCTAATTGTTTGCACTCATGACAGCAGAGGTGCTCCTATGTGCAGGGAGTGCCTGAGGGGGTTTGCAGACACATAATGGGCCCTGCTGCCCGGCTGCCGCCCCCAATACCCTGAGAGGCCAGGTGCTGGAACACTTCTCTGAGCAGTTACTCCCCCTCCCCACCACCTCCCGAAAGGGGATGCTCATCCCCTGGTGCTTTCCCTTAATGCATCTAACAAGGAAAAGAAACTCTCTTGTGCCAAACAGCGGGGCCTGCCCCATCCCTAGAGCAGACAGCCCTGCCAAAGAAGGCTGTCAGTTTGCTAGGGCTGCTGTAGTCAAGAGCCAGAAACTGGGTGGCTTAAAGTCACGGAGATAAATATGTCGTCTCCCACATCAGAGGTGGGAGGTGTGAGATCAAGGTGTTGGCATGGCCCTTTGCTCTTAAGGCTCTAGGGGAAGGGCTGGTCCACCCCTTCCTCTAAGCTTCTGGTGTGGCCACTAGCCCTCGGCTTTCCTTACTGTATCTCTCCAGTCTTTGCCTCCGTTGTCACATAATGGTTGGTCCACGTGTGTCTTTGCACAACCTTCGTATAAGCACAACCCTCACATTGCCTTCAAGACTGACCCTACTCCAGTATGTCATCAAATAACTACTAACTACTACTAATAACATCAAATAACTAATCGTTACATCTGTAATGATTCTGTTTTCAAATAAGGTCAGCTTCTGAGGTACTGGGGGTTAGAACTTGAGCATATCTTTTTGGGAATGGGACAGAATTCAATCCATGACACTCATGTGGTATACAAGGGGCACAGGGTTATAGAGGATCAGTAATTCGGCCACATCCTCGATTATGAAGTCCTAGGGCCAGGATTGTAACCCAGGTCAGTCTGACCCCAAAGCCAGTTCATTCTCTTTCCAGTAACCGTTGTTGTGTCAGAATCACTTGGAGAATTAATAAAAAAAAAACATGGGAGGCCTAGGCACTACGGCGTTGCTCCTTGGACTGGGGGCACCCCATCACCTGGGAGCTGGTTGGAAGTGCAAGTTGGTGAAGCTCCTGCCTAGTGTCCTGCTTCTTCATACTGTGTGTTGAAATCACTTGAGAAACTTTGAAACAAAGAAAAACAATGACAGCCGTCTCACCCCAAGCCTGCCGAATCAGATCTCTGAGGAGATGGCCGGCATTGTTTTTCTCAAAAGCTCACCCGCCATTCTGATTCACTGCCAGAGTCTAGTGCCACTGGGGGCCTGGAGGGGCTCGTTGCTGGAAGAGTATGTAGACTTTTCAGTACTAAGGATGAGAATTCTGTCCCCACAGGATCGCCTTTTTATTTCCACAAAGTACAGAAACTGGGGGGGGGGGGAATGTTTTTCAGGGAGGACAGACTATTTGAGCAAGAAGTATCACATGGAACTTCTTTTCTGTCTTTATCTCTTACAAAGTACCCACTGTAGAGTGGAAACCTGTTTATCAAGACTGGGGGCTTGGGAGAGCATAAACAGTGCAATGGAGATAGCGCACAGCAGGCCCTGTAAGGGGAACCCAGCATGGTTTATCTCACTGAATTTGTCATTTAGAGAGAAACCTTCCTATTACCTTGGAGTATAAGGAAATGTTACTGGGAGTTTTGTCTTCTCCAGGGTCTGGGATTGTGAATCTTGTCTTCACTTGCCTACTGCAAGGCACTAGCCTGCACATAGAAGGAAGTCAGTGCCTTAAGGTCAGATAAATGCACAAAGAGAATTGAAACCTGTGATGAGTGTATTTACTTAAGTGTGTAAACCGAGAATGCCTTACAGCGTGTATGCCAAAAGTATAACGTTCTCATCTGTATTTACTCATTTAAACACACCTTGTATTTACAAGTTTGGCACCAGATCAGCAGTGGTTTCTCTTTCTTTGGTACAAATATTGTAAAATCTTGAATGCCCTGTTTCTGTGGAAGGACCATGAACATCTGTGGAGGTGGCGATTAATGTCAGCTGTCTCAAGGCGGTGCTGTCCCACAGAGGAGGCAAGCCCCAGCACTAGGTTCAGTCTGTGAATTCATTTGCTTGTTCTCTCCTCCTCCCCTGACCACCCCACTCAATAAAAAAGAAAAGTCTGGCATTGTGCTTGCTGGTACCATATTAAAATGGAAAGATCAGAGTGTTTCAATCTGTCCACCCACTCAGATGAAGTTGGAGGTGTCACACTAGGCAACTGAGCATGATCACACTAGACCTCCTTCATCTGTGAGTGTGAAAGTCATTCAGTCATGTCCGACTCTTTGCAGCCCCATGGACTGTAGCCCTCCAGGCTCCTCTTTCTGTGGAATTCTCCAGGCAAGAATACTGGACTGGATAGCTGTTCCCTTATCCAGGGGATCTTCCTGACCCAGGGATTGAACTTGGGTCTCCTGCATTGCAGGCAGATTACTTTACTATCTGAGCCACCAGGGAAGCCCCTCTTCATTTGTAGGAGAGTTAAAATCTGAATAAGTAAGTGTCAGGGAAAAGGGGAATAAAAATTTATCTTCTGTTTGCTTGTTTATTTACCTACTGCCTACTTAGCTATCAAATTAGAAATGTGCCAGGTATTAATCTAAGTGTTTTGCAAATATGAATTCATTTAAATGTCATAACAACCCTGTGACATGGATGTTCCCATTACCCTTATTTCATAGATAAGGAATCTGGGCGCAGAGTGACTTAAGTGGCCCATTAACATTCATACACCTAGTTCAGGGCTATTATTTTTAAGCAAGACTCTTAGCAATGACTATATTTCATACTTCGTGACCTCCAACAATTATTTGGATGACTAAATGTCTTTTATTCCCAATCAGATGTCTAGTTCAATGGCTTTTATCTCCCTAAGTCATTCTAGTTCCTTTTTATGGTTATAACTGTACTTGTGTTTCTCTCTAAGATTGGCCACAGCGGTGTGTGTGGTGTGTGTATCTGCCTATCTCCTCCAGTGCTTTACAGTTTATAAGTGCTTTTTCAGATGTTATCTCCCTTAGTCCAGCAACTCTGGTAAGAAGAGTTATTAATTTCCATTTATTAAATCAAATAAGTGGCTTAAAGTGGTTAAGAGACTGGCCTGTGGCCTTCACATGATTAGTACATTGGAATTTGAACCCAAGTCCTCTTAATCCTTTGGTCTTCCCATGCTAATATGCTGCTTGTAACTTGGAAAGTTCTATAGTCTCTTACTTGTTTTTCTTGACATGCTGTGCTTTTTTAACCTGGATCAACAATAGTATTTTTTAAATCCATATCCCAGGTCTTTAGGTTTGAAGGTGGCTTGAGGATGCTATCTTTCTGAAAGAAGGGAGATTATCAGATGCCACAAGGAATTCTTTTTTTCTTTTCTTTCACAACTAAAGATTGAAAGTTTTGCTGGATTTTCCTTGATATTTTTGCACTCAGGCACCCCAGGGGAGTATGTGCATAATGGTGATAATTAAATACAGTTTCCACTATGGGAATGTTCTCACTTCTAGCTAAGCGGGCCTACAGAGTTGGGTGAGAGAGGCTTTTAAGGAGAGATTTGAGGCTGGAGAACCCATTTGTTACATAAACACCTAGGCCTGAAGATAATTACTTCTTGTTTGTCCAGTAAAATACCTAGGCCTGAAGAGGATTAATTCTTGTTTGTCCAGTGCTAAATAGTCCCCCTAGGAAAGATCCTGCAGTCACCCTCAGGCAGAATGAGTGAGTCAGAGCTCTGGGTTCCAATCCAGTTCCTCCACTTAGCTCTGTGATCTTGGCTAAGTCACCCGCTACAGACCTCAGTCCAGTTGAGTATGGCAAACTGTTATGGAGCAGCTCTGTGCCAGGCGCCGTGGTAGGTGCTGCAGATAGAAATGGAAGTTAGATAAGCTCTCTGCTCTTGGAGAGCTATCAGACTATTAAGGGAGACTGCCAGGAAACATGGTGATGGTCCTGTTATTCTTGAGATAGAACAACAAATAGAGCTAGGCCCCAGGGGCTTGGTGAGGGGGGTGGGGTGGCACATAATCCACATTGTAGATCTGGATGTCAATCAGGGACTGTTCCCGGGTGTGCTGGTTAGATATCAGCCTTCCTTCTTTCCCCTCCCTCATCTCTACCTTCATTTCCCTAGGAGTAGCCCCCCTTGACTCCAGGGCTGTGCTTAATTTGGGGACGTTAGTAGTATGATGACAGTAAACATGGCACAAGAAGGAAGAAGAGCCTCAGGAGCCATGGTCTCCTTTTCTGGGGATACCGTGGTCAGGCATCTGATGTTCCCTTACCTTATCTGTGCCCCAGAACCACATCTCCTAGCACAGGGCTAATCTGTGCTAATCCTGTATATATGTCCCACACTGGCCTTAAGAATGCCTCTCAATGGAGTCAGTTATGTCTTTGTGTTCTAAACCAACAATACGGTGCCTGGCACGAAGATAGTGTCTGGTAAATTCTGTTGAATATGTTGGACAGATGGGTGAATGGATGGTGGATGGGGATTGCTAGATGCCCAGCCTGGAAGAAACAGAGGAAAGAGAGACCAAAATGAGAAGAGGTGCAATGCCATTGGGCAATGACTGATAAAATTTAGCACAAGTAGGAAGGAGATGGGGTGAAAGCGTTATGAAAAGCTGCCATCAGCAAAGCAAGAATGTAACTCTTCAGTTTCATAAGAAAGGAATGAGTTTATCCCAGATATGGGCTGGGTTTGACAACTAGGCCCAGTACCTGCAGTTCTTACTGCAGTAAAAACTTCTCTGGTTCTAGCTGGTGAGTGATGTGGATGGCATGCTGTGGAGAGAAGAGGTCTCTTGGTGGGTGGAAAGGGTCCCAGCTTGGCCTACAAATCCTCTCCTCTCTTTTGATGAATTTGGCTGTGGAGGTAGAAATTCGGGGCTTCCATTTTGTCCCGTTTTTAAGAAAAGTAGTAAAGCTAGGAGGCTTTAATTAATATCCACAGTATCTTGAGTACCTGCCATAGGCAACAGACTGGATTAAATACCTTTCACTGAATTCTTGCAGGAACTTTCTGAGCTAGTTGTTAGTGTCCTTATTTTGAAGATGTTCAATCAGATGCCCCTAGATGTTCACGTTCAACTGCCTCATTTCTAACATAGGCCTCTGCTTCCAGTGCTTGTGCTTGTCAGTGGATTTTAGTGCTACCTGACTGCTGGACTTTCCTGAAGGTGTTCATGTGCATTTTTGCTGCACAGTCCAGCTGAGAATCTCATTGTTATATTTCATCTAGAATCATAGGATGCCTTTAATCCAGGTTCTGTCTCAAATCATGAAGGTAGGAGGCTCACAGGCTGTATTGATCAGCGTGTCTTACGAGTTAAAAAGTTAAAAAGTTTGCTCTGGGGAAGCAGAATGGATCACATCATAACTTGGTTGAGTTTGGCATTTACTTCATGTGGATATATTTTGTGTAAGCTGAAATTAGCCAGAGGGCTGAAGCAGGCCCTCTCAGGTTGCCGTGGAGTAAATAGAGGTAGTTATGCCAGCTCTCTTCCCATTTCACACTTGAGTTTAACTATTCGTGAAGGGAACATAGATCATCGATCTTAACTGGATGCTGCTCAAAGGTCAGCCCTTCAGATGGATCGTTTCCATCTCAGGGCACCAATCTTAACCTCCACGTTCCAGGCAGCCAGGTCAGTTGGGATGGTATCCGAGAAGAAAATCCGTCAGTGATAAGTCAGGTGGCAATTAAAGGTTTTGTGGTTAATATTTATCGGGCACCCACCATGTGTGGAGCTTACAAATATGGAATGACTACTAATTTCGTTGTTTGTTTTTGAGAAATAGCCAGTCACTTTTTCCCCATGAGGAAGATAATCCCAAAGAAGGGAAGATGTTATCTATTCCCCTTTGCATTTATGTTTTACTTTTGTTTTCTTTAATAAAGCATGTTAAGTAAAATATATCATTTAAAGCAGTTAATAAGTTTCTCCACCCTGCCCCGCTCGCCTTCATTTGAATAGTTTAGTTCCCTCTCCGAATGGAGAGGGCGATAATTTTTATGGAAGTGACTGGTACACGTTGATGCTGATGCATCTTCGTTCCCCCATGCAGCTCGCTTCCCCCAGAGGTACTGGTGGCCAGGTGCTGTGCACCCAGGGTGAGATGAAGAAAACGCACCCTTGTCATTTCCTCAGGCATGTGGCAGACCCAGCCGGGTCTCAGGTATTCCAGATATGAGCCGTGTGCTGATGGCGCAGGCCTGGGAGCATTGCTCATGCGGAGCTACAGAGGCCTGCCTGCCCCGAGCCCTTTGTTCTCCTGGTTGAAAGCAGTTAATTAGCAACTGTCTCCATAGCAACTACCTCATAGTCCAAAAACATTGTCTAGTTTTTCGGTTTAGCTTATCACACTGTTTACCTGAAGGGCTTTTCACTGCTCTCAGTCTCATTTGAGTTGGCGGTGTGCCTGTTGGGGAAGTGAATTGTCAAAATAGAAAAAACACCATGGTAGCGAGAAGCCGGGTGCCTTCTCCCTAACAGGGCCAACCTGGGCTCCGGGTTCTGCGAAAATAGAAGTTTCAGGGGCCTCACATTTTCACCTATAATTTTTTTATTGGCTAGAAAACTGCCATTCTCTCCACCAGTCTCTGAATTGTGAGGACTTTTTCCCCTTTCCCCGAGAGGCTTTCTAAGCTCTTTAATATTCCCTGTTTATAGTACATTTCCATTATTAGTCATCTCGAAACCCCGGGTGTTCTCTGCCGCTGTACATTCGAGGAAAATTTCACTTCCCTGAGGGTCTTGGCATTTCTGAAGGCCGCTGGATAAGGGATTACGAGTGTGCATGAGAATTAGTCAATCCAGCTTTGTTTTTAGTTATAATGAGGAAGTCTTCTGCCTTTTACCCATGGCTTGGGTGGCTAAGTGGATCTTGTGTGAAAGACATCTTTAGGAGCTGTGTTGGTGAATAGGAAGGGGAACTATGGCTTTTCATAAGCCATGCAACAAAGATAATGATAATTTTCATGGCTTTCGCTGATTAACTGTCTACTGTGTATGCCTTCGTGCCAGGAGTTTTGGCTTTAGGGAAAGGGGAGCTGAGAGGTGAAGAGGAGAGAAGCTTGTGTCGCCTGAGTGCCTGCCATGTCCCAGTCACCGAGCCGGGCCTTTCACAGAGTGGGATCTCCCAGACCCTTCCCAGCAGCCCTGCAAGCTAGCCTCGATCATCCGTATTTTAAGAGCAGGATGTCAGTGTTCTAAGGAGTCTGCCCAGGACTGCAGAATGCAGACCAGGTCTGTTGATGTATGAGGCATAATCCCATCAGGCATCATGATGAGTGTGGGCCCTCCTGTCAGGATTTGGTGGTGGGGTTTTTGCCCATCCCTGGTGAAGGGGGCTGCACTAGGAGGTGTGGAGCAGTGCTCTGGAAACCTTGGCCCAAGGGACCTGGTTAAACTTTGGTGGCATACAAGTGTCATTAGATCCCTGAGTTATGCCCAAGAAAATCACAAAGCCCAGCTGTTATGGGATTCCCAGGTGGCGCTAGTGCTAAAGAACCCACCTGCCAATACAGGAGGCGTAAGAGACACTGACTGGTTCAATCCCTGGGTTGGGAAGATCCCCGGATGAGGGCATGGCAATCCACTCCAGTATTCTTGCCTGAAGAATCCTATGGACAGAAACCTGGCAGGCTACGGTCCATAGGGTCGCAAAGAGTCAGACACGATGAAAGCAACTTAGCATGCACATATGTACACACCAGAGTTTAAATCAGTATTGTTCTTTCAAAGTACTAATCTGGAAAGACTGTGCCGTATGTGTTTCCATTCTTCAGACCTTTAAAGGACCCCTGTCGGGAAAAGTGCCTCCCAAACTTGAGACACATGGCATTTTGAGTTCAGTTCAGCAGATCACCATCCTTGAGTATTTAACTCCTGTAACTGTGGGCTGAAAAGTGTGGCCTTGCCCTTGTGGTGATCAGTCAGATTAGCGTGGATCCACAAGGTGAGCTTCTTTTCTTTCTTTGAAAAGTTTATCATTAGACTCATACAGCAGAAAACAGTAGTCAACATAAAGGATAAGCAGGGCCATTTGATACAATTTTTAATCATATTTTGCCCAAAATGAAGATATATTCAGTGTTTTGAATGAAAGGACCATGGTTCTGAACTGCAGCTGGTTGAATGCCTGAGGATGAGCAGGTGTTAAAATGGGGATGGTTTCCTGGTGGGTGTCATGTTATCTTGTGCCCAGGCCAACATTTGTGTGGTGAATATTGTTGAAATAACATGAAATCTGAAGAAGGAGAACATGCTCACTGTGAGCCAGAACTCTGCCCCTGCTGGAGGGGAGTCCACCTAAGGAGGAGGAGATTTTAGAGGGATAAAGGTACCCAGAAGTCTCAGAGTAGATAGTGAGCATGTGAGTTGGCGGTGCTATGTGAGTTTTGTTGACTGTGAGATTATAGCAAGTTTATAATTGAGGCTTCTGCAGAAATGTGTCATCTCAGACTGTGTTGGTGACCATATTAGGTCATGCTTGTAGTAAGGGCGTCCTGTTTTCTTCCTGTTTTCCTTCCTCCCCTTGTCCCTCCTATATACTCTGCTGGGTACCTTTCTGTGTGTTGAGGGTCCAAGTGTTGACAGAAGAAAGCCCCTTTTAAAGAGAACATAGACATTATGGAGCTTGTTCAGAGGAGAACAAGCTAGAGAACAAAAAGCCATGTGCTGCACAAACTCACTGAAGGCACCAGGGGATGCTTGGCCCGGCTTGGAAAAGGTTCCACAAAGACACGTTGCCGTGGTTCAGTCACTACGTTGTGTCTGACTCTCTGTGACGTGAGCGTTATCTTAAAATAAGTGTGAGATGCTCATCAGTTAAGAGGAAGTATATTGGTCCTGTCGGACCTAGTTATGATGGGAGCAGTCAAATTTTGGCTCAATTATAGAAAGATTATTTTCTAATAGTCCTGTGGAGGTGGACTAGGCCTCTGTTTTCGGATATGTGAGTGAGAAGTATTTAAGCACGGGTCATAGAACAAGCTTGTCATCTGCCTAGGAGACAAATTCTAGTAGTGAAGGAAGATAGGTATCACAATTAACATAACTCCTTTAAATTATTCATTTATCTCTTTGGGGAGATAGCTGAATATGATCAGTTTCAAAATGTTAGGACATTTGTAACTGTAGTTTATGAAAAGAGCAGTTTTTACTGCAGGCAGTCCTTTAGAATCACAGCACAGATTCAATTCACTGTAGTTGTTTTGGCATAATTATATCTTGTAGGTGCCTAATTGCCTTTTGAGTCTAAAAGTAAAGATCATGTAGTAATGTATATCCTGGCCATTATAAAAATGTTGCAGTTGTTATAAACTTTATCTGTGGTGCAGAACCACTAAAGTTTAACACTACCAAAGGAATTTATCCTTTTTATTTTCAGAATGCTTAATCCTAAAGATCGCATAAATTTCCATGAGTGATGGGCGTAATAGTGATCTTAACTATTTTGATAGTTTTTGATAGTTACGTATCATAGTTTTAAAACAACCCTTGGAGCTTTAGGAATTGAGACTGTCTCTCCAAACTCAGGTGTTGAGTAATTAGATAAAGATAAGTAGCCATAGAAATTTGTTGAAGCATTGATTGATACACCTTGTACATTCCGAAGAATTGATCTATTTAAATCAAGTTAGTTTACAGCTCTGTTTGTTGTGTCTCTGGGTTGATTAGATAGTTTTATGGAGATTCTGTTTATTTTTTCCTAGGAGTTTTGTGGAGTAATTTTTTAATGCTTGGATTGACTGACTGGTTATAAATTTTGAAGGACTCTGTGCACTTCTCATCTGTCTGTTTGAATGGCAGCATTTTTGTGTTTGAATATCGCTAGACCTGCCCTTAATATTTATGGTGCCTGAAGCACGAGTGTAAGTGGAAGCTCAAATACTATATGTCTCAATACTTAAAAATCAGAAGTAAAGGCAATATTATATATCAAGGTAATGCATGGTTAACTAACATTTTCTAACCTCTTACTTTGACAAAATATGCCTTCACAATAATCTGGAACCACCTTCAAACTTAGGGGCCTGCCCCCATCTGCTCCTACCCCTGGTTGCATCTTATAACATGTTTGTATAGATACTCAAGTTGGGACAAGCAAATCTTCCTCCACTCCCTGCATCCCCAAAGCTGCCCCTTGGCTACTCCTTGCACCTAAGGGTACACGCACCAGGGACAAAAGTGGCCTTTTGAGAAAGACTTAGGGAAATAGCCTGAACAGGCCATGAAGTTGGAATGGAGTTCTTGAACTGGGAGTTCTGAAACCTTAGGACCGTGGTTCATGATCTGAAAGGGTCCTAAATGGGCTGTCCCCATGACCTTCAAAGATTCCTCACCAGCAGAGGAGAAATATGCCGGAAAGAGGACCGGGGCAGGGCCATCTGAAGCCTAGAATTCAAGTTGGGCCTTCTGGCCTGGGCCTAAGGACAGTACTGAATAGGGATTTAAACAAAAAAACAAAAAAACTTCCAACTCGCTTTCAAGCTTTTGAGCTTTTTATTGAATAGTAAACTGAGTAGTTGGGTTAACTTAAGTAACTTTTGTCATTTAACCTTGTGAAGTATCTAAACATCATGGTCTGAGAATTGAGTAAAAAAATGGGTGATGATCAGTACAGGTTTGAATCCCCTCCTATTTTTTAGTTTGTAGATGTGAAGACATGCACTATGAAATCCCTGCAGCTATGAAATTGCCTATAAGAATTATAGATTGTGCTGAACAATCAAATGAATTGGTAGGTTGGCTCCATAGGCAAAATTCTGAGATTGTTTGGAAAAGAATTACAAAATATAACTAGTAATAAGTGACTTGCAATAAGAATCAAATATAATACACTTTTCTGGGGAAGCAAATTGCATTGCAGGTTGTTGAAGAATGATGTGAAAATTCTGAGCATAATAGCACAAATAGAAATGTTATACTGGTTTTCACAATAAAATCCTCAAATTTGAAAGCTCTCCTTTTTTTTTGCAAAGGTATTTAGGAGCAATAATGTTTGCATGCACACTTCAGTTGATGACAGTAAGATAATTTTTTGTCCTATGGATTTTTTCTTTTAAGGAAAGTGCAGTTGGTCAGCTTTTAGTGTTTTGTCTGTCACAAGGCAGAGTTCTGTTTCTGTCAGTTCCACACACAGTCTTTATGAAGAGTAATTCCCCATAGGATACTTTAAAACGTCTTTGTCTATAGCACATGGTTGAAGAGAGTATAGCGTAATGGTTTAATGTGTTGAGGTGAGTTCTGAAATCACAGTCCTAGGTCATCATGCTCTTGGCCTTCCCACTTCTGGCTACCTGTGTGACCTTGAGCAAATTACATTATTTGTCTCTAGGTTTCAGTTTTTTTCTTCTGTAAAGTGGATTGAATAATAGCACTTGCATTGTTTAATGGAAATAAGGATTTTAAAGAAATACAACTATATAGCATAGCACATAATAAACTAGTGATAACAGGTAATTAACAGTTTAACAGATGGAAACTATTAATCATCATTAGCTCACCTGTGCAAGGAAGGTCTGATGGTTTATATAACAGCAACATTTTATGGTAAAAGGGCCTTTCCGTGAGAATTTATGAAAACTCCAAAAGGCTGTAAGGAAGATTCCATTGTGGATGATTGGCCTTCTAGAATTTACCTGTTAAGGTGAAGTAAGTCGTGCTCTGAAGTGCTGGCAGTGATCATACCTGGATGGATGTTGAGAGCTCAGTGGTTCCTCTGGTTTCTGCATCCCTTCCTGGATGGTAGATTGTAGTACTTGCTCATCTACAAGGAATCCTGAGTAGCCAGAGCCCACGATATATATGATTTATTGCTTATCCACAAAGCAGTTTTGATGAATATGGTTCTTCCTCTTTGAATATAAAATGAAAGAGGATGAAGGAAACACTGGACGATTTTTTTTTCCCTAAGTGAATACAGTACATAGCCTCAGAAAAATATAGGAAAAGATGAGAAAGAAAATTATTTCTGTTTCTAAATGGGCTATTCATCTCACTTCCCAAGTAACTTGTGGCTATCATTATTTTTAGTGATTTGTGCTTAAATAGTCTCCCTTGGGAATAATCAAATACTGGCCTCAAACATCGACAGGGAAATTACAGGTCATAGCAGCCTCATAAAATAGTGCCTTGAGTGAACTTGAGATTGGCCATGGAATGGGGCAGCATACTCCTACCATTCCTGTGTCCTCAGCTAGCTCTGCCCCGGAGCCCCCTCCAATGAAAGCCACATGGCTCACATGGTACAGGAGTCCCGGCTTCTTTCTACAGTATTGGGTTTCTAGAATCTCCAGTGAATGCTCCTCCCCTGCTCCTTCCTGGTTTTTAAGCCTCAATTTTCTACTTATAAGGCAGACAGGTGCCCAACTTGCCAAGGTGCTCTGAGACTGGGGGGAAAAAAAGAAAAAAAGCACCTAGCATGGGACTACCCAGAGCATGCAAGCAAGCTAACTCCTTCTCTCATTTGTGGGAAAGTAGATGGTGGCACTGCTCACCAAGCCTCTCTGCTTTGAGACACTAAGGTGAAAGCAACAGGTGTGAGTCACAGAATTTCCTAAACCGGCCCAATTTCAAAATTACTGCTGTTACTCATCCCCGTACACATTCTTTAAAGTTGTCAGCAATGTTTTCTTTCTCATTGTTGATGCTCAAAAGACTCACCTGTTTCCATTTTTTCATCTGTCAAGTGGGGAGAAGAGTGGTCTCCTCTCACTAAGTGTCTATGAGGATGGAATGATACGGGTGCAGTGCTGTATGACTCCAATAAAGGCGGTCAGAGTAGCCAGAAGAGGAGGAAGAGAGCTGTGAAATCTTTTTTGAACTGGAGTTTTAAATTCTGAGCCCATGTTATGGCACCCCAGTCCAGTATTCTTGCCTGGAGAATCCCATGGACAGAGGAGTGTGGCAGGCTATAGTCCATGGGGTTGCAAAAGGGCTGGGCATGACTTACTAATTAAACAACATGTTAAGAAAAGGAATGAGACCCATCCCAAAGTAGAAATTAGAAGAGTCGTATTGAATATGGCATAAACACTGGTTTTCTTTCTTAATGAGTGTCGTAGTGATTAGCGTCAGAGAAGGCAATGGCACCCACTCCAGTGCTCTTGCCTGGAAAATCCCATGGATGGAGGAGCCTGGTAGGCTGCAGTCCATGGGGTCGCTAAGAGTTGGACACGACTGAGCGACTTCACTTTCACTTTTCACTTTCATGCACTGGAGAAGGAAATGGCACCCCACTCCAGTATTCTTGCCTGGAGAATCCCAGGGATGGGGGAGCCTGGTGGGCTGCCGTTTATGGGGGCACACAGAGTCGGACACGACTGAAGCGACTTAGCAGCAGCAGCAGCAGTGATTAGTGTTACATCCTTCCTGAGCTAGCAGGAGTGAATGAACCTACGGACCTTCAGAATCTGAGAAGAGGACAGGCTTGGGAGGCAGAGCGGTGTACTGTCAGTGATGGACTCTCTCACCATCTAATCCTGACCCCTCTAGTCTCATAGGTCTCTGTAACCTTAGGATATTTGTCTTCAGTTTCCTGTTCTTCTTTATCGTTAACGCCTTACCATTCCCCTTGCTCAGTTGAAGAGCCTTAAATTCCTCTCTGCATGAGGCACTTGCATGGAGGCACATAGAATCTGGAAGATTAACACCCACTGCCCTGCCTGCTGGTAGGCAGTGTTAGGGGAGGCATGGTTCCACTCCTCCCAGCCCCGTTTCTGAGCCCATCCTATTATCTAGCAGACATTCCGGAGTCCCTACTAGAGGAATGGCCCTGATGGGGTTCATGTCCTGGGTGCATGTCCCCAGCTCTTCAGAGACCTCGGTTCCCAATCTGGTCACGGGACCCTCTTGCTCCGCAGTCTTAGACACAGCTAGGAGGCTGGGCACAGCCTTTCCTCACTTCTGTTGGTACCGTGCATCTTTGAAGCAGGCATAAGCTGATAATGCTGTCACTTTGGCCTGAGGCAGGGCTGCCAAAATCCAGGTTCCGGTGCTTTGCCCCTGAGGGCCCCAGTGGGCAACCACCAAGATCTATGGAGACTTCTGTACCAGGAGAGGTTAAGAGAAACTTTCTGCCCCAGCTGCAGGAACCAGGCTTTACCTCTTGTGCTCTGAGCCCTGTCCTGACAAGTCAGCCGTGTTCCTAGGGAGATACCCCCAAGGCAGGAAGACTTCTTTAGAGCAACAGAAAGGGAAGGATAAAGAAGAGAAACAACCCTTGTTAATCCTAAGTAACTAGTAACAGGTGAAGGCTTTTTAGGTGTGAAGGAGCTTGGGAATTTCAACACAAACGTACGGAAGCTGGAGCATTCTCTTCATGAGGTGTCAGCCTGGGAAGTTGGCCAGAGTGAACCCGGAGACATTTCCCCGTTTTCTCCTGCCCGCAGGAGAGCTGAGGAGGCTTTTGTCTTGACCTTTCTGGCTGAGGCACATTTTCCTCCCTCTCCTTGTCCCTGACCGTCTGCTGAGTGTCTGAGGACTCAGGATTCGGGTCCGTGCTTTCTGGGGTGACTGGGAACCATGCGGCAGCATCCTGGGGCTGGAGGGGTCAGCAGCAGTGAGGGAGTGTCCAGCACTTCCTCCTTTACCCTGGGGGGTACCCTTGTGGTGATGCTCTTACTGCCCCTTTTAGCCATAGAGGTCTCTGGCGGTTCTGAGCCTCTTGTGAAGCAATTGCCTAGTCCCCAGTCCTGAGATGTGTTCCTTGGGGCTGCTGGTACCTCCTCACCTGGTGGCTGCCTGCAGTAATACTTCTCTGCCTGTGAGCCTGGGAGTCTTTGGTACTTTAATTCCAGAGCTGTAGAGGACATTTTGGAAATCTCAGCACCCATTCTCTTTGCCTGAAGCAAAGCACACGGGCTAGCCTTCACCCTGTTCTCTGGGTGGGGTCACCCTCACTGGCCACTGCAGAGGTGGGCATGTTCGATGGAAGCCAAGCAACTTGTGCCCACAGTGGTTGCTTGCTTACCCACTCAGAGCCAGTGCAGCCAATGTTTTTTTTTTTTTTTCCCCCTGGGGCTTCTGAAAAATACTTTTTATCTGCAGAAACTTTCAGAGAGAGAATCTCACAGCCTGTGGATGGTGTGGTGTAGGACATAAAGTTTGCAACTGTGGTGGCAGTTTTATTTTATAAAGAACCTACACATGTACAGGACTAGTCACTGGTGGGAACCAGTCGCTCAACTAGTGGGAGAGGCAGATTTGTGATTATGTCCTCTGAGCTGCTGGATTAAGACTTACTGCACATCCTTACTTAAATGAGCTGCTGAGCATCCTTCCCCCATCCTTTGCTTAAAAGCCAGTTTTATTGTTTCTTGGAAAGTAGTAACCTGACATGTAGACTTTCCAATCAGAATTTGTTGAAGAATTTGCAACAAAGTCTCCTCTGAGTCCTCATCTTGGCTGCAGTTGGCACCCATAGGGCCCAGTGCCTTCCTGCCTGACGGCTGTGGTCAGTGGGTTGAGAGGCATAGCTCTCATCTCCTGCCCAGTCGGACCAGGATAATGATGTATCAATGTAGCTTTATCAGTTGTAGTGAATGTACCATTCTACTGGGGGATATTGATAATGGAGGAGGCTATGCTTGTGTGGGGACAGGGTACTCTCTGTGCCTTCCCTGGTTGCTCAGAGGGTGAAGAAACCGCCTGCAGTGCAGATGACCTGGGTTTGATCCCTGGGTTGAAAAGATTCCCTGGAGAAGGGAATGGCAGCCCACTCCAGTATTCTTGCCTGGAGAATTCCATGGACAGAGAAGCCTGGTGGGCTATAGTCCATGGGCTCACAAGAGTCGGACACAACTGAACAACTGACACTTTATACCTTCTGCATAATATTGCTGTAAACTTAAAACTGCTCTGAAACATAGTCTGCAAAAAAACACAAGTTCCCTGCATGGAGATATAGGTCCTCAGTTATTGTAGACTGTGGGAATGGGATAGGGGTGAGGGTGGTGTGGAAGTCCAAATTCTATCATACTTAGGGAATCTGGGGGTGTTATAGCTATAACTTCTCCCCAAGTAGTCTCTGCTTATTTCGCTTGTTTTGTAAAACTCTTGCTTCTGTCCTGAAAAGAGCCCTTCAAAGCCACTCTCTGGTTGGATAGATCATCTTGTCCACGGTTGCTATATGCCAGCCAGAGCTAACCACATGGCCACAGCCATGCGCAGAAATACTGTCTTTATGATGCACGTGGGCCTTTGAGCTTGTGGCTTTGGGCTTGTGGTTGTGGACTGAGCAAATTGCTTCCTGGGTTTACAGGGAAGGTGGGGGAAATGACCCTCTTGCCACCACTTATTCAGCGATGACTTCCTGGATTGAGCACTTTGGGATGGATGTGAGTGAAAGACAAGACTTCAGGGGTTTGCAGAGAGGTGTTTGTGTAGGCAGGGTGGAATAGTACATCCTAATACACAGGGCTAATCCCTCTCTGGTGTTTTCTCGTTAGAATTCCATAAAATAAAGAGTCAGTTAAGAGACTTACCTGACAGTCCCTGAGAGAGAGAAATAATAAAGATATTAGTCTCTATCTGAAGGAGCTGTCAGCTTTAAATGGACAACAGATCTGTGTTAAATGGGATAAGTGACAGTAGATTAAATTCACACTGGCACATGTTTTTAAAATTTTTTTTAAAAACAGTTGTGCTGGTAGCCAGTCTTCTTTCAAATGTATTAATAGTACCTAATATAAGACTTACAGAGTTTATCAGGAGAAAACTTACATCTTGGAAACTCTGCAGGCCCACCATTTTTCTCCAATTACACTTGGTAAGCATGAACCCTCTACATGCAGGACCAGAAGGAATCAGCCATGTGAATCACTCCCTTTGGAGAGGGTGGTACCTGAGCCGTCTTCTAGTTTAGGACCCTGATCTGGAGAATCGCCCCTAATGAGCTTCAGAGAGGTCATCTCTGTATCCAGTGATGAGACAGTTAAGTAGAATGATACCTCTTTGAATTCAGACACTTGGCCAGGCTGAGAAGAAAGGGCAGGTGCTTGGAATGAAGGAGAGGGTTAGTGACCGTGATGTTTGGGACCGAGAGTCAAGGCACAGGGTCTGTGGGAGTGGGGTGAATGTTGGTGGGCAGAGTCACTGGTGTTTGGGTGCCGCTGCTGGACCTCTGTCAGTGGGCTCTGCTGGGCAGATGTGAGTCAGGAGGAGCAACCAAGCCAGACAGCTAACAGCGGCCCGGAGCTGGAAGGGAGGAGCTTAGTCCTGGTGTGGACGTTCACAGGGCTGAGGGTGTCGGAGCGGGAAAGGCAGGGAGGGTGAGCCGGGGGGCTCCCCGGGAGTCCTGGCCGCAGCTTCTACCACTTAGGATGCTTAAGAGGTGAGAGGAAGCTGTTGGGGATGTCTTTTCCCATATGAAATTAGAGAAATGCAATTTTTCAATCAACTGTTGAGGAAGCCCGCTTGAAGAGAGCTTCAAGTGAGCCAAATTAGAAAATAGGGAGGGAAGAGCTGCCGAGGTGAAAGGATCACTGTAGGTTACATTCTGCCCTTTTGGCAGCCCATAGGGACACTGCGTCCCAGGTACTATCCTGGGAAAATAAAGCGCGCGCGTGTGTGTGTGTGTGTGTGTGTGTGTGTGTGTGTGTGTGTGTGTGTGTGTGTGTGTGTGTGTGTGTTACATTCTGCCCTTTTGGCAGCCCATAGGGACACTGCGTCCCAGGTACTATCCTGGGAAAATAAAGCGCGCGCGTGTGTGTGTGTGTGTGTGTGTGTGTGTGTGTGTGTGTGTGTGTGTGTGTGTGTGTGTGTGTGTGTGTGTGTGTGTGTGTGTGTGTGTGTGTGTGTGTGTGTGTGTGTGTGTGTGTGTGTGTGTGTGTGTGTGTGTGTGTGTGTGTGTGTGTGTGTGTGTTTCTTTACAGTGGTGCTCCTGATCGGCAGTGTGATAGTAAAACCAAGACTGTGCTTTTCATTTTTGGAAATGAAACAGAAGGAGCCCAGAGGCCTCCCTCTAAGATAAGAGCTGTGTGACTTTGTGTGAACTTCTTTGAACCTCAGTCAGTTCCTCCTATGCAAGCGTGTGGAAGAACTCGGTGCAATGATACGTCATCCTTCCCTTCTTTAGGGAGGGTAATGGTGCCCGAGGACAGCACACTGAGCTCCAGCCTCTCTTGGGACCTTGCTGCATTTTGTTTGGATTTAGCTGGGGTGCCGGTGTCCCCACCTCCTGCAGCCAGTGTCCTGAGTCACTGCCCAGGGCGGAGGAGAGAGGGTGGGGCCCAGCCTGGGTCCGGCTCTCTCGGACACAGCTGGGAGGTGCTGACCACAAGTCTGCGGCCCCAAAGAAGTGCTACAAGGAGGGTGTTTCTTTCCTCATTGGCACCGCATCCAGGTTCTCAACAGCTGGACACAAACAAACTGTTTTGCTGGCTGTTTCTCCTTCCCCTTTGCCTCCTGCTTGCTGCCCGCCACCCTCGCTGGTCACCGGGGCTGACGGGCTGAGAGGACACTGCATGCCATTGTTTGGTGTCTGCGCAAGGAGGCTGGCTGGCCAAGGCCAGAGACCACACTCTGGCCATCGAGGCCGAGGCCACAGGGGCACCTGGGCACCCTGGGAGTGCGTATGAGCTTCTATCTTCAGAGGGTGGTGTCCGGGGCCCCTGGTCCTGTGTTTGAGCGCTGGTTCCACTCTTGAAAAAGAGAGCCTGTTCCCTTTTGAAACAGATTCATGTGCAGCCACTGGGCACCGCCGAAGATGGTAGAAACCAATGTAAGAATGTGTGAGACAGGTTCTGGCCAGTCCCGAAGAAGTGGGGTTGAGACCCCTGACCACTCCTTGAGCCCCGGCTGGCCTGGCTAGAGACCTTGGGTCGAAGGGAGGACCCTGGGGCTAGGAGGGTACTTTTTGCTTCAGGGAGTCTGAGAGGCTTGTCCTTGTCCAGAATGGTAATGTCTTGTCTGTAATGAAAGGAAAGTCCAGATCAGGAGGGATTCACAAGTCAAATGAGTGAATCAAATAACAGCACATGAGAATCTTGCCTGTGTTGTCGCTTGTCATCTCCCAACAGCAGGAGGGGCGTAGAGATTTAGAAAGGTTACAACATTTGTCACCTAGAGAGCTAAGAATCCCCATCTCGAGTCTGGCCATCCCCTGACTGTCCCAAAGCTGTGTGTGTGTCTGTATGCCCACCCACCCATCAGTGGATGCTCCCTCCCTGTGGGCCAGGAGCATGCTTTTTTCCTTTTATTATTCTCAGGAGCAGGCACCCAGTGCAGAAGTGGGCCCCATAATGGTTGCTGACTAAGTGCTTAATGGAGATGTTGCTGCTGATAAACCACAGTTGAAAAGGGAAAAAGGCAAGCAAGCTGGCTAACATCAAAGCCCGTTTTTGTTTACAGATAAGAGTAGGTTTCATTCTGTGGGCTCCAGAGCCCCTGTCCTCAATCCTCAGAGAGGGTGAGGTTAAAATGGAAGCTGTGTGGCTTTCTCGCAGTGGCTGGAAGACAGGCCTGCTGGGGCCAGGAAGCCTCCCTCCCTTCCTTCCCAGACAAGCCAGGCCACTTTCCTCTGCCGTGGAGGCCCCTGGGGAAGAGAGCCGCCTTCCAGCTGCCTCTGGAATAAGCAGTGCTGTCCCCACCCCAACGCTTTACATTTGGTTTTTGTTCTTTAGAACGTGTCTTCTTAAACACAATGTTTTAAATAATTCAGAAAATAATGGATACTAAATAGAGGAATCTGGGGCAGAAAAGAGGTCCCAGAAATGTCTTGGACCCAAGCTGCAAACATGTGGAATACACCGTGCGGCTGTGTGTGCAGTGACTGTCCTCTTTAATTAAAACTCAGCATGGATGTGAGGTCATGTCTCTGGTGACAGGTGTTCCTGGTGAAAGATTTAGCTAAAGGTAACCAAGTAAAAACTAATTCCAATGGATTGGGTGATGATTGGACTAAATTGTAATCTAGGCTGAAGCGTAGGGATTTGACAGTTTTCATGAGTGCTTTTGCATTAGGGGGTACGTGTGTGCTTGCATATGTTCTTCAGAACGTGTGCTGTGCCATGCTTAGTCACTCAGTCTTTTCCGACTTTTTGTGACCCCATGGACTGTAGCCCACCAGGCTCCTGTCCATGAGGATTCTCCAGGCAAGAATACTGGAGTGGGTTGCCATGCCCTCCTCCAGTGGATCTTCCTGACCCGGGCATCGAACCCAGGTCTCCTGCATTGCCGATGGACTCTTCACCATCTGAGCCGTAAGAACCTAGGTGGAGCCAAAGGAGAAATGTGTGTTTTCAGCACTGGGATGCATCAGAGAGCTGGTGCTGGCCACACCAAAACAGGTCAGTTGCTGCCTGCCTTAGAGGGTGATGAATTCTCTCTGCTATTTTACCAGTTCTGGAGAAAAAAAGAAGGCAGCAAGTCGGGATCATAAATACAACTTAAACCCAGTCCTTTTAGATTGTTTTTTATAGCACTTTAGTTTTGATTTGGGCCTAACTGAAATCCTTTTCACTTTTCAGAGGGTAGAGGGTTCTGAGTACCCCAGGCCAGACCTCTGTTGAGGCTGAGCAAGCTGGGACTGATGTGCCCTCCCCTGGTTGGGAACCACCATCGGGCTGGTGCCAGGTGAGCCATGAGCCAGCCTCCTGGGCACCAGGCCTACATCTGGGAGGCTTTCTATCACCCGGTACCAGTGCACACATGGTCCCCACTGGGGGCTGGATGGGGGTCAGACTGCCTATTTTGTTGTCACTCTCTTGTTCTAGTGCTCATGGGACCACATGCCCACTAGGCCCTCTAGAAAGCCCCATAGAGTTTTGGAGAAGCCTTCTGGCGGTGGTCCAGGTTTCAGGACCCTTGAACCAGGCTGCTTGTCAGTTGTTAGCCCCTGGGTGCCTCTTTTGTCTGCATATTTATTTTCCGGGGGATTTCAGGGTTGGTTCAGCAGTTTAACCTGTCCAATCCTTTGCTGGTGTTCCTAGCAGCTTACAAAACCCTAAAGTAACGGAAAGTGTTTGTTGGTTTATTCAGAGCATTTTCACATGGGTCCCCTAATCTCAGAGATCAGGAGAATGGCCCTTTGGGTGACCTTTTGCTCTGCTGGTGCTGCTGTGAATCAGTGCAAGGAAGAGGATAAGTTTAGTTTGTACATGTGGGCCAGATGCAGGATTTCCAGAGTGGGAGGGAATTTACACCCTGTGGCTATTCACTTGCCACATCTTTTGTGCAAATCGCTGTTGCTAGGGAGAGGGATACCAAGATGAAAAAGACCTGGCTCTTCCTCTCAAGATGCTCATAGTTCAGTGGCAGAGACAGCTGGACACAGGTCACCATGGTGTTAATAGTGTGAAAGTAGGGGATTGAGAACAGGATGCCCCCCTCCCTTATTTCCTGTTGAAGCTGTCCTCTCTGGGCAGCATGGCTGGAGGCCTGCTGGCCTGAAATATTGTCTTCCCCTAACCAGTGAAGGGTTCTTGTCTTTGGTAGGGCAGCTGATGTGAAGTTTATGTACTCTGCACCACTAAAGAGAAGATACCAGCTACCAGATGAGCAGAGCCTCACAGCAGACTCTCCATGGACACACACAAGCCAGGAGACTCTTGTTCTTTCAGGCCAATTGTTAATGTTCTTGGAATAAAGCATACTTCAGAGTGGGGATAGATTGAAATAATTCTTCTATTGTGTAAAAGTTAGCAAATTTAATTTTTTGAAGGAGGCAGGAATAAACATGGTGGTCAACAAGTAGGGGTATAAATTGCCAGCATTTGAGGCTTTTCTGCTCTTGTTTATAGAGAGAGATTGCACTGGACTTAATTCTCAACTTGTCGGTATGTTGGACCCTGGTTTAATCATTTTGCCAGATTGAAACATTTTTCTTGCTTTGCGAACAGTGTCTTTACTCCATCGCTTACAGTTATTGTATTCTGTGTGTAAGTGCCAGCCTCTTCAAAACTGTTGACTTCATCATCCATGTCCCTTCTGGAAATGAGATCTTGATTCCCCCCAAATGAATTATGAAAAGCTTTTCATAGTAATATAATTGATCCACTGTTGGCCACACTTATAAAAAAAATCAATGTAACATGTTAATATTTCATGAGTGCCCACGTTGCCAGCTCCTTGCAATGGGACCAAACTATAAAGAATGAGAATTGTTTCACAATAGCCCAGTGCACGGATGCAATGCCAGGAAAGAGAGTTTGGGGTTGACTTGAAAGTTTGAAGTGCAACAGGGCCATTGAAAAACAATCCTCTGACTCATGTCAGATTGTTATAATTATTTAATGCCCACAATACAGCCTTGTCCCCATGGATTTATACTGGAGAGGTTTCTTACCCACACATTGTGGTTATTAGCTGTAAAGAAAGCGGCGTTTGTTTATAGTGATACGGGATATATCTGCATGGCAAAGAAAACACTGCAGATTCTGTCTCCTTATGAAGGAAGGAGGCAGGAATTTGGCAGACAACCTGTAGGAAATTGGGAGACGTGTTCTCATTACTTTTCATATATGTGGGCGGTTGCAGATCATAACCATTAAACACCTTTTATTTTTAACCTTTGTCCTAAACTATTGAGAGAATGAAAGTGTGTGCATACTTTTGATCATATATTTTACAGCTGATGTGCTCCAAACTATAACTAAAATCCATCAAATGTGGAGTCACCAGCATTATCAGTGGAACCATGGTTAACATTTGTATGAAGTGTGGATGTGTTCTGAATAGTTCTCGCATGGCCAGACCTCATTAAGCCCTTTCAAAGGACATGACAGTGTTGGGTTTTTTTTTTTTGGAGTTGAGAAATAAAAGTTGAGGAAGTAGTGCTCTGAGGCCTCTCTCGGGACAAGTTGGTTTGGAGGTCAGTGCTGGTGCTAATGACCTGGAGTCAGGGCGTCCGGCTCCTTGGGAGATGAAAGCCCTGTGAATCCGGGAGGGTCAGTCAAGTCCAGCTCCTTAGAACTGCCCCTCTGTCTGTGCCTGGCTTGGCCCTCCCCTCTCGCCTCACACAGAACTCTCATAATTGCCTTTGCTGTCAAAGGAAATTCAATATCAATGGGTTTCTCAAGCTTAGAGGGCAACTGGGAGACACTGAAGCAGAATAGTGTGAAATTGTCCTGAGGCACTCGCAAGCTGGGGTGTGCAGATGCAATTCATAATTGCACTGGAAATACTTGTAACCTTCATCATGCATAGTGGTGGGGATGAGAAAACCTCTGTGATTTAGCTTAGGACTGACTTGGGACACAACTGAGTCCTCTTAGGCTCTTTTGAGAGAATTACAAACAAAAAGCAGACACAGAAAACAGGCTAGAGGAACAGTAAATAAATTTTGAATCCCAAATTAGGGCTCATGGTATGTTCAAGGTTTTTTATGATGCTTCTGGTTCAACAGGAAGTCCTGGAGATCTGTAGGAATTTTTGAGGTACTTTCGGAACCTAAATTTTGAAATTTGAATTTTCCTGGGAAACTTGGGATGTATATTGACTGAAATACAAATAAAAGGGCATTAAGAGTGATGCGAATGAGGAGCCATTCAAGAAAAAGTTTTGCAATTTGTCATCTCCCACTCCTACTAGTGACAAAAGCTTCATGATTGCATTGTTATCACTGCTTGTTCAGAGGGGATAGTTTAATTAAAAAATATTGGGTCACCTATGCACTTTTATGTGTGTATGTTATATTTCACAGTAGAAAAAAACTGTTTAAGAGACGAACTTATTTTGTAATATATTGGCCCAGTTTTACATCATTGGGATTGATCACTTAATATCTTATTACTGTTTCACATAACAGCTTAATGGTTTACTGATTTTCATGTGATAAACGTGCACTCAAAATCTTTATTTTCTTAGCCGCATTGTGAGCTCCTTGAGGGTAGGATCATACATACTTCTTGGGGCTAGGTGTGGAGGAACTGAGTAAGCAAACTGGGCCCAGTGGGCAAGGACGTGGGTTGGGGCTCAGGGCTTATGTGGGGAGGGGAGGAGGTGGAGAGGCCAGTGACAGGTCTCCAAGGGCACTGCGTGCCATGCACGGATTGTGAACTTCTCCATTTGTGGAGGTGGCAAACTTCTCTAGGTGGCAAAGGTGCTAAACAGGAAAGTATGTTGCAGAGAGTAGTGACATGATTCCGTTTAAATGAAATATGTTCAAGCTCTTGCCCTACAGAAATTTTCTGCAACCCATAGGACACTGCTATTCTGGGGACGGGAGAGTGGCTTCTTCCTTAAGGCAGTGCCACGGCTGTGTTGCCTGGGAGCCATAGGCGTCCCCTGCCCCCACCCACCCACCCACGGGGGCATTTCAAGCCTTCATCTCTAATAGCACTTTGTCTCCTGAGAAGAAAGGCACAGTTGTTTTTCCTTTTTTCCTCTCCCTCCCACCCCCAAAGCATATTCTGCTCACCCAAACCATGATCTCAGACCTTAGGAGTTACAAGTCAGACATGTCACAGAGCTTCTGAGATCAGTTGTCTACATTGGCAATGAAATCGAGGCACCCTAAAAGAAGCCTTTGGAGTAGGAACGTGCCAGGATCATTAGATGTGCTTCGGTTGTGAGAGGAAATGTGATTACATGAAAAATGTGGAATACAAAATAGTTCCTATTCCATGATCGTGGTTACAGTTTCAGGGGACAAGGACAAGAAGGGAACCCAGAAGATGAAAATTGTTGGCTTGTAAGGGCTGTGGGATTGTGAGGGCAGATTTCCTCCTTTAATTATGAGGATAATTAATCATTATCATAATGATTTTGTTGGACATTGATATATGTTAATTTAAAGAAATCAAAGGTGACAGTTATAAAATGGCAAGAGTAAATCTGAAAATCAAGCTGGGAATCAAGGAAGGTATACTGAATGTTAGGCTACCTAAGGCTGATGATGAAATGGGCTTGGCGGTAAGGGAAGTGTTTGCAGCCACTGGGGAGCTTTGCACCTCTCTGCATGCTTGTTTCTGTTTTTTGCCTTGACCTCCCCGCTAGCCCATCTGACCTTCTCTTGAGGAAGTGAACTCTTGCTGCTGTACAGGGCTTCCGGTAGCAGAGCTCGTCTTCTCCAGTTTGTTATTATCCACAGGCAGGATCTTTGTGAGGTGACTTTCTTCAAGGCCCTGGAGCAATGAGCCTAACACTCAGTACTTTTGTAGCAGGTGGTGCTTTCAGACCAGGAATTCGCCATTCCTCACATGAAAACATGGAGTAGAGATTTGTGAGTTCTGGCCTCAGTTCCAAGCCTTGTGACCCTGGTCTCGTCCCAAAAGTCTGAGCCTTCATCTTAAAAGAAACTTAATTGGACCACAGGAAATGATCTTTGTGAAAATATTTAGAAGTTGTTAAAGCTGTGTGCATTCATGAGAGGCTGTCTTTATTCATAATTGCCTCATGATGTAATGTGGACACGAAGGAAAGTTAATATCTGTCGGAGCTTAGTTTCTTCAGTAAAATGGGAGTGTAACTGAGGCCTTCATTGGGAGTTCCCCTCAGCATGCAAATGGAAATTCAGAACCTCAGCTACACAGCTCAGGGGCAATTAGAAATCTTTGGTAGGTTGCCTCCTGTCTTGTGGGGCATCTAAGGTGTACAGGTGGTACTGGGTTTAGAAGGCATTTGTGTCCTACAATAGGGTGGCCTCTGAATGGGTGGATAGGCTGCATCTCATTTCATTCATGGCTTAATCTCTTTGGCTTCCATTTGGCCATGTCGGTTGGGATTGTAGTTATGACTGAATTGTTTTTCTTTGGTGTGTCAGAATTGTGTAAGGAAGACAGGATGTAAGTGAACAGTGAGGGAATCCCAGCAGAAGAGCTAGGGAGCATTAATACTATACATCTCTAGTCAAGGCCGAGTTGTAACAGGAAATCTTTGTTTAATATGAATGAGGAGGTAGTACAGTTGCAATGCTGGGGGGCACTGCTCAGAACTGAGAGCCCTGGCTCCGACCTGCCACACATTGGTGCTATGATGTCCACCCGGTCAGCTCACCTCTTTGGACTCAGGTTTTTCATCCAGTAAGAGTAATTACAAAATGTATGCATGCTTAGTTGCTCAGTCGCGTCTGACTCTTTGTGATCCCATAGACTGTAGCCTGCCAGGCTCCTCTGTCCATGGGAAAATTTCCAGTCAAGATTAGTGTAGTGGATTGTCATTTCCTCCTCCAGGGGATCTTCCCCACTCAGGGATCAAACCCTCATCTCTTGCATCTCCTACATCGGCAGGCAGATTCTGTACCACTGTACCACCTAGGAAGCCCAGTTACAAATAGGAGGATCAAGAGACGAGACAAAATGTTAGCAGTTACTTCTATGACAGTGAAAATACTTTTGGGCATAAGAACCTTAATGTTCTCAAATGTGTGTCATCTTAGTTTGTTTGGGCTATTGTAAGAAAACTCCATAGTCTGGGAATTTATAACAGAAAGTGACTTTTCACAGTTCTGGAGTCTAGAAGGCCAAAATCAAGGCACTGGCACATTTGGTGTCCAACAGGGAGGGCCAGTTTCCTAGTTCATAGATGTCTGTCTTCTTTCTATGTCCTCACATGGCAGAAGGGCTGCATTCTGATCTCTTTAGGCCTCTTTAAGGTCACTAATCTCATTAACAAAGGCTCTACCCTCATGACTTCTTCACTTCCAACCTCCGAATTCCACCACTGGGACTCAGGATTCAACATAGGAATTGGAGGGGAGAACAAGCATTTAGTTGTAGAATGTACACTGAGGAAACGTTATACTTAAATTGAGCATGATAACAATATTTTTATAACTTATTTTATATAGGTAACTTGTTTTAATCCTCATAGTGAAAGTGAAGTCGTTCAGTTGTGTCCAACTCTTTGTGGCCCCATGGACTGTAGCTTACCAGGCTCCTCCGTCCATGGAATTTTCCAGGTAAGAGTACTGGAGTGGGTTGCGGTTTCCTCCTCCAGGGGGTCTTCCCAACCCAGGGATTGAACCTGGGTGTCCCGCATTGTAGGCAGATGCTTTACCATCTGAGCCACCAGCTAATGACTATTTAATCCTCATAACTACCTTATAAAATAAATATTGTTATGTTGCTATTTCATAGGATGGTGGATTTCATGTCCAAAGCTAGTAAGTGGAAAAGTTGGGATTTGAACCTAGGAAGTCTGGCTCCAGGAAGAAGGCAATGGCACCCTACTCCAGTACTCTTGCCTGGAAAATCCCATGGATGGAGGAGCCTGGTAGGCTGCAGTCCATGGGGTCGCTAAGAGTTGGACACGACTGAGTGACTTCACTCTCACTTTTTACTTTCATGCATTGGAGACAGAAATGGCAACCCACTCCAGTGTTCTTCTCTGGAGAATCCCAGGGACGGGGGAGCCTGGTGGGCTGCCGTCTATGGGGTCGCACAGAGTCGGACACGACCGAGCGACTTAGCAACAGCAGCCGTCTAGCTCCAGAGTATCTCCTGTCAACCACTGTTCAGTCTGTTTCAAGTTAATAAGCCCCAAATATTCTGGGTTTGATATTCCCCACTTGAGAGATTTGCATTCATTCGGTGACATGCAAAATTTGTATGCCATAGCAAGAGAAACCAGAGCCCCAGGTTAAAGAGTTCCATGTTCAGTGGGATTTCTTGGTGTGTGGTGATGACGATGGCTCTGTGAGCAATGCCCAAGTGACATGTCCAGCCTCATGGAGCCGGCTGTTTAGGTACAGCTTTGTGAACCTCATATTCTTTGGGGGTTGAGGAACTTGCCTTCGTGTACCAGGGGTATCACAGACCACAGTTCACTCTGGTTTGCCTTGACCTAGATGCAGACTGTCTGGTTTTCTAGGCAACATATAAGTTCTGTCCCCTGGCTTTCCCCTGGCTTTTCCAGTACATGCACACACACACATGAACACGTGTGTGCACACACACATAACACACATGCACACACTTTTCTTTCTGATTATAGCAAATGACCTGGAACCCTGAACCCCTAGCCCTTATGGAGAGTCTTGGTTTCTAGGTTTTGACTTCATAGTGCTAAGGACATCATAGATGGTCACCTGGAAGCTTCTCGAGAAAGTGAAAAATGATTTTATAGAAAATGCCCAGGACTGTTTTTCTGTATTTTTAGACTGTTGATCAGCCTGGGTGGAACTTGTAGCCAGGCTGGTGGGCTGGGCATTGGTAGAGCGTTGCGGTGTGCACCCCGGCCCCTGCCCTTCACACCCTCCCCTGCTTCTGTCCTCTTCCTTCCTCCTCCTTTTTCTCCTTCCCTTCTCCATGACCACTTTGCCTTCCCTTCAGGGAAGTGAGAGGTCCCATTTCTCACATACGGGCTCTCTGTCAACGAAAATCTGGAGCACCTCTCTCACACGTGTAGAACAATTACTGAAATAATTATTTTGAAGGAACCATTACATCGGGGTGCACATACCCATTGCAGAAGAAGGCTTGAGGGGCGATAGGTCCGCCCTAACATATTCTCCCAGGGTGAGAGCTCAGATAATTTACCCCAAGCTTCTCACCCTCAGCTTTTCCACAGGAGTCCAGTAGAAAACAGAGTGCTGGAAGCCTTGAGTGTGAATTGTCTGTTAGAAGGAAGATGAAGAAAGCCTGTAGCTGGAGACGGCCCATGCTTCCTTCAGGGATCGGGGCTGAGGAGTGTCCTCATGCTCTCCCACTCTGCTGCTTCCAGCCCCGCAGAGACTCGGGCACATTTCTCAGCCTTGCCCCCTTGTAGAGTGGGGTGCAGTGGAGCTTTGCTGAAGGGACTTCTGTTTCAGGAGCACCCTCCTTCTGTTACCAGTGTGGTTGCACAGATAAAATTAGCATTGGTATTAGTAACACCCAACCCCAAGAACCATGCAATTATCTGATGATTTTATTTAATGACCATGCTCATTTCAAAGCTTATTGGGGTAATCTTCAGAGCATGTCCTGATTACATGTTGTACAGGCTACATAACAAGTGAACTGAAGAGGCAATTTAGACCTAGCTCTAGTTTAATTAGTAGTTTTTACGTTTCAAGACAACATTCTTAGTAGGTAATTGTCCAGCATTTGTGTGTATGTAGTGTGGCAGGGGAGAGGGGGCATATGTGAGATTTGACTTGTTTAACAGTTTACATCCCCCTGCACATCTCCTCTTTGGTCATGACAGTGAGGAAGAGAGAGCCGTTGTCCTGGTCCTCCTTCATCTGGCTCATTAGGCTGCTTCTCTGAGGGCTTTAGAAACTTGTTTAATGACTAATGAGATCTTGCAGGACATGTGTGTGGAGCCTTGGGGGTCTTTTCTAAATGGAAAGCTGATTTGCTGCTGTGTGATCTTGGGTTCATGACTTGGCTTCTGAGCACTGATAACCTTCGCCTGTGAAATGTTCCCACTTTATAGTTGAGGCCTGCTTTGCAAGGTTGGAGATAGGTCTGGGCCAAGCCCTTGCTTTGACCGTGGAAGGCCTTTGAAAGTCATTTCCCAGGGTTGGGGCAGGGGCCAAGTCTGCTCAGATTGCTCGCAGATGGGGGTGGTGGGGAGCCTCCATGAGACCCTGGCCACTTCACCTTTCCAGTCAGAGGGCAGAGAGAGTGGGTACTTCCTTGACATGGGTAATTTCTTCTTCCTCCACACCACTCTGATGGAGACCAAGCTATGTGTGGGAAAGCTGCAAGGCAGGGACTTGCCGCATCAGGTAGAGAGTGCGCTAGTGCTAGGTGACAGAACGCCAGCTACAATAGAATATTTCCAGTGCCACGTTTTCTTGTCCAGAAGACCACTGCCAGAGGAAAGGAGAAGGAAATGTTTGTGGGGCACCTCTTAGCCACAAGGCACAGGGTCAACACAGGCAAGAGGGACAGTTGTGGGGGGCTGGGGAGGACAGAGGATGCGAGCTTAGGGTGAGAAGTGCAGAATGTGGTGTGAGTGTATGCATGGAAGCTTGCAAAGGGCGCCTGCGTGTTGCCCCTTCCCCTTCAGCAGATGGGGGTGTCCACCTGCCCCACCCCAAACAAAGTCTTGTCCTTGAAGAAACTGGTCGTGGCTTTTCACCCCTCTGAGATACTGGAAGATGAGGCTTACTGTAAAATTAGAGAAATAAGCTCTAGTTCTGCCCGGAGAGGTTTGCTCTATCTCTGGCTAGATTTTGAATCCTCGTAAGAGATTTTTTTAATTTTTTAATTTATTTTCTGTGAATTTCCTGCTTTCTGTGAAATCCCTGAGGTCTGGTCTGTTTACTGTGTCCATTCTTCCTTCCCTAGCAGATGGCTGTCAATGTGCGGTGGAATATGTGCCTTACAGAGAACTCGTGGACACCGTGGGCACGGTGCCCTCAGTAGGTGTTCAGCCATTGTCTGCAGGCGTGTCTGATAAGTGTCAACAGCAGTTGTTGTAGGCAGGTGTGGTGACACAGGCTGGACGCTGTGTACAGGACAAAATGTGAACGGGTGTCAGACCCATCAGTTCCGTGGAGCAGTTGGATTTGGAACACTCGTCTGTGGCTTTTGCTGGGGCGTCTAAACTTTCAGCCTTCAGAGCAAACAGGGTCTTTGGAACCAGGGTATTCTTTTAAACACTGCTGCTGGTGCCTGATAGTTTCCATTCTGGAACCAAGTTTCTTTCTTCTTCTTCTTCTTCTTCCTTTTTTTTTTTTTTTAAAGAAGTCTGGCTTTTCTTCTTTCTTTAAAAAAGAAACTGTTGTGTGAAAATTGCTGAGTGAGAACTCCCACTGCAGGCTTGCTCTCTTCCAGACCCTGGCACAGTTCACTCCCTTCTGGCTCACGTGCAGATGGGGGAGAGGGTTTGGGCCAGATTGCTGGAGCCCCCTCCCTCTGGACCCTTCCAGAATTAGACTGCGGGGAGAGCAGAGGGTGGAGAGAGTTGGTGGGGCTGGGCTCCTGGCCCACGAGCCTTCCTGACCTGGAGGATGTTCAGCAGCTGGCAATGATGTCACCTTCCCCAGACTGGCCTGCCCCTGTTTGCCCTCCTGCATGTCACCTTCTCTCCACTTGACACAATCATCACATAGGACAGTGCTGCTTTTTCATATATTAACATTTAGCTTTTAGTAACTTTATAGTTTCTTTTTTTTAATCTATTTAGGTGACATTTTTGGTTCTCTGTTCTTCATTTAAAACACAGTTTGTAAGTATGTTTTTCATTTGTGTGTGATCGTGGGTCATCAGTATAAGAAAATATTTATCCAGCTCTGTTTCATAAAGTCTTCAGAAAAGATAGTAGTTTGTGTAGGCTGCTTTGTGCAAGTTTTGAATATGGCTTCCTCCTGAGATTGGGAGCAACGCAGAGATGCTAATTCTTATTATTTCTATTAAAAAGTATACTGCAAGTTAAGGCATTAAAGATATCCAGATTGTAAAGGAAGAAGCACAACTGTCTTTGTTTGCAAGTGGACTGAGCATTTATGTAGAAAATCTTGAGTACATACACATACACACCCACAGAAACCTTTCAGTTCATTAAGTTTACGAGAAGTTCAGTTCAGTTCAGTTGCTCAGCCATGTCTGACTCTGCGACCCCATGGACCGCAGCACACCAGGCCTCCCTGTCCATCACCAACTCCCAGAGTTTACTCCCAGAGTTACCATTGAGTCGGTGATGCCATCCAACCATCTCATCCTCTGTTGTCCCCTTCTCCTCCTGCCCTCAATCTTGCCCAGCATCAGGGTCTTTTCCAGTAAGTCAGCTCTTCGCATCAGGTGGCTAAAGTATTGGAGTTTCAGCTTCAACATCAGTCCTTCCAATGAATATTCAGGACTGATTTCCTTTAGGATGGACTGGGTGGGTCTCCTTGCAGTCCAAGAGACTCTCAAGAGTCTTCTCCAACACCACAGTTCAAAAGCATTAATTCTTCAGTGCTCAGCTTTCTTTATAGTCCAACTCTCACATCCATACATGACTACTGGAAAAACTATACCTTTGACTAGACAGACCTTTGTCAGCAAGCTTACGGGAAAGGTGATCAATATACAAAAATCAGTTGTATATATTAATGAAGCACAATCTGAAAATGAAATTAAGAAAATAGATTTGTTTAAAATAGCACCAAAAAATTAACTTCTTAGGAATAAACTTTGCAGAAGTACAGGATCTGCACACAGGAAACTGTAAAACACTGGGGAGAAAAATTAAAGAAGATCTGAACAAGTGGGGCAATATTCTATGTTCATGGATTGGAAGATTGAATATATGTTTATTCTTCCCAAACTGATGTATAGATTTAATGCTATCCCTATAAAAATCCCAGAATGAGGTTTTTTTTTTTTTTTTTGGTAGATATTGTTAAGCTGTTCTTTATACAGAAAGGCCAAGGATTCAGACTAAAGGAAAAAACTTTTTTATAAAAAAAATAAAAATAAATGAAGAAAATAGAAGATTGCACTTTTGGTCTCAAAGCTTATTAAAAAGCTACAGTAATCAAGACAGTGTTATTGGTGTAAGGGTAGATCAGTGGTATTGGGTTGAGAGTCTAGAGATAAACCATTGTATTTATTGTCAATTGATTTTTCTACAAAGGTGCCAAAGCAATTTAATAGTGAAAAAACAGTCTTTTTAACAAATGGTGCTAGGACAATTGGATATCTATGTGCAAAAATAAAAGATCAGTTTAAACTCTTACTTCACCCCATACACAGAAATTAGCTCAAAATGAATTGTAGACCTAAATGTAGAAGGCGAGTACAAAAGCTAATACTAAAACTTCTAGAATATAACATAATAAAAAGTCTTCATGACCTTAGGTTAGGCAAAGAGTTCTTAGATATGAAACTAGAAGCACAGCATGCCAGACTACTTTGTAGAAGGTTTGCTAGCATTGAAAAATTGTCTTTCAAAAAAATTTTAATCATTCAGTGGATGAAAAGTGAATACATTGTTTACTATATTCTCTTATTCCTAGTAAGGCTGAATTGAAAAAACTTATTAACCCCTCTGGCTTGCCTGATAACTCAGTTGGTAAAGAATCCACCTGCAATGTGGGAGACCTGGGTTCGATCCTTGGGTTGAGATGATCCCCTGGAGAAGGGAAAGGCTACCCACTCCAGTATTCTGGCCTGGAGAATTCCATGGACTGTGTAGTCCATGGGGTCACAAAGTGTTGGACACAGCTGAGTGTCTTTCACTTTCACTTATTAACCCCTCAAAACTATTAAAACTTTCTGGACTTTCTAACTCTCTGTCCTGTCTTTTTCTAATCTATTAGACCTTTCAGGAGGAAGTGTTTCCTTGGGAAAGAGTTTGTGGGGATTTGTACTTTGGGTTACACTTTGTTTATCAACACTGATTCTAATGGTAGATTCATAGTGTCTTTTGCCCTTTTGCAAGGAAAATAGTGTGGGTGACTATTTTTCAAGAAACTGAACGGCATAGCAGAAAATGGACCTGCAGTAATCGAGTGCGATAAGAAATAGTGTAGAATTTGAAACCAACATGCTTGTGTTGAAATCATAGTTCTTACCAACTGTGCAAACCCTGGGCCAGTTGTTTAACCATATCAAGTCCTTAACTTCACCTGCAAAATAGAGATCTGATAATTACTTCTCTCTCAGGGTGCTTTAAGCATCAAACACAATACTGTATAAAGGTTTGTTAGCACTCTGTCTGGTAGATAGGAGCCCATTCAGTTTTTTTGTTTGTTTGTCTTGTTTTGTTTTGTTTTACCAAGCTGCATGGCTTGTGAGGTCTTAGTTCCCTGACCAGGGATCAAACCTGGGCTTCCTGCAGTGGAGGCGCAGAGTCCTAACCACTGGACCGCAAGGTAATTCCCAGGATCCCACTCTTAATGAATATTGTGAGTTTAGATTTCCCATCCTTCGACTTAGAGCTTCCTGAAGGAGGTCCTTCCAGGTGCTCCATGTAGGCTTCTCTTCTTTTAAAAGTACAAACCACTGGAAAGGTTGAAAGTGGATCTTTCTGTCCCTAAAGGCTATATGTCCTTTGGGACCACTGTGTTCCCTGTGTTTCAATTCATAGAGTGACTAAAGGGCAAGAGGGAATTCCTCTCGTCTCTGAGAGTACCTCTGGGTGCTGCCGAGATACCACTCATCAATTCTGTTGTTATTGTTTTTAGGGCTGTAAGCCTACTGTATGGAACCCAGTGGATTTTCTTGAGTGCAGAAGAATTAAGTCAGATGAGGGGAAAGCATTTAGACTTTATTACCTCCAGTGAACCATGCCTAATCCTGCTTTAGCCTTAAGGGAACATATCCTGCCTCTAACTAGCTTGTGAGTTCTTCACAGGCAGGAAGACGGCACTTTTTCATTTTCTGCATCTCTGAGGCACCTTCCTCAGTGCTGAGCAAACATTCAGCATTCACAAGGTGCTAGGTTCATGCCTGGCATTTTCTGAGTTTCCAAATAGACCAAATTAAGGAATTATATTCATGTCAAATGATGTTTATCTGCATAATCTCATTTCATTCACCCTTCAGGAGAGGTTGTGGGAATGAGAACACTTATTATCTGTATTTTACAGATGGAAAAATTAAGGTCCAGGTAAGTTAAGAGTTGCCAAATAGGATTCAGCTCTTAAGAGAGAGAACACAGATTTGAACTCAGATCTGTTGGCTCTAGGTTGAAGGTCATTCTGTTGCTTTATGTTGCTTATGCTGCAGACTGTCCTGTGCATCAGATACCACCCACTCGATGGGTTTTGTCCTAGTGACAGACCACACATCCCACTTGCTTGTTTCTAGATTTGTAGGAGAAAGAAAACCACCCCACCCCCTACCCCCGCCCCACTCTCCCAATCAGTAGGCTGGATAATGAGAAAAATCCTAGGACCAAAGGTATTTACTCCTGGCCCCCTTCCCCCACTTTCTGGACAAACGTTTATGAATTTGATACCATGTTTTGCCCTCTTTGTGCCAGGACAGCTCAAATGGATGCTTTTGTCACCACCTCTTCCCTTTTGGCAGGAGTTAAATTGTATACCCTAGCCAATGAAAAAATGAGAGAAAATGACATTTCCTGGTAATGGAAAGTAACAGTTGGTGAAACTTACGTGTGTGTGTATGTGTGTGTGTGTGTGTGTGTGTGTGTGTGTTTCAGTGAGTAAGAAATGGCCACAGTGGAGCAAGTTGTTAGTTTATGGGGCTGAAGAATGTATTTGCTTGCATCACAATTGTCAATAAATATCTTTAAAAACCCCAGCTTGATTCTTGAGGGCCGAGGGTGCTGCCTGCTGGTGCTCTGGGCTGGAGCTCTCTTCCTGGCAGACACTTGATTCACAAGTACACTAATTATTCCTTCCTCATCATGCAGACTGCTGGAACAATTGCCCTGCTTGTTTGGTGCCCAGTGTGGCGCTGGACAGCAGGCCTTTTTATGGAACTGATGGTCTTGTATGTTCATATTGTTCTTTATGTACTTATTTTATAGCTTATGCAGCAGACATTCGAGTCAATTAGCTTCTTGTCTTGAAAACTGGGCGCTGCTGTTCTAAGACCAAGTTAGAAGGGTGTGTCAGAGGGCAACCCGGCTGACCTCCCTCCTTTCTTTTTGTGCCGTGTAGGTTGGTTTCAAGTTACAGCATTTTTATTGGCTCTTCTGTGCTGAACCTTGGTTTGAAAAGCTGGCATTTGTGAGTTGAATTTCTTAAAGGCACAGCTTTCGTTTTTGCAAAGTTAAAGTTAAGCAATACACAGCCCACCCTAGGGAGGGTGATTTAAAAAAAAATTCTCTATAAAATATGTATTTTATAGTATTTATAGTATATACTAACCAAAAATACAAGCAAATGGTTTCTCTACTAACAGTTCCTTCACTAGTATCAGTAGTGTCAGTGCAGGCTTTGCTATATAGTCTTTGTGTCTTCTTGCTTCTCATTTTTTTGGTATAATCTTATTCCTGCCTCATTTTCTCCTCTTTTTGTCCTCATGGTTTTCTTCCCTCTGTATTTTTAGGAACCTGCCTCAAACGCTTTTGAAAACAAGTGAGTATCCATTAGTTAGATTCTGTTCTGTATATTCCCACAAACTATTTCAGCAGATGATAATGTTTATGGAGCAGAAATTAAATCACTGCTTTAGGCTTGTGAGGATTCTTAAATATTGGATAGAAAAATTACCCTCCAAAAACAGAAGGAAAGAAAAGGAAATGTGCCTGCTGCCTCCGTCTCTTTCTCCATGGTTTAGGCCCTCCACCGGATTAAGGTGTATAGCGAGGGTGGACGTAGAGGCCCCATGTCTCGTCAGCACCCCCTAGACTTGAGTGCAGTAGGCAGAACTTATATCCGGTGCACTTTGCCCCAAAGGACCATATGGTTCTGTGTGGCAGAGAGTTTGTGTTTACCCTTGAATCTTCAGAGTTTTCTATGTTGCCTCACCCAAGACAGAAAATAAAAGAGAGAATGAACTAGCAAGTGAGCCCACCCACTCACTTCTCCCTCATTCTGTGTGAGCATCCTCTGAACCTCACCCGAACCAGAGAGCTGTCACCAGGCCCACTGGGCTGTGCCATATAGCTATGGGGACCACTCAGGACTCAGAGCCCTGGCTCTGATCGGCCACACACTGGTGGTGTGATGTCCACCCAGTCGGCTCACCTCACCTGTCCTGCAGAGATTACAGAAGCTTCTAGGGGGTGCATCCTGTTATATTATAATTAATTCCTGAATCCCTTTGTGAAATCAGCACCGCTCATCTTGTTATTTCTCTACATATTTTGTATTTATCTTTGCAGGAAGTGGACAGCCTCCTCACGGTTGTCCCACCTTGTTCACTGGGCTGCCTGGGCAGTTTGCTGCTGCCCTCCAGAGCTGGTGCCATGGCCCCTGAGTCTGTGGCCCTAAGGAGAGCTCAGCTTAAACCCAGCCACCCATTTGAGCAGCCTGGGGACTGGCTTCCCCTCATCGCAAACCCAGTTACCTCCAGGTCTGGAGATCCTCATACTCAGCTGGGCAGGAATGATGGCCCAGCTCTCAGGGTCTCATGTCATCTGGGGGAAATGCCACCTCCCAAGCAGCACAGCCCCACCCCATTTGTTCTTAGGTGGTCTGCTGCTTGTGTGCATTTGATAAACAAGACTATTACATGTTCCTTCTTAAAAAAAAAACAAAATCTGTTAGCAAATGTATAGTATGCATAAATTCATATACACTTTTGCTTTACACATTAATTATAAATGAATTAATGTGTATTGTTTATAATTATATTACGTATACACAGACACACACTGTGATGTATCTATACTTAGGAAGTCATCTCAAATATCACTTCTTCCATAGATTTTTTTTTCCTGCAGAGCCTGCCCTTCTGCAGGCCCCTCTGCCACCTAAATAAAGGCTTTCTCCTTTCTCTGAATTCCCCCAGTGCCCTGATCTTAAGATTCTCTTTGTTTACCATTAATTAGATGAGTATTCCCCTCAAACTCCTCGAGGACGGATGCCAGGCCTCATTATCTTTGTGTCTGAAAAATCTGGTTTTTATATAGTCAAGAAATACTTGTTTGCATTCATTATTTTTTTTTAAAGATTCTGGAGATGATCTTTTTTTTTAAGCAAAAGGAAAATATTTATAAGTGTGAATTTGTCTGTAATTAATATATTGGCTTTATTTAAGTTTTGCACTGTACTTATTCTTTACTTATTTCTTACTGAAATTATGGCACTTTGTTTTAAATAGGAAGGAAACATTGGCATTTCTAATTGATATGCCAGGCAGGAGATTTACTTTGTTTGATAAACATAAGAGTCAAGAAACCCCACCCGCCATCCCTCCCCACTAGAGCACACGGGCTAACTGGTCCTAGAGCAGTGTCCTGAGGCTCATAACAAGGGACTCATAGATTCCAGATTCACACTCATGCCTGACTTTTTCCAGTGAACCACACTGCTCCCAGTAATGATTAAGCTGGCTACTATGTACACACAAAGTGCATTAGTTTGCAAGTTTTGTTTACACTTCCAAGCTGTGTTTATGTGTGTTGGATCTTCATAATTTAGGGGCATTTGAAGGATGATCTATCCCTAAATTAAAAGCAAGAAGCTTAATAAAAAACCAAGATGGAACCTTGTTGGAGATAGTCATTCAGTTAATCTAGATACTGAGCAAGGGTTATAAATACAAGATGGATGACTGGGGAAGAATAATCATAATTTTTGATAAAGTGTCCTCAAAGCCAGACTGTTTCTTTAGTAAAACAAGAGAAAAGTAGTCATGTTCCCAAGGTTTAATCTATAAATTCTTGGTAAGATCTTATTTTCCCCTCTCTTTCCATTGAGTTGGTTTCTTTCTGGTTCTTGGCACTAATCATTAATAACTATACTGTTGTCACAGCTCAAAACTTTCCTATTGACACTTCAATCATTTTTAAAGATCTTGAATGTTCAACCTTTATAAAGCTAACCTTTTGCACTCTATTAAAATTTAAGAACCGCTTGATTCTCAGTGAATGCCCGGGCTACTGGATCATGAAAGTATTACCTTGTGCCCAGGGCATGAGGCGGTACACTCATTCCTTTTTAACAAATAATAAGAAGTTTGACTTTTCATTTACACATCCTGCCAATTGCTAACAAGTTTCCATCTCGTTCAAACACCAGATTGATCCTAAGAAATTGAAAATATTGATTTAACCCTCTGTCTGATTTGTACTGCAGGCACCTGCTACTACAGTCTTAGCATATTACAATTGCTTGGCTGTAATTCCTCAGGGGACCACTAATAACTACCACATCTGTCTTTTCATCTTCTGAAATTATGCTAGCAGTTGTCCAAGTCAATTGTGATTCATTTGATACTGCTCTCCTTCAAGACATATTGCAACCAAATAGACTTGCTCACCAGTAATATATCTGATGACATAGTTAGTTCTCGTTAATTGACAGAATGATTCAGGCTTTTATGGATGGCATTAATTGGTCCCTTGGGTCCATGCTATAATTGACCAGACAGAAGAAGCAGCATTAGCTTTCACCCAGTCAGGAGAGTTTTGAGATGAGGTAAATGTAGTAAGGATGACAAAATGTCTGTGTTTTTAATCAAGATTTTATCAATGAATTGAGGAAAGGAAGATTTTGGGGGAATTCAGATCATCTTAATTATGAACAATATTGCATTCCAGCCTGCAGAGAGGTGCTAAAAGGCTGCTGATATGCCTTCCTCCTGGCCTTCTTGTGCTGAAATGTTTTAATACAGGGTTCAAGTCGAATTTAATATGTACAGAGCAGAAGAGTACTGTGCATGAATTAAGACAGTGAAAAAAAGAAGAAATATAAATAGCTTTTTGATATCATTAGTAACCCAACAAACTAAGCACATAAAGCTTACCAATGTGGAATTTGTCTTGCCTGTTACTTAGAAAGTAAGTCACTCCCCTGCCTCCAGTGTTTTCTCTTCCTGAAACTTAAATTTATTCCTGTACCTACACTGCTGAGAAAAGCTTTGGATCCCTTTTCCCTGCAGGATAAAGTTTTTCATGTATAAAAATTTTCACAACCTACCACCACTGTTTATTCTACTCTGTTCTTTTAGGCACACCAAATTACTTATTATGTCCAAGCTCTAATATTGTTTAGCCATTTTAGTGATTCCCACTTATTCCTCAAGAACCCTTTCCGGGTACCCCCTCTGAATTTTTCAAACTGAATTAGCTGCTACCTCTTTGGTGCTTACACACTTGGTTCCTTGTTTCTCCAACTAGACTTTAAGCTAGCCCTGGGCAAGGGCTATATCTGTACACTTGACCTGTGTAATTATGTAAGGATTTAATAAATGCTTGTTGAATTGAGTTGCAGTAGTTATATCTTAAGGGATGAGAATTCTGAGTTTGAATGCAAGAAAGATGACTTGGATAAAATCAGATGTCAAGCAGTATGCATCACAGCCAGAGGCAACAAGTGGTTGGCTACCAGTGTTGGGGGTAATTACAGTTTGGTGGAAAACAAGCCGTTTGAGGTGTGAAAGATAAATTACTCAGCTCACATTTGGAGGGGGGAGGGTGGTGTGCGAATCATGCAGAATAGATTTTCTAGCATTTGATTTACTTGGACATCCTTTTTAGGTCATCTGTAACTTAGGCTGGACAGTGGCTGGAATAGATATCCACAGAAGCTTTGGACTTGTGAACTATCTGATGCAACCTCCTTTTAAGGGCAGTGCACTCTGACAGACCTGGGCTCAAGTCCCTGCACTGCTGTCCATTAATTTTGTCCTTTTGAGTGAGCTCTTTAACTGGTCTAAGGTTTAGCTTCCTCATCTGGAAACTGGGAATAATAGTAGTACCTGTCTAGAACTTTTGTGATAATGGAGAAGAGAGATATTTGGGAAATGTGTTGCTTAGTGACTGCACCGTAGGCACTTAATAAGTGACAACCTGTTACTGATTAAAGATAAAGTTTTGATGCTTCCTTCTCAGAGTTCAGAAAGGTGGAGTATAAATACAACCATGTATGTAGAGAAAATGCTTTATATAGTTTGGGATTTTTACCCTGCCTCTCTTTCATTTTTTAGTTGCATGCAATTGCCATTATCTCTCTGAGATTATTTTATCATTTCCATGGGACTCAGAGCTTCATGTGCTCAGAATGTAGAAGAAAGAGGGCACAAGCTAATGTGCCAACACGCCACTGGCAAATACATGTAAGATCAAACCTTGGAATTTTGTTTGTTCAGTAGAAAGCAACAGATCCACCATTGCAGTAGTATTTTATTTTCACTGATTTGGGGGAGATTTCTGGTAATGACAATAATTTATTATCCAGTCTAGGTCTAACATTTTACAGTTACAGAACATTTTCATGTTTGCAGGGGAATAAATTTGTTTGGCAACGAGCTTTTAAATTGTGAAATTTATACCATTAGTTGTTGCCTAGATGAATGAATGCCCTAATGTTGCTTTTTGGAGCTTTATTTGCGAATCATAATAATCTTCTTTTAAATTGTTACCCTTCCTGTGATCACGAATACAGGGCCCTGAGTGGTGTACACAAGGTCAATCAGATTGATTCCTTGTAATCCATAAGTGGGATCACTACACTGAGGGAATGGGAATTTAACTTGCAACAGGGAAAAGGCTTAGTAATTTTGGAATCTAGTAGACTTTAGGGATAGAGTGGTACCTGAGATCTGAAAAAGAAAATGGGATTTGGGGGGAAAGGAGGGTGATAGAAAGCAACTGTTACTTAGTAGATTAGGAGGAAAGTGGGTGGCTATTTCTACTTCTGTTTAGCGCCACAGAAAAAATACAAGTCGTCACTGTTAGTAAGTAGTCTTACTCATATGGGTTGGATCAAAAGACTGGTCTTGGATTTATGAGCTTGCCAAGATTTTGTGGATGAGCTGGAACCTGAACACTGCATATTGTCTTTTCAGGGGCAATTTATACCACTTTTCAGTTTCTGACTTCAAGCCTTGGAAGACAACCCGTTCTCAGGCTGGGTACTCCGCCTGCTAGGTTCTGTACATTAGGTGTCATTTTGATGAACATTCACTGTATCCTGGATAGAGTAGAGTAAAGGTGGAGAACAAAGTCCCATTTGTCATAAGAAGAAAAAGTAGATCTATTTTTTTCTTTTGCAGAAGTCACCTCTGCAAAGTGTTGTATTATGAAATGCAGTTTCCTTAAATACAGCTAACTCAGCCTTAATACGTGCTTTTTTTATGTTCAGCAACTAAACCCAAGTTAATTAATGGTGCACATCCCATAGTGACTCTTTCTCAAGCCAGGTACCCTTGCATATACCCTAGTGCATAAAGGCAAACAACTTAATTAACTTACTCTACATCCATAATTCTCTTGAAATTAACTATTTATAATGTCTAGGAGTTTACACCACAAGCATGCTCTAGAAACTGTTTAGAATAAAAGGGGCCAGAGTGGTTGGTTACCCTGTCATTTGTCTCTTTACCTTGTTGTTCAGTCTCTAAGTTGTGTCTGACTGTTTGTGACCCCATGGACTGTAGCACGCCAGATTTCCCTGTCCTTCTCCATCTCCCAGAGTTTGTTCAAACTCATGTCCATTGAACTGGTGATCAACCATCTCATCCTCTGTTGCTCCCTTTTCCCCCTGCCGTCAATCTTTCCCAGCATCGGGGTCTTTTTCAATGAGTTGGCTCTTCGCATCAGGTGGCCAAAGTATTGGGAGTATCTCTTTACCTACTTATCTGTTAATACAAGTAGCCATTCATACTCTAAAGCTGTATGCTTGAAATTACTATTAATTTCTGCAAACAGTCATGGTTTCTTCTTGCTCCTTTTTTCAAGAGGTGTTCATTTTTCGTTGAACTCCTGCCCTGAGCCTGGCCCTGGGCCCTCAGTGGTGGACAGGGCAGATGTGACTGCTGCCGTCAGCGAATTGAATCTCTTTGAAAGCTACAGACAGGTTGTGTTGGTTTGATAAGGTTGTTGTAACTCAAGACCGCAGATGGGGAGGCGTAAACAGCAGAAACTTACTTTCTCAGAGTTCTGGAGGCAGGAAGTCCAAGGTCAAGGTTCTAACAAGTTTGGTTTCTCCTGAAACGTCCCCCTTCTCCCTGTGTCCTCCCGTGGTCTCTGCGTACAGGCATCCCAGTTGTTGTCTCCTCCTTTTCTTAAACACCAGGCGTGTTGGATCAGCGCCACATCCTTATGACCTCATTTAGTCATAATTACTTGTTTAAAGGCTCCATCTCCAAATACAGTCACATTGAGGAGTATGGCTCGCACATACGAATTTTGATGAGACACAATTTAGTCCATAACAAGTGTTAAAATTAGTAGATAGCCAGATGGGTAGGTGGTAGTCACTTTGTGTGACCCCGGCCTTGGTTGGAGTAGACTTAGTGGAGGCAGGGACTGTATCAGATGAGACTGACATAGAAGTAGCAGTTGGTGAGGAAGGCTGCGAGGGGAGAGAAATAACTTAGGCTACATGTTTGAAGGTCCAGAGAACGTGGAAGAGGGTGTGGTGGATAGTTCAGTATGACTGGGATTAGAAATAGCTTGCTTTTTTTTCGGTCTGAATTTGAATGTTATGTACCCATGAACTGTAGTCTTGAATTGTGTCAGCTCTATAGAATCAGTGTTCTTTGTCTTTGGATTTATGAGCAGTGCTCGGTGTGAAGATGGGATGAAGTGCAGCCACCTTTTATCTGTGGAGAGTCAGGGTGAGGAAATTGATGGACAGAGCAGCCTCTCTCCCATGTACCTGGGCTGCTCTTTGTGGGTTTGTCATCCAGCATCCTCTACCACCTACAGGTGCTGCTTCTGTGCAGGTCAGTGTGTTCCACAGGTGGGTGGAGAAGTGAGATGGATTGTCTAAACAAAAAATCGGGGAGTAAAGAAGGGGAAAAGACCCACTTGTAATTCCTATCACCTAGAGCCAGGGATATTTTGATGTAGTTCCTTCACATGACTCTATTTCACTGAGTTGTGATCATCCTATATGTATATTTTTGTCTTGCTTTCTTAACATATAGCATTAAACATTTCCTGTTAAATATTATTTTTTAATCCCTACTTATGCTCTACTCAGAAGGAACAATGCAATGTAAAGCAACAATAAAATATTCATTTTTCCCTGTACTAATTTTCTGGTGTTCCTAGGAGCAAATATTGCTGTTGGAGATATTTATTATTAGTATATTGATTCAACCCTTTGGAATAGCAATTTGACTACATGTATCAATAGACTGAAAAATAACCTTGGTTCTTAATGTAATTTAGGGATAATATTGGGGCAGGGAGGGAAGTTGCTAAGAGACGTCCACAGTAGTTTTCTTAGTGGGGAAAAAAAAGACATAAACTAAGCCAATATAAATTAAACCAACTAAATATAAAGAATTGTTAAACATTATACTATCCTGACTGTTGGAGAAGGCAGTGGCACCCCACTCCAGTGCTCTTACCTGGAAAATCAATGTCACCCCACCCCAGTGATGAATACTGGAGGAGTGTGTGAGCCTGCTTCTGTTGGACTGAGGGAGTAATTGTATTCAGAGCACATTTACAGTAATGTGGAAGAGAAATTGTAATAGTGATGAGAAATGAATTCATTTATAGCTAATTTGGGATTCAGCTAATCTGTCTGGGGTGTTTGACATGTACCAGAGACCACGCCAACTGATTTCATAGAAACATTCTTTCTCGATCCTAGTGACACTTCAGGAAGGGAGTTTTATACCCTTTTTACATATAAGAAAACTGAGGTTCAGACGAATTCAAACGGGTCTCCAGAACATCGGCCAAGGGCCCTTCCTTCTAACCATCAAATCTGCTTTGTATATAAGATCTGGTATCAGTATTTTTGTATAAGTTTCTAGTCTAGTTTTGTGTTGGCCTCTGGAACACCATGCCCAGTGTTAATCTGCTCCTTCAGGAGGGTATTGAGAGATGAGGATATTTACTGGCTGTGAAAATGATCCTGGGGGTTGCCTTTGGGTGGACTGATGACATTAGGCTCCTTCTGTCTGAAAGAAGAAAGGTGAGGGGAGTCACCAAGGAAGCTTAAAATCACAAAAGGTTTATGTGCATTTATCCATTTTTCCCCTAAGTGCTGCAGTGTTGAGGTGTTTAGAATTCCAAAGAAGGACTTTTAGAACAGAGAGTTGCATAATACATTTCAAATTTTATTACTCTGTGTATCTTAACAGCTGAGATTTAATTGGCGCAGACATTCTGTGTATGAAGGAATGATCCATAGAGAATGGTTCAGAGAATGAATGGTTCAGAGAAGCTGTGTAGTTGGGGAGAGGCTTCTAAGTATTTATGGTTGAAGTTATGGATGGAGGGCCACCAGACTGTCTTCTCCAGCAGAAGATCATAGTTGCCCACCTGGGCCAGGCCAGGCTTGGAGGCAGAGCAGGAGAGATGAGCCATCACTGTCCCAGTAGACCACTTTTTATGGGGTAAAAGCAAGGATTCAGGTGACAGAATAAGTCATCTTTCATGTTTGTGGATTTGCTCAAGTTTAGTCTTTTTGCCTCCTGTTATCTCTGCTACGTTATCAATCCAGTTAAAAAAAGAAGATATTTTATTCTTTCTCTTTAAAGCTCATGGAATTTTGAAAAATCTACTGTCACTTCATGATATGCAACATGCCTTATGAATTCCAGTAAGAGAAGTTTTGGATTCATGTGAATATGGGACCTCCTTTTGTGAAACTTTGAATACTCTCAGGAGAAATGTGTGACAGACAGAGTTTCACTGTTGAGGGGCATTGGGAACCCTGTATTGTCCTCGGATAATATTGAATGTCGACAGTGCTATGAAGGGGATACCCAGATGGCACAGTGGTAAAGAATCAGTCTGCCAGTGCAGGGGACACAGAGATGCCGGTTCAAGTCCTGGGTCGGGAAGATCCCTTGGAATAGGAAATGGCTACCCACTCAGTATTCTTGCCTGGAAAATTCCATGGACAGAGAAGCCCACTGTCTTTGGGCTTCTCTTTGCTTCAGTTTTCTCAGATGAAAAGAAAGTTGAAATTGTTGAAGTTATCCCTAAAGTGTCTTCTGAAGCCAAATATTTCTGTCGATCTTTAGTATTAGAATAACTAAGAGAGGTCCTTTAAATCTAATGGTTATAAATGTTTTCATTGTTTTCTGGTTGGTCTTCATGATAATATTTTGTCATTATGAGGCCTGGGAAGATGAGAAACCACACACGTGGTATGAAAGGATTTCTCGGTAGAAAATCTGTGTGGAAAACAGGCTTATAAATTTCTCCTGAAAAACATGTCACCACTCAAGCAATTCATGAAAGACCTCTGAGCATTGCTTTTCATAGACATAGGAAAATTCCCCAAAAATATTTTTTTTCAAAACAATATTTTTCTTCCAATTAATTAAATTTTTTTTAATATAGTAAGCTTCAGAAAGAAGTTCTGTCCATCCTCTCTGTACATTTCTGGTCCATTCATTCAGTCAGCACTTATTGATTATCTGCTGTATGCTAGGTGGTATCCTGGTGGGCTGGGGATTAGAGGAGTTACAGAAAAAAGTTCCTACTGTCTGGCATCTGAACTTCCCTGGTGGCTCAGTCAGTAAAGAATCTGCCTGAAATTCAGGAGACTACCTGCAATGCAGGAGACCCAGGTTCAGTTCCTGGGTTGGAAAGATCTCCTGGAGAAAGAAATGGCAGTTCACTCCAGTATTCTTGCCTGGGAAATCCTATGGACAGAGGAGCCTGATGGGCTACTATTGCCATCCCAGTCCACGAGATTGCAAGAGTCAGACATGACTTAGCGACCAAACCGCCACCATCTAATACCTAGGACCTGGACTAGTAGGGAATGTGGTTGTGGAAACAAATGATGGTAGAATGTGGTTTTGAAAGCAGGGAAGTATAAGGAGCCTGATCAGGGAATCACTAATTGTAGGTCATGGAAGGCTTTATTGAAAAATGAATAGAAGTTTGCAGGTAGTAGCAGGGATAGGCGTTCTTGGTGTAGGGGGCTGCATGATAGAATGGCCAGGGATAAGAAGGTGACATTGAAAGTAACATGATAAAACTTGTTATTTCAACTAAGATCACTCTAGCTATAGCCTTTTTTTATTTTATTTTTTTTTTTGTGGTTGTAGCCTTAAAGAAGGTGGTCGTTAGTGGTGGTTTGTTGGTGGTGGGGGGCAGGGATAGGGCAGAGTGGATTGTTGATAAGGAAAACAGGAAACTACTTCAAAAGATACAAAAGAAGGCAGGGAAGGTTGGAGGTATGGGCAGGTCTGAGAGATGGATATTTATGCAATTGAGTGATTGCATAAGGATTGCATAAGGATGGACAGCCAGAATGGGAAGCCAGACGTGATTGTGGGGTTTCTAACTTGTGGGAGTTGGTTGAAGCACCCTTGAGAAATTCATTGGCAAGGGAGTAATCTTTGGATCCTCCAGTGTGTCATCTCTTGTTGAGTTAGGAACCTGCTTCCCCTTTGGTGGTGACTTTAGAAACAGTGAGTGGAATTAAGAGGTGGTAACCAGTGGTATATTAGTAAATACTTTAAAACAACCACACTCACACACGCACGCATGCAGACACACACACACAGTGTTGATTAAGGTTTATACTAACACAAGGCATGTATAGCCCACAATTAATTTTAAATTACTAATAAAATATACATGCTTTTAATTGGCGATCACACATAACTAATTTTCCTCATAGAATATTTTTACTGATGATCTCTCATATACAAGCCAAACTGTCATCACTGTTGACCCAGGAGTGTCATCACCCTACACCCCCACTCTTTCCATAGGTCTGGGAAAGTCCTCACCTCCCTTGCTCTCCACCAGAGGTCTGCTCGATGCAGACCCTGCTTTGTCTACACTTTGTTCCAGACCCCACACCTTTCAGTAGCTGCGTTTGGATACGTTTCCAGTCATTTGCCTACTTCCTAGGTTGGTAACCAAAGGAAGTAACCTCTCGGCATATGAGATCGTATGAGTCATGTAAAAATCTCGAAAGGCCCCTTGATCCTTAAAACCCCCCTTGAGAACCAGACTGAACTGACCAGACCTATAAGTGGGCCACAACTACTTTTGCACGTGAGGGTATTTACTGTAGCATCAAAGAGATGTAAGTTAATGTGTCCCATAGCATATCCTCATAGTTCTCACCCCACTTGACCTTTCTCTAGTATTTTGTGTGGTTGACTTTTTTTAGCACTCTTTTTTCAGCTTTATCTATCCTTGCTTTCCATGATATTACTGGACCAAGTACATTTCTCTCTCCATTTTTCTGCCTCCTCTGCTGATTCCCTTCCCTCTTTTCTACCATGAGTTCTCCCCAGCACCCTATTCCTTTTACACTCCTTGCCTGGATGTGATCCATTGCTCTTGGTTCGGTTACCAGCCACAGTCAAGACCTGTGTCTCCTGCTCAGCCTGCATCTCTTAATTTCCAGCCTTGCACAGTCACCTACTTGCTGAATGGCTCCACATGGACATCCTTTCATGTCCTCAAATGAAAATATCCTAAATGAAATGAAAATACCACAAATGAAACCTTTTGCCTCCCTTACTCCGGTCTCCTGATTTTCCCTTATTCTTTGTTTCTAAGGTGTTACTGCCATTTTGGAGCTAAGAATTTCAGCTTGCCGTGGAAATCCTTTCTTTCCATCCACACCAGATTATATATTAGGAAGTCCTGGCAGTTCTTCATTTTGATTCCATCTCCTTTCCTGCTCTCTTCAGGTTTGCTCCCCACCTCAGGCCTTCATCACTTCTCAATGCAACTGTAGCTCTAGAATAGAGCTTTCCTATCTCCCTGCCTCCAATTAGTCCCCTCAATCTAGTTTTCATCCTGTAGCTAGATTTCAGGTCTTCATTCTACTGCTAGATTTAGCTATTCAAAGTCCAGCTAGGATGTTGGAGCATCCTCTTTCCTTGAGCACATCTGATGGCTCTTTGCGTTGTCTGCAGGATACAATCTAAACTCTGGGCATGGCTGCCCTGCCAGCAAGCTTAACTCATATTCCCCCATTCCTCTAGCTGCTCACTTCATAAACCAAGCTAAATAAATACTTCCAATTGCTCAGTCATGCTGAAATATCTGTAATTAAATTGTAGAGAAAGGTCAGTCAAAATTTATATGATGAAGATGATTGTTTCTGAGTAAGGGTCTTCCTCCACTTTTCTTATATTCATATTCATGACACAAATGACCATCTGTTGGCCCTTGATGCCTGGGTCTTAGGGTTCAGCTCATGTCATAGTGTCCCTCTTTGTGCTCTTCATGTAACTTGGGAGTGTTGGATCTATTAATAGGTACACCAGCTCTTTGCGTGTCTTCTCTCGAGGAGAGAAGGGCCCCATTCACACCAGAAACCTCATTTCCTCAGGAATAGCAAAGTGAGACACAGGCTTCATATTAAGGGAGTTTATACATGCATGACGGCTCCCTGTATGTGACTTCATGACTGGAATGGAATTAGATATGCAGTGGCTTTCAGAGTTCTGGTAGACATTTGATTGTTCCCCCTGGATGGTAACTTTATGGTTTTTACAGGGAGAGTCGTACTGGAAATTTACCCTCTTCGTCCTTCCGCTGGTTTGTCCCCAAGCCAAACCTGTCTGAAAATTGAAATGGAGTACCTTTTCTCTTCTCAAGTTATCAGTCGCAGCTGTCAGGAATCTGTTACTGTCTGCTAAAGGCTTTAAGCATGATAACATGCTACAGGCAGTACTCCTTTGGGAAGTTACAGTATTAGGTGGATGCAGAGAGGGACTTCAAACTAAATTATTCCTGTGTTGCGTGAGAGAGGGAGGGAAGGAACAGAATTGGGACTTCCTTGGTGGTTCAGTAGTTAGGGCTCTGTGCTTCCACTGCAGGAGGCACAAGTTCGATCCCTGTTCAGGGAACTAAGATCTTATATGCCTTGTGGCGCAGTCAAATTTTAAAAAAAGACAAGAATTAAAAAGGAAAACCCTTAAAATTATATAACCACTGTGGATCTGCCTTTTCTTCCTGTCTACATCTCTTTTATGCCACAGGGTAGATGGAGTGTAAGCTCTGAGGGTGCAGAGGTGCCACCTTTTGCCCTCCTTTGATACTCCTAGTGGTCTCCCTCCAAGTCATTTCCTTAAGGTATGGTGCTTAGAAGCCTTTGGTTTTAGATACTGTCTCTGTACTCTGAGCATAGCTCTAGAGATGACGGGGCTGGATCCTGCTTAGGAAGTGTGTTCTCTACCTGGCACAAAAACCGTACTTACTCTCCTTGATCATTTTTCTCCAAGGGGAACTCTGTGGTGAATGTTGGTTTTCCCTTGTTCTTGGAGGGTTTGTTTTAGAATCCTCTTGGGCTTTTCCAAGAATCCCTCCATACCTCCCCTTCCCCTGCTACTGCTCTCATAGGAGTCCTCCTTTAGCTGCTTGGATTTCCTGGGAAGGATGCCATCTTTCTTTGGTTTGGACCTTGGAGACTCAGCTCTTTCAGTATTCAGAAGGAGCTGGAAGGTGGAGGATCAAAGGGCACCAGTGCTTTCCTGGTGTTCTCTGACTGCTTGTGTTTGGTAGGAAAGCAGTGAGATCGCATCATCATCATGATTTTGGGGAAACTGAGGCTCAAAAAGGTTAGTAAGTGTCCCCTGAAATCATTGGCTCAGACAGTAAAGAGTCTGCTTGCAATATGGGAGAACCAGGTTCAGTTCTGGGATTGGGAAGATCCCCTGGAGAAGGAAATGGCAGCTTATTCCAGTATTCTTGCCTGGAGAATCCCATGGACAGAGGAGCCTCCTGGGTTGGAAACAACTGAGTGACTTCAGTTCAGTTCAGTTGCTCAGTTGTGTCTGGCTCTTTGCGACCCCATGAACCGCAGCATGCCAAGCCTCCCTGTCCATCACCAACTCCTGGAGCCTACCCTAACTCATGTCCATTGAATTGGTGATACCATCCAACCATCTCATCCTCTGTAGTCCCCTTCTCCTCCTGTCCTCAATCTTTCCCAGCATCAAGGTCTTTTCAAATGAGTCAGCTCTTCACATCAGGTGGCCAAAGTATTGGAGTTTCAGCTTCAACATCAGTCCTTCCAAAGAACACTCAGGACTGATCTCCTTTAGGATGGACTGGTTGGAGCTCCTTGCAGTCCAAGAGACTCTGAAGAGTCTTCTCCAACACCACAGTTCAAAAGCTTCAATTCTTCTGTGCTCAGCCTTCTTTATAGTCCAACTCTCACATCCATACATAACTGCTGGAAAAACCATAGCCTTAACTAGATGGACCTTTGTTGACAAAGTAATGTCTCTGCTTTTTAATATGCTATCTAGGTTGGTCATAACTTTCCTTCCAAGGAATAAGCATCTTTTAATTTCATGGCTGCAGTCACCATCTGCAGTGATTTTGGAGCCCCCCAAAATGAAGTCTGACACTGTTTCCACTGTTTCCCCATCTATTTCCCATGAAGTGATGGGACCGGATGCCATGATCTTAGTTTTCTGAATGTTGAGTTTTAAGCCAACTTTTTCAGTCTCCTCTTTCACTTTCATCAAGAGGCTCTTTAGTTCTTCTTCACTTTCTGCCATAAGGGTGGTGTCATCTGCATATCTGAGGTCATTGATATTTCTCATGGCAATCTTGATTCCAGCTTGTGCTTCATCCAGCCCAGCGTTTCTCATAATGTACTGTGCATTTAAGTTAAACAAGCAGGGTGACAATATACAGCCTTGACGTACTTCTTTTCCTATTTGGAACCAGTCTGTTGTTCCATGTGCAGTTGTAACTGTTGCTTCCTGACCTGCATACAGGTTTCTTGAGAGGCAGGTCAGGTGGACTGGTATTCCCATGTCTTTCTACAATCAGTGGCTAGTTGATGGCAGAGTTCTAGAGTCTGCACCACACTTCCCTGTTCATATGGAACATCCTGAAAAGGTCTCCTTTAAAAATGTATCATGACATTATGAAGGATAAGCTTCCAGGTTACGTATGTTTAAGAAATGCAGTCAGTTCTCCTCAGGTGCTGAATACTGATGAGCAAGCTGATCCTAACCTCTGAAATGATTTCTACAGAGCAAAGAAAAATCAGTCAGACTAATGTTAATCATGGGATATATAATCAAGTGATATATAACTTGTCATAACACATTATAATATTACAGCAAATGTATTTAACTCATGGAACATTCTCAGGGGGCTCTTAACTCGCTTTAAAATCATGCCCCAGGCCTCTTTTACAGCAAGATGGAGCTGACGAGTTCTGTCTGAAGCGGCCATAACCACTTTGGCCAAGCCAGTGCTACGAGAATCCCTTTCGAAAAGCTTTGCACTGTTTCCCCGGGCTTAAAAGTATGTTTGGTTTTGTCAGCACCTGGAAACGGGAAGTTGAGATTTGAGGAGAAACCTTTGGCACTAAGCTTGCTGTGGAGTTGTAGTCTCTGTTGCCACGGGAACCGCACTGCTGCCTCGTTTATTAATGGAGGCTCAACTTCCGGAGGTAGTCCTGCCTTGTCCTGTAAATTCATTCTAGAGAAATGCAGGTTGACTTTTCAGATATGTCTCTGTCATTTCTCAGGCATTCCCTCCTGGGTCCTCGTGAACTCCAGAAAATTGCCTATATGCTATTGCAGAACCACCAGTTTTTATCTGGCAAGCGCATGTGAAGGCCGTTTCCTCTCTTTCATGCTTAAATCATGTTTATGCTTGCCTGCCTTGTTCAATAAGTGAATTTTTTTATTATGCCGCCTGTAAGAATTATGAATTTAAAATAAAGAGATGGAAAAATTAAGTAATCAAATGCATTGAAAACCTTGATCCTAGCTTTAAGGGAGTTATACATTTCTAACTTTAAAATTTCCAAACTTGTTTTTTTATCTAACATGAATGGTTTGTTTCTTCCCACTCCAAAAAGACACTTTCAGAAAATGGCTCAGGCAAATGTTTTTAAAGTAAGTCTTCATTTTACTAAACTAACTCTCCTCTGCCAGGTATCTTGACAGTATTGGAAGCTGCCTCCAAAAAAAAATTTTTTTTTCATCTAATTGTTTATCTGGGAGGATGCAAATAGTAGTTTTAAGCCTTTAAGTCATCCATCATGCCTGGCAGCCTCTATTGTCTCATTGTTGAGTTGGAGCCAAGTGAGAGTCTTTCTTGGTCTTGGGAGGGAGGTACGGAGCCCTGCTCTAAGGGAAGGCAGTGTAGGCAGACCCAGAGGACCCCTAGGGTTGAGAAAGATCATGGGTCCGTGTTTTCTGATGTTACATTAATGAAGAAACTAACACTCTGTTCAAAGTAGAAGTGATGGGACTTGTTCTCTAGGTTCTTCTAGTGTCTCTGAATTACTGTTAGTTTTTAAACGCATTTTTGTGGATGTAATAAAATACTGTTTATAGTCAGCTACAAAGTAAGTAATTACGATGTGGCAAATGAAATTCAATATAGTTTTGTCATGGTTTTTTTAATTTTAATCAAATTTTTACCACTGCTTTTGTTGTGATAAGTGACAGTGACAAAATGTTAATCTAATGGATTGTTATTCACAGAAACTAAATATCTTTTCTAGTTTTCCAGCTTTGAATGTTTGCTTTTTGTTTTAATTTTCAGTATATGCTTTTTAAAAATCCAGAGAAAAGAATAAACTTTTAAAACCACATGAAGTAAAAACTCTATGTATGGAATATTCCATCGTTGATATCTTGCCAGCCACAATTGCGCATGTCTCATTTATGGCACTAAAAAAAATTTTTTTTAAAACCAGATGTCTCTGTGGTCACTTTTTGGGTATCGTTAAAACTGGAGCTAGGATAAATAACCAACTGTTGACTACAAAGTCTAATATTAAGGGAATAATCAACCTGTGTTCCTAGTAAATCATTTCCCCTTTATTCTACTTTGTAAATTACCTTGTGCTGGTGCTTAACAATGGCATTTTGTTGGTTGTGTATCCCCTTTTTAGGTGAGTTATCCAAATTATTTTCTTTCAAGAGCCTTTTAACTCAAATTTATATAATTATTAAGAATATATATATTTTGAGTATATTAAAAACTGAGAAGCTCATTTTTCTGTCAACTTATTTGCTTCCCTCCACCATGGCTCAACACTTGTGTTTTAACATTTTGTTGTTTAAAATGAATGTAAAGAATTTAATTCTTAAGTCTTCACATTATTCATGCAAGAGTTTTCAGTAACATGAATTTCAATCTAAGGATAAAATCTTTGCATGTCGTTTGTCTCCTTTTACTCATCAAAGCTGATCCAGAATTGAACGGTTGGAGTGAAATGACTCTCACCCCATAGCTCTTCCCTCAATGTGTTATAGAAATCCTCTTTCTGAAAAGGAGAGCTAGTTACTCTGGTGTGTGGAGGTTGCAGGGGGGAGGGAGACAGTGGTAAAGTCACATTATTTAGTCAGTTTCCAAGTATGGTTGTTTTTCTTTTCTTAAATCTGGGGATTAAATTGTTGCTGCCACTACCGCCATCAGCTTGTGGGGGGCAAGGGTGGAGAAGGTGCGAGACAGTTGGTTGTAGACACCCAAATATGACAGCAGAATAATCTCGGCAACAATATGGCCGTGGCGCATTTGCTGACTTCAGAGAGCCAGATCAACCCCAATATTTTTTCAGGGATGCTAAACCTCTTGTAACTGCTAAATTGGATTTGTCACTGAATGAAGTATCAGCTGCTGTTGGACAAGGCCATAAAAGCCAGCCGGCTGGCCCTTTGTAGGCAGGGCTTACCCAACGATTGATATGTTTTAGCACTTTTGGGATTATTGTGATTAAGAGGAAACCATTCTGAATGAGAGGGAAAAAGGGGTAAGGACGCCCAGCTCACAGCTGGCGAGCAGCGTGTGTTTGCTGCTGACAAGTCACCATGACAGCTTTCCCTGAGCTCCTGCCCTGATTGATGGGTATGAAATCTTTATATGAGGAAGCAGTGTCCTTATTTCCTCCAGTTGCAACTCTCCCTGCAGGGCAGTAGGCGTGTGGAATGTTGTGGACTTGAGAATTCTGAATGCTTGTCAAGTGCCCAGGCACGCATGCGTGCATCACAGACACACAGTGCCTAAACGCGTTCATCATACACACGAGTTAATTGAGTTAACATGTGGGGGTTTCAGCACTAACAACAGAGCGTCCTCTTTCATTTCCCGTACTCAAAGCTCTTGTGACATGCATTAAATAGATACCTCCATGTAGTTTGTGTCTGAGTCACCTGTGTGTGTGATGGCTAAGTGGAAACTCCACAGCTGGTGGGTTTGTAAATGCAAGCACCTGGCTGAGGCTTTATTAAGTATGGGAACATCTTTTTAGAACAGGTTTATTTTCAAGAACCACCTGCTCCTGAGGGTGGGTGAGGTTTTGCACGTACCTTGCACCAGCTCAAGGCAAGCCTCTTCTGAGAAGCAGCTTGTTGAGTGGACTGGAGTTTGAAGCTGCCCGGTATTTGCATATACACATGAATTTGGTCGCCTCGCTGGCCATCCCAGGAGGCTGTGCTTGGTTCATGCTCCGAGTTTGCTCAGTGTACCGCACAGGAAAGAGGCCGGCTTGCCAGGTTGTCCAGAGTGTCTTTCCAAGCCTGTGAAAAGCACGAATCATCCAGCAGCCGAGTGTGCTTACAGCTGGCCCTCTGCTAGCTTTGATCTGCGAATCAGGCCGCACCATGAATGCCCTTATTGTCATGTTATGTGTACACAGTGTGTGAATTATTGAAAATAGGGAGGCCTGAGCCTCATCTGGTAGAGATTACAGTGCAGGCATGCTGGGCGAAGGTCTGTAATTGAAAATCCCCAGATGCTGTTTATTTGGCCTTTGTCACATGACCTGCTGCAGGAAGATTGTCTGAACAAAATGTTGCCAGCATGGAGAGTGGAGCCTGCCCTCCCCCACCTCCAGAGCTTCCCCAGGCTCAGTCTGTACACAGCTTAAACACCTGCCCAAAGGATTTTTAAAGGCTTAAAATAGATTCGCTCATAGCATTTAAATAGAGGGCATCTTGCTTGTTGGTTTAAACTGCTTAAGCGGTTGTTGACTTGTGGAACCTTCTATGCACCAAGGGTTTGCTGGATAATTTCACTCTGAGATATCTTTGCAAAGGAACCTTCAGGACTGGAGTCATGAAAAGTAGTTGGGACTCTGTCTTTTCTTTTAAAAAAAATCAAACTTATATGTGGTGAATGAATTTACAGATGAAGCCTAATCAACTGTGTATATTCTTGTCTTTAAAAAATATTTTGGCTACCTAGAATACAGCCTTGAGTGAGCTGGTTTGTCTGCGTTTTATCAAGTTTATTCTTCTTATTCTAGCTGTTTTCTTAGGAAATTTATTTTTCTGAGTTAAACTCTGAGTGTTATCCTCTGTGAGGGTGGTGAATTGAGGCAGATGCTAAATCTGAAATTGTCGAAGGTCACAAGAATTAAAAACAGAGTGGTTTGAGCTAATTTTGAAGAGGGAAAGGCTTTAAGTTTTCCAGGTTCTGTCCACTAGGGCGTGAAGCAGTCTTTCACGGTCCTTTATTTCCCTCCGAACCTAGTTGTGATAGTGGGTGCCTCATACATTTCTTGGAATTTTCGAGGAGGAGAGGTGAATGGGTATCATGAGCCGAGCCTTCTGCTGGACTGTGAGTCCCTCGAGCTCTGGTTGTGCCCCTTTATGTCCCAGTCCCGCAGCACAGTGCTTTTTCTGTCCTTCCTGTTCCTTCTCCCTCCCTGTCTTCCTGCTTCTTCAAAGAAAACATTGTCACCACCTCCCGTGTGCCATGATGTCACCTCTTCAAATGTTTTTTTTCTTTCAAGAGGGGGCTGAAATCAGCAGCAGTGCTATCATTAAGTAGCAGGCTCTCGGGACAGTGCCAGGAGTTAGAGGCCGAGGGAGACTGTCAGAGAAGGATGTAGGCCTTGCTTTGCAGAAGTTCCTAATTTGTCCAAAAGAAAAAAAAAAAAAGGAAAGGAGAGCAAAAGCTCACACAGGAAGAGCCTATGACAAGGGCTGTGCTAGAGTTGGCACGGAGGCTGCAGAGCTGAAGAGGCAGAACAAACTAACTGCCCCGGAATGGAGGAGGGCCTTTGCAACCACGTCTTGACAACTCAGAAAGAAGCGTTCAGCAGACTTGGGCAGGGCAGAAGGGCGGAGGCAGGCTGTCTACACACAGGAAGTAGCCCCCAAATGGACAGGACATCTCTGTAGAGAGAGGCAGGGGAAAGGGCAAAAAGCGGACTTGTACGTGTAGCAGTTTCTTTACAGGGAAAATATATTGCATGTTACCTGAGTAATTAGAAGTTTAAAAGGGGAATAAAAATGGGTTAATTCTCCTGAATCCAAAGCTCAACCAAAAGAACTAATCTGTTTGGTTTGCTTGATGATCAGCTGAAATGAAAGCCCACTTCACAGGCCACTGCTTTCTCGTTAATGGCATTGTTGCCTTTGGCTACTCCTGGTTTTGAGAACAGTCAAACGCTGGGTAAATGACAGAGTGTGGCAATACTGGGGGAAGCATCTCTGAACTTTTCTCAGACTATTCTTCAGTATGTTTCCTCTCCTTCCAGATATTCTGCCTTTTATTACAGTTGTGTGGCTTCTTGCCTAAATCCTTCTAAAATATAAATTCCTTGGGGGCAGAGAATATATATTGTTCTAGCATGTATCTCCTTCACACCTAGTGCAATGCCTTTTGTATAGAAAATGTTTAACAGATATTATTGAACAGGGGCCAGATGATGAAGGCCTTGATGGTGGTGTGCTTTTTATCTTGTATTGTAGGTGGCAAATGCACTTTTTAAATGGTATATATACAATTTATTCCACTTCAAGGTTGGCTTGGTCCCCCTTCTAAGATTTTGTCCTCATTAAGGACTTAGTGACAATCTTGTAAGAAGTTTAACTTATTATAGAGGCTGTTTTCAGAGCAGTAGGTCTGATGTTAAGCATAATGAACTTGGAAGACAAAGCTGGCTTCAGATCTCAAGTCTACCACTTAACTAGTTTGGGAACTTGGGCAAGTTTCTTCTTTGAATCTCAGGTAAAAAAAAAAAAACCATTTATAAAGTATTAATAAGGTGGGAATGAAGGTTAAATATATGCATATATGATTATGGTTTCCATATTATTTTTTAAAGAATTAATAAATACCTAGACATTTAGAATTCTTTTTCTTATGTTTCCTTAGCAGCAGGTAATCCCATGTGTCATTTTGATTTAATGCTTGCATAACTTACCTTTGTATAGCTACTGCTGTATAACTTCAGAAGTTGATGCTTAGTTTTTCTAGTGATAGTTGTATTTTTAAACTGAGAACTAAATTCTGGAAATCCAGTGGGGAATATGCTATTTATTTTTTTTTTCCTTTAAAATAATTTTTATTAAATTATAAATGTACAATACCTTCCTAACTCTACATAACCACTAAAATTTTTTAAAGAAATTACATTATGTCTGTTCCACCAATATTCTGGCTAATAGCCTTCATAACCAGGGCTACCTTGAAAATGGCCACCTCCAGATCCTCCTCCATACCCATGGTAACTATCCCTAAATCCAGGACCACTTTTCATATCCATCAGTTCCTCCTCTAAAGTCTCCTCCTGTTCCTGCACCAAAGTTTCCACCACCACCACCACTATGAGAATACACAGAACTAAACTGACCTCCTAGGTGGAGACAAGGCCTTTCTTATTTCTGCATGATGACCATAGATGGCATGGTTGGGACATGCTTTTTAATGCAATGACTGCAGCTGATTGATAATTTTACAATTTGCCATACATTATAAGGATTTTGGCCACATTTAGCTCTTGAAGTGAAAGTGAAAGTCACTCAGTTGTGTCCAACTCTTTGCGACCCCATGGCCTATACAGTCCATGGAATTCTCCAGGCCAGAATACTAGAGTGGGTAGCCTTTCTGTTCTCCAGGGGATCTTCCCAACCCAGGGATCGAATGCAGGTCTCCGGTGTTACAGGCGGATTCTTTACCAGCTGAGCCACAAAGGAAGCCCAAGAATCCTGGAGTGGGTAGCCTGTCCCTTCTCTCATTTAGCCCTCAGTGAGTACCTAATTCCTACTGTTTTATTCATGGAAGAATCTATTCTAAATTAATAGTTCATTGCAGCAATTAAGTGTAATAGTTTATATGATGTCCTCTTAATATTCAGCTTTCATCATTAAGGGCTTTTTTTACTTGCCTGAAGAGTTCCATGAACAGAAGAGCCTGGTGGGCTACAGCCCATAGGGTTGCAAAGAGTCGGACATAACACTTTTACTTGGAAACAAGTTTTATGGCCATATCATTGGACAGTTTAGGGTAATGCAAAAATTTTGAGGACCTTTTCATTGTAGCGTGGAAAAGATGTTAATTTCTTTTTAAAAATTTTTATTTATTTTAATTGGAGGGTAATTACAGTATTGTGGTGGTTTTTGCCATACATCAGCCATGGGTGTGCATGTGTCCCCTCATCTGAACCCCTCTCTCACCTCCCTCCTCACCCCATCCCCCTGGGTTGTCCCAGAGCATCGGCTTTGAGTGCCCTGCTTCGAACTTGCACTGGTCGTATACTTTGCATATGGTAATATACATGTTTCAGTGCTGTTCTCTCAAATCATCCCACCCTCACCTTCTCCAGCATAGTCCAAAAGTCTGTTCTTTACAAAAGATGCTAATTTCAATAACATTGAAAGTAGACACACGGTAGGTTTATACTAGACATCATGTAGTAAGGTGTCTTGGACAGAAACTGTATCAGTTCAAATAATGAAAAAGAGGTCCAGAGAAGTAAAGCAAGTTTTCCTTGTTCACACAGCCAGTAAGTACAGGTTCAAATTTCCCAGAAAAGATCTAGGCAATCATATATCTGAGTCCAAAAAAAAAAAAAAGAAAAAAAATCATTCTACAGTATGGCTGCGATGAAAGATTCTCCATTAAAGACCTATAGTTTTTAGCACTTCAGATGTGTGGATTTCACACATCTCTGAGGCCAAATAATTAATAAATAAACAGAGTGTTCTTACCAAAGTTTTTCATTAACATGACTCTCCTGGGTTAATGTTGAGATTACCTTTTTTTAAATTTTTGGACCAGATCCATATTACTGTGGCACATGGAGGTCATCAGGGGAGATGGGTAAGGAGGAAAAGAGCCAAGGCAACACTTGGCCACACTTGTGCCAAGGCAAGAGAGCACAGCGAGACTCTGGAGAAGTGTGCCGTGTCTCACTAAAAAGGTTACAGCTGTTTAAGGGCCTACAGATTTCAGCTGATACTGGTAATGCTGCTATTGAAGTTAGGTACCCTTTTTCTAGATCATTTTCTTCCTAACTGTCTTCATATGGAAGAGAAGAGCTCATTCATTCATTTTTTTAAATTGAATACATTCATTGATCACCTCCTCATGTGCATGCTAAGTCACTTCAGTTGTGTCTGACTCTTTGCGACCCTAGATGGTGCCCACCAGGCCCCTCTATCCATGGGGTTTCTCCAGGCAAGAATACTGGGATGGATTGCCATTTCCTTCTCCAGGGGATCTTCCTAACTCAGGGATCGAGCCCACATCTCTTCTGTCTCCTGCATTGGCAGGCAGATTCTTTACCACTAGCACCACCTGGGAAGCCCATTAATTTTCTTTTTTAACTGAAAACATTAATTGATCATGTACTTAATAGGCATTAGATCTGGAGTAAGGACCAGATGGGTTCTATGCATGGAGCAGTCACTGTCCTAAGAGGGGACTGGATCATCCTTTAGGTAAGTAATGGCAGGGCAGCGGTAGCAGCAGCGCTGTGTGCTCAGAACATGAGTACACGAAAGAGAAACAACTGACTCAGTTTGGAAAGCTCCCAGAAGACTCCAAGGAGGAAGTGTTTCAGTTAGGGTTTGCAGGGATGAATAGGAGTTTTATAGGCAAAGAAGAAGAAAAAGAACATATCAAGACAGATGTTTGCACAAAAGCATGGCCATGGCTGTGCTCTGTGAAGCTACTATAACAGTACAGGAATGGGCTGTTAGCCTTAGGTGACAAGCTAAGCAGTGTGTGACTTTCTTTTAGTGGGTGGGGACATACCTTTCAGGAGCTTATGATCTTTTACTTACGAAACTCTTAGTAGAGCCAGACTATGAACAGTGCCCTGACCCATGCAGAGGTCAAGCACTTTGGACCCAGGGCAGTGTGGGGAATCTGTGCTACTTCCCAGTCAGAGTCAAGCCATCACACTCCTCATATATACTGGACAGTTTGTTTTTAACTCACAGAGTCTTTGTTTGTAGTTTGCGTTATAATATTGTGGTCTTTCACAACCGCTGGTCTGTGAGGTGAGCTCCAGGTACCTGGCTCACTCCTCTTCACACACTCCAAGTATAGTGCATATTTCAGGCCTTATGTGGACTTTCGTGGAGGAGGCACTCTTTGAGCTGGACCTGGAAGGCTTTTTGATTGGTGCTCTCAAGGTATCTTGTACCTGTGAGCAAAACCTCAGAATGGCAGATTGGCTCAGGGAACTGAAAGCTAGGTGTCCTTTTTGATGACAATAAAATGGATTAAGGTGATGATTGTGTGTCATGAAAAAAAAGTTAGGGCCAGGTGATGGGACCACACTGAGTAGTTTGACCTTTAGACTGTAGTCAGAAGTCTTGAAGCAGTAGAGGGGCTAAAGCAGAGCTGAGTTTCAAGTTGCAGTGTATAGTATCGTTTAGAAAGACCAACCAGAGGCATAAAGTAGGAAGGCTAGGTAAATTATTAATTAGCAGATTAAAAAGACGATTGTATAACATCTCTTTTTTGCTTCGTAAAGAATGAGCCATTAGAAAAACTGTATTTATTTTTTCCTTCTAGAAAATATACTTATTTATAAGTATAACAAAAAGAATTTCCCCCCTACATTCAGTTCAGTTCAGTTCATTCAGTCACGTCCAACTCTGCGACCCCATGAACTGTAGCATGCCAGGCCTCCCTGTCCATCACCAACTCCCGGAGTCTACCCAAACCCATGTCCCATCAAGTCGGTGATGCCATCCAGCCATCTCATCCTCTGTCATCCCCTTCTCCTCCTACCCCCAGTCCTTCCCAGCATTAGGGTCTTTTCCAGTGACTCAGCTCTTCGCATGAGCTGGCCAAAGTATTAGAGTTTTAGTTTCAACATCAGTCCTTCCAACAAACACCCAGGACGGACTGGTTGGATCTCCTTGCGGTCCAAGGGACTCTCAAGAGTCTTCTCCAACACCACAGTTCAAAAGCTTCAATTCCTAGGTGCTCAGCTTTCTTCACTGTCCAACTCTCACATCCATACATGACTACTGGAAAAACCATAGCCTTGACTAGACTAATCTTTGTTGGCAAAGTAATGTCTCTGCTTTTCAATATGCTATCTAGGTTGGTCATAAATTTCCTTCCAAGGAGTAAGTGTCTTTTAATTTCATGGCTGCAGTCACCATCTGCAGTGATTTTTGGAGCCCCCCAAAATAAAGTCTGACACTGTTTCCCCATCTATTTCCCATGAAGTGATGGGACCAGATGCCATGATCTTAGTTTTCTGAATGTTGAGCTTTATTTTTTTTTTATTGGTTTTGCCATACAATGACATGATATCGCCATGGGTGTACATATGCTCCCCCTCCAGAACCCCACTCCCTCCTCCCTCCCGACTCCCTCCCCCTGGGAAATCTCGGTGCAGCAGCCCCGAGCAACAATCCTGGGCTGGCGATTGACTTCACATATGATAATTAACATGTTTCAATGCCATTCTCCCGTATCATCCCACCCTTGCCCTCATCCACAGAGTCCACGAGTCTGTTCTATACATCTGCGTTCCTTTTGCTGTCTCGCATGCTGGGTTCTCGTTACCATCTTTCTAAATTCCATATATATGCGTTAGTATACTGTATTGTTGTTTTTCCTTCTGGCTTACTTCACTCTGGATAATAGGCTCCAGTTCTGTCCACCTGAGTAGAACTGCTTCAAATGAATTTTTTTTTTAATGCTGAGTAATATTCCATTGTGTATATGTACCACAGCTTTCTTATCCATTCGTCAGTTGATGGGCATCTAGGTTGCTTCCATGTCCTGGCTATTGTAAACAATGCAGCGATGAACATTGGGGTACACGTGGCTCTTTCAATTCTGGTTTAAACCAACTTTTTCATTCTTCTCTTTCACTTTCATCAAGAGGCTTTTTAGTTCCTTTTCACTTTCTGCCATAAGGGTGGTGTCATCTGCATATCTGAGGTTATTCATATTTCTCCCTGCAATCTTGATTCCAGCTTGTGCTTCATCCAGCCCAGCGTTTCTCATGATGTACTCTGCATAGAAGTTAAATAAGCAGGGTGACAATATACAGCCTTGACATACTCCTTTTCCTATTTGGAACCAGTCTGTTGTTTCATGTCCAGTTCTAACTGTTGCTTCCTGACCTGCATACAGGTTTCTCAAGAGACAGGTCAGATGGTCAGGTATTCCCATCTTTCAGAATTTTCCACAAGATTGTTAATCTTCAGTCCGTAGCATTAGTCAATTTTACTCACTTCTTTCTTTGACCCTTGTTGTCTAATGGAGAGGTGTGGTGTGTTAGCTCTCCTGCTGAGATGAAGGAGAGCACAGTGTTTTATGGGGCCATCACTTGATAATGTTATCAGCGGCGGTTGACTGATAGGAACCTGTGTTAACTGAGATAGGACCTGAGTTACTGACAGAAGTTTCGAAGGGATTCAGGGAATAAGTTCCGACCAACCAGGGTTAACACAGCCTTCGTCTGTGTATTCTGCCTTCTAAGGCTGTCCCTCGTAAGCCTCTGGGTGAGTGCAGACAAGGGGTATTTTATTTTAGGAACTTGCTCGTGTTCACCTCCTCAAGGCCATCCGTTCATTTTATAAACCTTTAGATCAGGAACATGCAGTACCAGCCCCTAACAACCCAGAACGGGGTGCCTGGCTCATTCTGGTGATTTTCCATGTTCGTTGGTGCTGATTTTTGGTCATTGATTTATACTAGGGATTAATTGAGACACTGGTGTTTAAACTTCCTCATTTGCAACATTCTGGACCAATTTTTAATGCTCTTTTTCATGAGCCTTCCTTCACCCCCAATCTGAGCCATGTACCCCTCTCCCACTCCGGTTCTTCATCCCTCTCATTCAGTTATTCATTCCATCACCTTATGCTTTCTGAGGACACATTGATTTTTGGCACTAGGGTATAGTGATGAGTGAAAACACAGGGTCTGTGCTCCTCTGGAAATTCGTGTCTTTAATGGGGGAGACAGGTGTTCATCATACAGTCTTTCAGATAAATGGAACTTGGCAGCTGTGATGCATGCCATGAGTGAGAGGCAACGAGAGGGGTATGTGACTCTGTTCTCATGGGTGAGCATCCTTCACAGATGTAAGCTCCCTGAAGGCAGAGATGACATCTCTCTACATCCAGAACCTAGTATGTTGCTTGTGCCCTGTAGGTACAGTGGGTGTCTGACTAGTAGGTGACTGGTCAGCTTTGGTAGACTTCCTTTCTCAGAGTTGCTGGGATGATGCAGAAGCGTGGAAGTAATGTTAGTTATTAACTCTTCACAGGTCAGTGAATAAAGACGGTCTACTGCCTCCTCTGGCAATATCCATAGATACAGACTCCTGGGTTTTAGCAGGATAGGGTCACTAAACATGTTCTGTAGACCTCTCCCTCACTGCTGACACTTGGTTCTAAGATTCTTTTTCCTTTAATATGAGCCTCAGGTCACACAGAGGGGTCCATGGCTGGAAAGTATTTTAATACTATCTCATGGAATGTTGCCTAAGGATTGATTGTTCAGTTGCTCAGTCATGTCTAACTCTTTGCAACCCCATGAATGGCAGCACGCCAGGCTTCCCTGTCCTTCACCGTTTCCCAGAGCTTGCTCAAACTCAGGACCATTAAGTCAGTGCTGCCATTCAACCATCCCATCCTCTGTCATCCCGTTCTCCTCCTGCCCTCAATCTTTCCCAGCATCAGGGTGTTTTCCAATGAGTCAGTTCTTCACATCAGGTGGCCCAAGTATTGGCACTTCAGCTTCAGCTTCAGCATCAGTCCTTCCAATGAATATTCAGGATTGATTTCCTTTAGGATTAACTGATTTGATCTTCTTGCAGTCCAAGGGACTTTCAAGAGTCTTTTCCAACACCACAGTTCAAAAGCATCAATTCTTACGGCATTTAGCCTTCTTTATTGGAGAAGGCAATGTCAACCCAGTCCAGTACTCTTGCCTGGAAAATCCCATGGATGGAGGAGCCTGGTAGGCTGCAGTCCACTGGGTCACTAAGTCAGACACAACTGAGTGACTTCACTTTCACTTTTCACTTTCGTGCATTGGAGAAGGAGATGGCAACCCACTCCAGTGTTCTTGCCTGGAGAATCCCAGGGATGGGGGAGCCTGGTGGGCTGCTGTCCATGGAGTCACACAGAGTCAGACACGACTGAAGCGAGTTAGCGGCAGCAGCAGCTCACATCCATACACAACTACTGGAAAAACCGGAGCTTTGACTATACAGACCTTTGTCAGCAAAGTAATATCTCTGCTTTTTAATACACTGTCTAGGTTGGTCATAGCTTTTCTTCCAAGGAGCAAGCGTCTTTTAATTTTGTGGCTGCAGTCACCATCTGCAGTGCTTTTGCAGCCCAAAATAGATAAAATTTTTCAGTTTCCATTGTTTCCCCATCTATTTGCCATGAAATGATGGGATCCGATGCCATGATTTTAGTTATCTGAATGTTGCATTTCAAGCCAGCTTTTTCACTCTCCTCTTTCACCTTCCCCAAGAGGCTCTTTAGTTCCTCACTTTCAGCCATAAGGGTAGTGTCCTCTGCATATCTGAGGTTACTGATATTTCTCCTAGTAATCTTGATTTCAGCTTGTGCTTCATGAAAGTGCAAGTCACTCATTTGTGTCCAACTGTTTGCCACCCTATGGACTACAAAGTCGATGGAATTCTCCAGGCCATGCAATATGGCATTTTGCATGATGTACTCTGCGTATAAGTTAAATAAGCAGAGTGACAATATAGTCTTGATGTACTTCTTTCTCAATTTAGAACTAGTCTGTTGTTCCATGTCTGGTTCTGACTGTTGCTTCTTGACCTGCATATAGGTTTCTCAGGAGGCAGGTGAGATGGTCTGGTATTCCCATCTCTTTAAGAATTTTCCACGGTTTGTTGTGATCCACACAATTAAAGGCTTTAGGATAGTTACTGAACAATAAGTAGATGTTTTCCTGGAATTCTCTTGCTTTTTCTGTGATCCAGTGAATGTTGTCAATTTGATCTTTGGTTCTTCTGCCTTTCTAAATCCAGCTTGAACATCTGGAAGTTCTCAGTTCCAAGCCTGGCTTGGAAAATTTTGAGCATTACTTTGCTGACATGTGAAATAAGTACAGTTGTGCAGTATTTTGAACATTCTTTGGCATTGCCCTTGTTTGGGACTAGAATGAAAGCTGACGTTTTCCAGTCTTATGGCCACTGCTGAGTTTTCCATATTTGCTGGCAGATTGAGTGCAGCACTTTCACAGCATCATCTTTTAGGATTTGAAATAGCTTAGCTGGGATTTCATCACCTCCACTCGGTTTGTTCTCAGTGATGCTTCCTAAGGCTCCCTTGACTTCGCACTCCAAGATATCTGGCTCTAGGTGATTGATCACACCATCATGGTTATCTGAGTCACTAAGATCTTTTTTTGTGTAGTTCTTCTGTGTATTCTTGCCGCCTCTTCTTAATATATTTTGCTTCTGTTAGGTCCATACTGCTTCTGTCCTTTATTGTGCCCATCTTTGCATGAAATGTTCCCTTGGTATCTCTAATTTTCTTGACGAGATCTCTAGTTTTTCCCATTCTATTATTTTCCTCTGTTTCTTTACATTATTCAGTTAGGAGGGCTTTCTTATCTCTCCTTGCCCAAGATAGTCCTTTATCAGTTGCAGCCTCATTGGGCGTTGCTGCCTTTTCGCGTTATCACTTTGTAGAAGGCATCTTTCTTTGCTTTTTCCCACTAGGTCATCTTTTTCTACTTTCTGCTGGTGCTTCAGTGTCAAATTGGATTATAGGGACATAGGAGCCTTTTATGCTCCTAATGGCAATTCATTCCGTAAATATTGAGCTGCCTGGGATGGGGAGGCAGAAGAAAAGATGAATGCCATTGGGTTTGTTTGTTTTGGTGCTTTCGGCTTATGGGATCTTCGGTCCCTGAGCAGATGTCATACCTCGGCCCTTGGCCATGAGGATGGGGAGTCCTAACCACCGTGCCACTGGGGCATTCCCTCATTGGTTCTTGTTCTTAGTGACTTTATGATGTGGTTGGAGCCATGGCATGTGCTGAAATGATCAAATAGAGGGCAGGGGGAAGAAAATGAACTAGCAGCAAAGAGGCCAGGGTCAAGGGCAGTGGATGTTTAGGGAGAGGGGCAGCTGAAGGGGCAGCCTACCAGCTGGAAGGCTGATGAAGGACAAGGCATTTGAGATGTAGGCAGAATCCCCACATGTCGTAATGCACAAGGAGATGCAGGCTGTGAAAGCAATTGTGTAGTTAGGTACAGAACTCAGACATCTTGGGGTGTTAACAAGAAGCAGTCTTACAGTGCCCTTGGGCCAAGTTCGGGTTTGTGAGGGAGTGTGGAAGATGTGATGGCTCCAACCATAGCACCAGTGCCTGTGTGATACAGCTTTGGTGGAGCAATCAGAAGCTTGAGTGTTCTTTCTGATTCTCACTCTTTCAACATGGGAATGGGAAAAAACTGTGGGGTTTCCTCCCTTGCCCTCCCAGCAAAGAATGGGCCCGTGGTACCCTAGTGCAAGCCTCTTCCCCAGACCAGGATATGTGTTTGCCTTCAGACTGGCCGCAGCCAGGAAAGAGGAGGTTCCATTTATTGCTTCTTTCTTTGCGGCTCCCTGACTCCATTCAATTACAAAGTGGCTCTTACACTGTTAAAGCTGAGTGTCTCTGGGCTACAATTTCTAGCCACAGACCCTGCATTTGCTGTGCCTCAAACATGACCTTGAGGCCACATCCCATTACACACAAGCCCACAACAACGTTAACCAGCTTTCTCTCTGGGTACGGCGAGCACAGCACAAACTCCATGCCTTTCTGCTAGCATCTCTCTCTATTGCCCCTTTAGCAGAAAATTTCATGGCAATCTGGGAGGCTGGAGAAGCCAATGATGGCCTCACTTTCAACTGTGTTATGTTATTTAGGAGGAAGGAAAAAGGAAATAAAAACTAGATCACAGCGCCTGGTGAGTATCAAAATATAAAGCGACAGGTCAGGCTGTATTTGTTTTTGCTGCTGCCTCTTGCCTGTGGGACTGCAGCTGCAGCGTCTCAGATTTAAAGCTGTGATACAGTGTGCATTTCGAAAGGACAGCGTGTGCTACAGAGGAGCGGTAGTACAGTGACACCTAGTGGTAAAGTGGGACATTGCCACTCAGCTCTATAAGCTATTAAAGGTATTTACAGAGAAGATCTCTGGCAGATCACTGGTAAAGAATTTGCCTGCATTGCAGGAGAGTTGGGAAGATTCCCTGAAAGAGGGCATGGCAACCTACTCTTGCCTAGAGAATCCCGTGGACAGAGGAGCCTGGCAGGCTGCTGCCCATAGGGTAGCACAGGGTTGGACATGACTGAAGAGCTGCAGCATCAGGAAGAATGAGGGAAATGAGTCGTGGATACCGTGAATGTAGAATCTAGAGATTTCTGGTCTCAGAAAGACAGAGTGTGCAGTGGTCAAGGGGGGCCTGAGGATGAGCATGCCTGGTTTTTAAGCCGCAGTTTCCTCTGTATATTTTTAAAATGTGGCCTCCTCTGTCTAAAAAGATCTTCACCCTACCCCCTCCATTCTGCCTGTCAAAATCAGGCTTATCACGCTAGCTAGTGATAATGCACGCTGAAGGATGTAGGGAGGCTATCATGCCTGCCATTTACTTTGAAACGCAGCAACAACAGAAAACAGTAAGCTGGCTCAGGTGGATGGATAGTTATGGACAGGTGGAGTGACATGTTATAAAGCAAATGTAGAAAAAGTGAATGGTAGGGTCTGAGTCGTGGGTGTATATAGTGTTCACTGTGAAACTGTCTCTGTGAAAGACTTCTGTATGTTGGAAATTTTTCATAATAAAATGTTGGAGGAAAGGGCTTCCCTGCTGGCTCAGACAGTAAGGAATCTGCCTGCAGTGCAGGAGACGGGGGTTTGATCCCTGGGTTGGAAAGATATCCTGGAGAAGGGAATGGCTTACCTACTCCCGTATTCTTGCCTGGACAATTCCATGGACAGAGGTGCCTGGGGGTTATACAGTCCATGGGGTGCTGGAGAAAGTATAATCTCTTCAAAAGCTAGCTTCTATTCCAGAACTTTGGGAAAGGCTTTCTGGATCAATGGGATTCTGTATGACTGACGAGCCGCATAGGCTGCTAGAGCTGCTGTCGGGCGGTCTGACTGGTAGAGCTGATCTCCTCCATCTCAGCCTATGTTTTGGACAGTGAGCTCCTTGTGAACAGCAGGCTAGGCTGTCGTTAAATATCAGATACGTCAGACAGGCATCGTGTAAGGCACAAAGGAAAGATGGTTCCTACATGACTGGAGGAAGAGTTTAGGAATATGATAAAAGTTAGCTATGGTGAAAGTCAGTTTTGTCTTGTAAGGTTTATTGGATCAAATACCACCGCGTGCATATGTGTGCTTGTGTTCAGTGTGTCTGGCTTTTTGTAACCCCATGGACTGTAGCCCACCAGGCTCCTCTTTCTGTGGAATTTTCCAGGCAAGAATACCATTTGGAGGGTCATGTTCTAGAAATATAAATAGGGCTCAGAATATCCTATGAAGGTTGCTAATAAGAATTCATTCAGAACCAGGCACCCAGAAAGAGACTCCAAAATCTTTTGGAATGACATACTTGTTTCCTTAAAGAGTAAGCATATTATAATTCTGGGAAGATTTAGAATATACAATTGTTAATATAGTCAATGCCATAGTGTTTATATTTTTATTTTAAGGATTTGTGCATATGAGTTCTTCAGTATGCATATTTAAAATAATTTGGCTCACATAACAGGTTAGTCTATATTTCCAAATTAAAATGTGCAATAAAGTAATTGACTTAGACTTGATTTTGGGAAGGGTTGAAGTCTTAAGCAATGTTGGCACACTCAAGAGAATTTATTAGGTTTCTAAGAGTTGTTTAAGGGAAGATTTTGTGAGTTAAACAGTTCTAATATTTAAAAAATTAAATTAATTGTAGATTAAATACATAGTTTAAATGTTTGAAGTAGTTTAACTAGGTTTGTAAAATGGACTACACATTCATTCAGTGGCCCTTTGAAAGTAATTATAAAAGTTATAGAATATGTAAGTTATATTGAAAATATAAAGATAAACTAGGGCATTTTTTTAAATAACTAAACAGATGAAATAAACATATTTAAAACTGAGTAAACCTGACTAATGTTTCTCTGCACAAAACCATCCTTACCATCATTTAAAAAAAAAACTCACATAAAATAAAGTGACTAACGCTGCACTTTGAGTTCACAGTAGATGCTTTGTATTAGTGGAATTTGAATTTATAATTTGAATTAACAATATTCCTTTTGGTGTGGCAAGAAGAAACACAGAGCAACCTCAAGTTAATTGCTCTTCTTGGCTTGAAACATGGTTTGAAAGAACATAGAATTTTGAAAGGGAATCTTGCTCCTGTAAAGAACGGGGACATGAGAGTCATGACAGATTTTCCATGACACAATGTACTGTCATGCTCAGCACATAGTAGATGCTCAGTGAGGGCCTCTTGTAGTGATTTTTAGAAGCACTTTAATCACAGTGTGAGTTGACATTGTTTATGCCACCGCGTAAACCACAGGGTGCACAGTCAAACGTGGCTGTCCTGGGCACTGATCTCATCCGTCCAACCAAACACCATAAGAAATTAAACCTGGAGATAGAAGTTATAGGCCACTTGGATCAAGCTATTCTATCTGCTTTCAGAGAAAATAAGCAAGTCTGGGGCCAGGAGGCATTTTTGCCATCTGGACCAAGTTCAGATGAAATTGCATGTAATTCAGAGCCCTAGATTTAGTTTGTCCTAGCCACTCAGCCCTGAACAGGATGCACAGTGAGGCCCCGAGCTAGAGGATGCTTGGCCCTCTGCAGACACTGTCATTTAGGTCTGACTTCGGGTAATTAGGCACTCCTAGCTGGGCTCTGCTGTCAGCCAGCCTTTGAGACAAATTGCAAAATCTGTACAACTATCTGAGAGATGGAGAAGTAGACCCAATGACACTACAGGGGATATTGGTAGTTCTCAAAAGTTGAAAGAGAATGCTTTGAGAAGCAATCCTCAGAACTGAATTTAGAGGTCCTTTTCCTGTGGTTAAAAGAGTAAGTTCAGTCACAGGATCAGGATTGACGACCCAAAGGTAGAGATGATAGGCTTCATCTAACGAAATGAACTGCAGTAGAAATAAATGTAATGTTTTGTATTTGGATCTGAAAATCCCAACTATACATGAAAAGAATGGGAACAGGGGTAGGGATATATCTGAGAAGTAGCCCATATGAAAAAGACCTTGGAATTAATTGACTTTAGTTGACAGTTTGTTGTAATCCCCCCAAATATAGTGCAGTGCTGGGGAGTATTTAGGACCAGGCAGGTGACTATAGTTCTGGGCTCCCGGCTGTGAGAGGAAACGACAAAGGATGGTCACAGGATGGAGGGGGAGGTGTTGCAAAGTTTGCCACGGATAACAAAGGAACAGGAAAGGTCTAGCTTGGATAAAGCTGTCAGAAATTTCTGTACATTAGGAACTAACCTTCTTGTTAAGAGAAGCACAAGAATCAGTGGGGGGGGGATGGGTTGTGTGTGGTAAAAGTTACAGGAAACCGCAAATGAGGGTCTTTTTATCTTTCAATATGTTTTAAGGTAAGAATGGGCTTTTCCCTTCATTCTAGAAGTGCTGGCTTTTCTAAGGACTCAGACTTTTAGGGGCGGAAAAGGGTGTCTCAGAAGTACTTGGCAGCCCCAAGATTCCACAATTCCTTTGCCTTCCAGCAATGACCGTGTTCTGCACACTCCTAACACGGGCAGGTGGAGAACAGAGTCATAATTACAGCTATGTTCTAGGCAGCAGTGGGAGAGGTTTTTGAATTATTAGGCAAGATTCCCATCAAGACACTCTCACCAGAGCATTCAGCTCTTTTCTCTGCTGGGGAGGTCTGAGGCATGCAGTTCTTCCCTTTCACCAGAGGCTGTGTTAAGTGTCTTATTTTTTCTTTCTGTGCAACCAGCAGTGTGCCATGTGCTAGGGAGACCTTGGGAGCAAGAGGAAAACTCTTGCTGTCTTCAGCTATGCAGTATGTGGAGAGTGAGACAGTACACACAAATTAGACCACTAGCTGTACTGTTAGGCTTAAAGTGACAGTTTGGACCCATGTGTCCTGTATGAGTGCATTTTTATTTCATGTAGTATTAGTAATACATTTCCCCACTTGGCTTTGGGGATTTATTTTCCCACTTATATTATATAGTTCAGGTCATCTGTTTGAGATTTCTCAGTGTCTTGGTGCAGTAGGGACAGGAGGCATTTGTTTATACTTTAATGTACTTTCCCCTGAAAGTTATGAAGGATGGAAAAGATTGAGTCATTCCCCCCCCCCCCCGACAGTTTTGTGTATAGTTTATTACTGATTCAGTGACTACCTTTGGGGGCTATCTGCCTTCATACTGTTAACTTCTTTTCCTTGTGTTTCTGTGGTCACAGCAGTTCATCCTGTCATGGCTATAATGACACTAACTGGAGTTAACTCTGAGTAGAAACCTGGGTGAGAAGGAATGGATATGAAAAATAAAACCAGAACGGAAGCCGGTCTGTGTGCTTCCACACTAATCCTTGTATGTGTTTATACAAGTGGCCATCCGTTTAGGGACAAGTATGCAAACAAACAAAAGGCACATTTTAATTGCTGATTGTAGTTCATGATTCAATTCCCTTCTTCCTAATTTCCCTTAGTAAATATTTTCTGCAAAAATTATACTTTTAATTTTTCTAGCATTAATAAACTTACAGATACAACTTGAAAATTCTTGATTCTGAATTCGAAGCATTCAGAGGCTTTTTACACCTCTCCCTGCCCCACTCACACACCAAAGTAACCTACTTTATTGTAAATTCTTCTTTCTTTCAGGTAGGAATGAATTGATAGCCAGATACATCAAACTCAGGACAGGGAAGACGAGGACCAGAAAACAGGTAAAATAACCGACCTGGAAATTGTGCATGTCAGCGAATGGCCCACGGAGGCATTTTGGCTGCAGTGGCTGGCTGTGCTTTGGCTCCTAGGAGCCCCCAACCGGAGTTCCCTGTAAGGACGTCAGTGTTGTAGGTGTTTGAAATTGGCTCCGTTTTTACTGTTCCTCATTTCAGTGACCTTTTATTCCGTGGTCTCTGGAGTTCCTTCTATACACATATGGAAAAGCTTCACTGCTAAGGACAGTGTATGAACTGCTTCTGTACTCTAAATCTTCAGTTTTTTTTTCCCAAACTGTGCATCTGCAAACATTGTATAAGCTGCAGGTGCAGATACACTTTGCGAGTCATGAAATTTTGAGATTTTGCGCATTGTAAAATCCTGGAACAATTACATATTAGTCATCATTTCACTGCAAAAGTAACACTAGCAGCCTTGAGCATTGGCCAGAACATGAGGCTGAATGATGTGCGTCCAGGGAACTGTTGCTCCTTAAGCTATGGCTTTTTGTCAGTAGCTGCTGTGACTGAACTGAAGTTACAACTTAAATACCTTTGTGCAGCGCTGGGTCAGGAATTTTCCTCTGCCCTCCCATCAGGGCTGTGGCGCTCTTCACTCCTTGTGATGTAAAGCAGCCCAATACCTCTGACCCAGTTCAGAACTGGAATGGATGAGAAATTAACGTTTAATGAAAAGCAGAAAAAGAAAGAAATGGAAAAGGGGGAGGGAAATCAAACCAACCTTACGGGTGAGTTCTTAACAAGAAAAAAAAAAAAGAAATATATATTTATAATATGTGTTTTAGTGTTGACTGTGCTGCCTGGTTCGGCATGGATTTTAAAAACTTGTAATCAAACCAAAAGGCGAGCTCAGTTGTGCACTTGTGAAACCCTGAGCAGCAGATTCCAGTCCTCTGCTTGGGTGATGAGTTGTTTTTCTGAGCGTTTATGACGGGGAAAGCGTTCCCCAGGAATGCCGGGAGCCCACTGCTGAGTCAGCAGAGGCAGGCGGCCTCCCGCCAGTGCTCTGAGGCCGGGCATTGTCTGTTCGGTGGATGTCTCCCCCTCTGTGGCCCACAGACAGCAAGCCAGTGGATCACATCAAAACAAAATTCGGGAGAAAGCAGGAGCCGGATGGAGAGGTGAAGAGGATGGGGGAGTTCCTGTTTCTCCATACTTAAAAAAAAAAAAAAAGCAAAAGCAAATATATAGAAAAAGCTGATAATTGATACTGGAAAACAAAGTTAGAGATAAACGGATCAATTATTATCATAAAGCCTGTTTTCAAGGTCACTAGAGTGTTTGAAATCAAGTAATGGCCTCACAGTCCTCTGAACTTCTAAATGGAAGCTTCTAAATTTCTGAAACAGACAACTCCCAACATACTGAAAGTCCTGGACCTGGGCTGTCTGCTGATCTGTGAGCTCTGGTCATATGCCCAACCCCTTCAGTGAGGGGAGGCTTCTAAATTTAACCAAGTCCTGCTGAAAGAGATGCAAATTTGTTTACCCAGTGGAATCATTGTGTTTCTGAAGCCCGGATTGGCTCGGTTTGCACACCCCGGCATCCTGGGGATGTTTTTAGGCAGCAGTTGGTGATACCTCTCCAATGTGAATTTGTTGTTCAGCAAATCCGTGTGGTTTTTCAACCCAGATTTTTAACAGGATGGCTGGCTGGCTGTATTCACACTTTTCGCTTTGTAATAATATGCAAATCCACTTGGCGCCCAGTCAATACCCAAAAGAGTGGAAGGATTAAAGATATTTATAAGGGCAAAAAAAAAAAAAAAAGGCTTTGCTAACTGGGTCTTTCCATTTCTCTTTGAGATCTAATTTACATGTCAGTATTATTTTAACATTTGCTACAGAATCCAGAGCTCTTAATGAGATCAGAATACAACCGACAGCTTCAGCTTTTTGATTCTGCAGAATGTGCTAATTTATGGATAGTCTTTTCTAAATTGAGAAAAAGGGATTTTCCCTCCTGATACTGAGAAGCTATAAATATTTTCATTTACCTCTACCCCCAACTTTTAAATTTTATAAAGAAAACAACCCTGCTCTCCCCCTCTCATCCTGTGGCCCGCGATTTCTCCTGGGTGAGAAAACTAATATTAGCTTCAACTTTCATCCTGAATCCAGTCACTGCAGTGATGACCCAGTCTGAAAAGCTTAGAGCAGCGCTGGGGGCTTGGTGTCTGGCTGGGACTGTGTATTCCTAACTGCAGAGCTTTGTTGAGATGCAAATAACCTCCCCCTCACCCCCCACCCCGAAACCCTCCCAAGGAGTAGAGATTTTATATTTGATTTCCTTTTTTGTTTTGTTTTGTTTTGTTTTGTTTCCCCTCATAAACCCGAACAATGTAGGTGTCTAGTCATATACAGGTCTTAGCAAGAAAGAAAGTTCGAGAAATTCAAGCCGCCATTAAGGTACGTCTGGCTTGCCCAGTTGTAGGGGGCTTTTCATCTCCATGGTTACAGGCTTTTCCTTTGTTTTCCTCCCTTCCCCTACCCTGCAGGTGTCTAGTCACATTCAGGTTCTTGCCAGAAGGAAATCTCGTGATTTTCATTCCAAGCTAAAGGTATGCGCTTTCCTGCTTTTTGGCTTGTGGTTGCTATGCATCTCACTTCCTGTTTTCCATGGTGACTGGTGAATGCCTGGTGCTGGGATTCTGGTAACCTAGTTTCCTCGCATGTGAGAGCTGTTTACATTCTTTGTGTCTAATCTCTCTGTTTCTGTACTAGCCTCACATTAAGCTCAGAGTGTGTGGTGTGTGTGTGTGTGTGTGTGTGTGTGTGTGCGCGTGCGCTCGTGCGCGCGCATGTATGTGTCCCTAATAACAATGCAAATGCAGCAGAGAGCTAGTCTTGATAACTTTTCAGCACAGAAACATTTTTTTTTCAGTCTTCAAATACCTACCAAGAAGCACTGAGCTAAGAGAGGGAAAAAAGCCCAAAAGATGCAAAGTTGGTGTAGAAATTATAAATGAATCATTTCCAAGAGATCATCATGAAATTACTTTTTGAAATATTTAGAAATTGTTTTAAATTTGTGTTTTTGATGTATTTTCAATACTTATGAAGTATACATCTTCGTGGAATTTTTTATGTCTTCTTCCAACAGAGAATATTTTCTGCCAGATTTCTTCCACATTTCTTAATAATTTTTTTAAGTGTGTGGCTTTGTTAATTAAAATAGAAATTTGAGGTGAGGGCTTAAAAAACATAAGATGGATCTTAGAGATGAGAAAGCTTTTGATCAAATCCATGTTTGCAATTCTGTTTATACTTGAATTTAATTTTTTTGGTACTTGTGCCTCATTTGCTAGTCTTAAATTATACTTCATGGCAAAAACAGAGGCATGGACAATTTTCAAATGCACGTTCTCCCTGTTTTCTCCCTTTCCAAAGTTTACAGTAAAGTATACATGACTCTTTTTTCCCCCCTAATGTCCTAAATAGAGATGCAAAGGGATTATAATCTGCATGGAGGAGCTTTATAACAAAAACGAACCCATAATCCGTATTATTGTCTTTCTACCATGCCTAATCTCGGTTCTCTTTTGATTTTTTCCCCCATATGTTAAGTAAATTTGTATGTTTGTTCTAAGCTAAAGAACAAAGTGTAATTTCACAGCCCTAAGTGGTGAACGCCAGGACTCTTCCCAAAGTCCCCCAACTTTTTAAATGCAAACCGGACTGGCTGTGCGATAGGGCTAGTGATCAGGGAGGCGTGTGCCCTCCGCAGTGGGCAGCATGCTGGCTCGCTCGCACCCATGGCTGATGGTGGCTGGCTTTTAGCTGCACTGGCTGAGCAGTTGGAAGACTAAAATAACTTTACAGCTCCTGCTTTTTAACCAAAGGTGCAGTCCTTTCTATGTGGATGTAACTACCCCAGTGTTTGCTCAAGTTCTCACTCTGTTTCTAGTTTCCCTAACGGATTAATGGTGTACAAAGAAGTTTACAGGCATCAACTTTGGGTTTCCATCATCTGCGGGGTTATAAATTGCTCTATTTCTGCACTGTGTGGTTCCTGTATGTTCACCAGGGCACACGGCCCTAGACCGGAAGCCCTGTAAATGGTGGATAAAGCTCTCCCGTTCAGAGGGGATCCCTATGAGATTCCACAAGCACTCTTCTTGCTCTCTTGGGGTCTTTACAAATCTTCCTCAGTGGAAACAGTTCTGCCACTACCATATGCGTATACATACATACCAATACAAAGTTGTATTTGTGTTCTTTGGAAAAAAAAAAAAAAGAAAGATGACCTCTCCCCACTTTGAGCCAGTGCCAGACCATTTCCTTTGGAGCAGGCACAAGGGGGAGGCATAAACAGAGGCAGTGGGGTAGCAAGGCGCTCTGCATTTCAGCTCCAAGAACCACCTCCATCTTCTTCCAGTTCCTCTCCTTCCTCCCTACCTCATTATTCTGGGAAAAATAGAGGCCTTTGTTCTTCCCATCAGCTAATACCAGTTGAGTGTTCCAGGCATGGCGCTCATCATGGTGGGCAGCTAACAACCAATCCTCTATTCATAGAGCTGGCCGTGGAAGTGGGAATGTGAAATACAGGGCACTGTAGGGTAAGTGTTAGCAGAGGGAGCCAAAGTGAAACGTGCAGGGAATCCCAGGGACGAGTTGCATGGACCATGTCTGCTGAGTCTGGGGATGAAAGACAGAGTTAGTGCCGTGCAAAGCCTTGTGTGTTCTCTCGCGTTAGCGCATGACAAAGTGACTTCCGTTCTTCAGATTTTGAGCAATACTATTGAGGAAACCAGGTCTCCAAAGGTTCAGTTAACTCACCAAAAGCCACCCAATGTAGGAATTGGCCAAGACACAGTTTGAACTCAGATCTTTCTGAATTCTAAGCCACTGTTCTTTCTGCTGGGGTTTCATCTGGCAGAGGCTGAAGTGGTTTTTAGGCGACAAGCTTCATGTCAGTGTATGGGGTAGACAACCGTCACCACTCCTCATACCCCCTGGAGCTGGGCAGACAGCCCCTGCTTCCCGTAATCCCTCAGCCTCCACATTTTAGACTTAAGACGGTTTTTAAACTTTGAGCCGTTGGTGAAAATAGTGTGGGCTTAATTTGGGATTGATGCTGTGCTGATAATCAGTAAGACAGGGGCGAGATGCATTCCTAGCTGCAGAGCCGCTGCGTTCCCACTTGGAGGGAGTCAGGATGGCTGAGGAGAATAAGGCTGCCTGTCATTTGCCTACCTTGATGCTGCTGCCTTCATCTCCCACGGGCATTTTATGCTAAAGATGCTTTCCTTTACCTTCCTGACCAGCCCTTCCTGGAAAGTGGGCTCAGCCCCATGAGCCTGGTAGGAGAGGTACATCTCCGCATTCGATCTGCAATTCCTTGTTCAGCTCCGGAGTCTAACAGCCATGGGAGACAGGGATGAACATCCTCACCAAGTTCCTGGTGGGCTCAGACTGATAGCCTCTGTCTTCTTGGCCTCCCAAATAAACTCACTGCTGAAAGTTGAAGTCATCCCAGTAGACAAAAAGGAGAGCTTCTGAGCATGGGTGGGGATGGCAGGAAATATCCAGACCCACAAGAGGGGCCTTGGTTTGTCTGAGATGATGTGACCAGGCTTCCTGGAGGAGGTGGCTGTTGACTGGCCATCTGAGGACCTGTCTTTGCTGTGCCTACCCAGCCAGGCCCCTCCCCATTTCTCCACATGCTTAGCAGTCAAAGGATTTCTGTCCTCTAGGTTGGACAGGCCTGTGGCCCTCCTATGAAGACAATTTGAGTTTCATTTCTGTCCTCCCTCGGGGTTTGAAAAAGCAATTTACTCATAGCCAGGGCCAGAGCCGGGTATGGCTTCCAGGGTGCCCTCCTGCCTGTGAGCCTGTCTTGACTTTCCTTAGAAGGGTGCGGGAGAATTCTTCAGCCTAATCATTTTTTAACCTTTTTAAAGCAGCAAAATTCACAGTTCAGATTGAAACCTTACTTGAAAATTTCAATATGTGAAAATGTAAAAGCTGTTTTAATTAGAACTCTCACTCTCTCATCCTTAGCAGCAGCCTCTTTGGCTGGTTCTGTTGAATAAAGTTTGAAAACCCACTGCTTTAGACAGAAAGTAAAGGAAAGGGCCATCCCTTTCAGCCATTCCTCTGGCTTTTTTTACACCAGACAGCTTGGGGATCCCACTGAAAACCCACATCTTCTGAGTCCCATAGCCTATTCTGCCATATTCTTCTGAAGGAAACAGGCTCTGGAGAGTGAGTGGTTATTCTCAAGTCATAGTCACAGATGAGTCAGTCTAGCTACAGAAGTCACACTCCTGAAAATCTGTTAGGATGAGTTTTAGAGATTGGCTTTAGGCTTTTGCTAAGTGCAGTGTTTCTCAAAATGCTTGTTTGTGAGCCATATCACCCCCAAAATGTGTGGACTTTAATTTTTCCTTTAAAAAAATTGGTTTTAGTAAAAGTTTAAGATTTCCTTGTAGATTTGAACTTTAAAAGCACAGAAATAATTACTTAGCGCAGTCCAGTAACCGTTCAATTGAGAACCTATGTGTTCTAGACCCTTTAGTTGGGCCTGAAAAGCTGAATAAGCAGAGTCTCTGTTCCTGAAGAACATTCGTCTTTTCTGTTATTTTTGGCCACATTTGGGGAAAATACAAGATTCCCAGTGGATTGTCTCCAGCTAGGGGACTCTGCAGTAGATGTTTAACAGAGTGGTGCAAAGTTCGAGCAGTGAAGGAATGATTAATTCCGAGTGTGGGAGAATTAAAGAAAGCCCCATGGAGGAGGTGCCCTTAAACTGTACTTGGAGGAAGGCAGAGACTTCCCGCAGCGAATGGGGGCTGGGGAACCATGAAGAACAGCATCTAGTTGCAGGAGGAGTGAGGTTCACGTGAGGAGCCTGGGTAGCATGCAGGGGTCATTCACAGTCATGCTATGGAAAAGATCCCTCCAGCTGTTTCTGGAGGACAGCTAGGAGGGAGGCAAAGCTGACGGCAGGGAGGCTAATTCAGAGGCTGCTGTAAGAGGGAGGGAAGTGCGGGCCTGGCCCAGGAGCTGACCAAGCACCGCAGGGACCCCACTCTCAGTTCTTACCCATCCTTACTGTCATCACTGGCTGGTCCCCACTTCAGTCCTCTCCGACTGCTGTGTCCTCTTTCTCACTGTTTCTAAACAGCAAATTATGTTTAAAAGTTCTATTCTTATTAAGTCTGGAAAGTGTATACGGAAACTTTTCAGTAGCAGCATTTAAAACTTAGGATATTAAAGGCTGGGTTCTCTTAAAGGAATGGCCATTAACTGAGAGTGTCCATCAACATTAGCTATGAAGTTTTTGTTGCTGAACAACAAATAGTTAATAAATACAGAGAATGACATATTAAACATTTGTGTTTGCACAATCCAGAAATGATTATTTTCATTACATTTCCTTTTAAGTTTTATTTTTTTTAGCTGAAGGAAATCAAGGGCAAAACATTATTCTTACTTTTTTTGATTTCCTCTGCCCACTCTCCTTCCTCAGTCTCAGTCTACCCCCATCACACATCAGCATCTTTCCTTTCCACTTACTGTTTCCCTGGGAAAGTCATATCCAGTGAAAACTCTATCTTCTCCTTTTGACTTTATCCTAAAACTGATCCAGATTTTTTTTTTTAACCTGTTGTCTACTGTGAACTTGTCCTAAAGCCACTGGCACTGAGGTGAAACTGTTCATCTACAGTTTCTGCTAGCCTGAGCCAGGACAGACTTGACCAACAATTCAGGATGGCCTTGGACACAGACAGAACCATGAGAGAAAGGTGCAAGGGTCAAGAAAAACTAGGAGATAGTTGAAGAGCTCAAGGAGTGATGTGAGGAGAGCAGAACCAGGAGAGACTGGGGCACCAGGCGGGAGGGGTGAAGAGGTCAGCCGAGTGCAGGTGAGATTTAGAAGCCCTGAGACGGGAAGCGCAGGGCAGTGTAGCCAGAGTGCCAGGGGATATGGTACACCAAATATGGACTTGCAGTTTGGGGCTTTGTTTTGTTTTTGTTTTTAACTTTCTTGATTAAAACGTCTAAAATACAAGTCAGAAGTGATAACTACTGCTCTAGAAGACAGTCAGTTCTCTTCGTGATGAGAGGACCACATGTTTGACCCCTGTCCAGACGCAGTCCTTTTGACCCATCAGTCTTCTGATGCTTGGTTCTAGTTATAAAATAGAAGATACAAAAAGTACAGTGAAGTTGCTCAGCCGTGTCCGACTCTTTGTGATTCCATGCACTGTAGCCTACGGGGCTCCTCCGTCCATGGAATTTTCCAGGCAAGAGTACCGGAGTGGGTTGCCATTTCCTTCTCCAGGGGATCTTCCCAACTCAGGGATTGAACCTGGGTCTCCCGCTTTGCAGGCAGACGCTTGTACTGTCTGAGCCACCAGGGAAGCCTCAAAGTACAAGATGGACCCATGCAGTCCCAGCGTGCAGATGGCTTGTAGGTTTGGAGCACGCATCAAGCAATTCCAAGGACACCGACTCAGAAATTGCTCTTCGACCGTGTGTCACCAGCTGCATCTACAGCAGTGTCACCCTCGCTGGCTTCATATATTATCTGCCATCTCCTCCCCTTCCCCCTGGTTTATTCCTCCATTGGAATCTGTATTTGAGCAGTGAGAGGCAGCAGCCTGTCTGGAAAACAGTGTGGTGTGATCTGAGGACCAGCCTCCAGTTGTAGAAAGGATTCTCTACTTTGAATTATTTCACTCACCATTATTTCATCAAAAGGTCTTTAACTTTTTTTTTTTTAAGCTGCAGGGATTTATCATCCCACATGTAGAAAGACTGAAGGAAAAATAAAAGAAAGGAAGATTGTAGAAATACTCTTCGTGTACTAAGCAGTCTTTTCTTTCCTACTCAGAGTTCCTCCTAGAATTTCCTGCTCTGAGTCTCTGTATGTTCGTTTGTCCCGAGAGCCTGTCCAGTCCCTGCCCAGAGGCCTCTTTCCATGAGAACAGCAAAGAGTCAGCCCTTGATTTGCTGGCGTCAGAGGCTTGTGTGAGCAGCACCCCGGCTCACAGGCCACCACCACGCTGTGGACTGCCTTTGTCTTACCCTGAAGGTGGACCAGGCCACTTCTGTCTGGGTGCGTGTTGGTGAATGCACGACTCGGGACAGTCCTCAGAGGAAGGGAAGTCTTCGTTCTCTCCTGACCTCAGCAGGAATACATCTTAGGCAGTAGACATGTTCGTGTCAAGCTCTGGATTGTGCTGAAGAAAAGCCTGCGCTTGCTGACATTGCATCATCCCAGTAGAGCAAAAAAAGGCCTGAGCTCTTCTGATTGTGTCCGGTCGCTGGTGACTAATTTATGAGCTCCATGTGCTCCCCGGGGCCATTTTCTTCATTCTCACCCTGGTGGCCTTTGTCATTTGATTTCTGAGCAGGCCGTTCTTTCCAATCTGCCATTCCTTCCAATAAGCAGAGAGCTTAAAGTTCAAATTGTTGATTTAATCCTCTTGATAAGTTCAAGAACTGTGCTAGGGCTCTGCTGCAGCCACATGGCTGAATCCTGGCCGAGTCACCACTGATTCAGGCTAGGAATGGGCCTGCCCGCAGGGAAGACATACTTCCTCCATCCCGTGGTGTTTCCTGTGGCCCTCTGAGCCGCTTTGCTCCTTCGAGCGTTGGCTGTCAGCAGAACACACAGCAAAAGAAGCCTGAAACTACCATGTCCTTTGTCTCAGCGCCAGCACCAAGACACTTGGTCTTGTCGCGGAATTTGGGAAATGATACACCACCTTTCCTGGCAGCTCCCAGTCTTCAGGGAGTTCTGCATTCATAACATGTACCCTTTCTCCTCAACACGATTTTCATTACCTTGTTTTTCATTTGCCTGGGCTAAAACCAAGGTTGGAGATTTCTGATTTCTTGTGCTTAGAGGCGATGGAGTTAGAACCTCTCATCAACCATGTAATGATGCAGAACTTACAGTGTAAACTGAGGGAGTGCATACGTTCACTTCTCTATTCTATGTCAGCCGAGCCAGGTCGGATTTTCTCTTTTAAGGGCAGCAGAAACAGCCTCGTTGTACATTTTTTCCCCTTCCTAGAGAAATCTCGTTATTAACTGGCCTCTGATATAGACAGTGCCCTAGGGTAACACTGAACCCAGAGATGATGTACTCCGGACCGGGGCCTCTAAGCATTTCAGGTCTTGCGCAGACTTGAGCCTGGATGGTGGGCCACATGGGCCCTGAAGACATCAGGTCCAAAGAGGAGCAAGCGCACACACCAGTGGCGCCGTGTGCTCAGAGTGCTTGATGCAGTTCTCAGGGAGCTCCTGAAGGTGGCTGCTGTTGTCCACACTGTCCATACGAGTATGCAGAGGCTTGCTGTGGTAGCTCAGGGACTCACTCAGGGTCACAAGTCTGAATGTGACCCCAGGGCTGTCTGTTGCCACAGACCAAGCTCCTGCATGACGTCATGTTGCCTTCTTACGGAGTCCTTGCTGGTCAAGGATGAGGGCTCGTTGCCCTGGCTCCAGTTGCTTTGCCTTGTCTCCCTCAACTGAGCCCTATTTTCATTGTGTCTGTTTGAATTAAATAGAGAAGATGAGTGGTGGGAGCTGGTACATTCTGGCTTTTCAAGGGAGATTTGCCTCCCACTTCTTGCTGCCACCTCCCAGGGAAATGGGCTGAAGGTCAGAAAGGTACCTTCTCCCCCAAACCCAGACCTGGCATTAGATGACCTAAATCCCAGGCCTCCTGGTAGAGAGGCGCCAGGCACACCCACAGATCACCTGGACCCTCATCTGTAATCCTTTATGATACTAAGCCCCACATCACAATGAAAGGCAACACTACTGACAATTACAGAATACTAAATATAGCACAGTACATTTAAAAATAGACAATGGTGAAAGCCTTGAAAAATTTTCTCTTTGATGTGAATGGAGTCTTTGGCATTTGGAAATACAATAAGATGAATTAATTGCTACTCATTACATGGCAAGTCAGGAGAAGTATGAATGTGCCTTGTCTCCTTAGCGTTAGCTGTTGCCCGACCGGAATAGGCTCTTTTGTACTTACTCCTGCTTTCTCTAATAATAAGCAAATTAGAGATCATGGCTAGAAAAATTCAAGTGCCTGCCATCTTTTCACCAAAACCATCATAGATTCTTGTGATGTTTATCTGCTCAGGAGCAACTGCTAATAATTGCAGAGGTCATGTGAATCCACATAGTGTAAGATTAGAAACAACATCTGCAAAATTACTTCTTAGGAAAGTATTCTATTTTGTCTTCTTCTGAAAAAGTGATTTTCAGGCAAATTGCTATCTTTTTTCTCATGTACTGTATTTTTATTCTGCTGAGAGAAGTGTATTTGGAGAAAAACATTTAATAGCTCTCAGAAGTTTTTGAATCCAAGGTCTTTTTCCTTTTTGATCGTACATGTTTTTCCTGATATAGTGGTGGGCTTTCATATGACTACATTAGATTGGAGTCCTTAATTCTGAAATGATGGCCTCTGGATAAGCAGTCTGTTCATTCAGACTTCATATGCAGTCACTATAATATTGTGCATGCAAGCAGGTGCCATTTTATATTATCTTTAAAATTAGTTTATAAACTAATTATATCATAATCAAATTATGAGATAATTGATTCTCCAGGAAAATCCAGAGCTGAGAAAACAGGGGAGACAGGGGTCCCCAACTTTCCAGAGACTGGTTCATAAAATATCCTTGAGTTTGCAGAGCATGCCAGTCCATCCATGTGCACCTGTGGTAGGTTGCCTTCCCGTCTTGGTTATTACATGTAGACGTTTTCCAAACATTGTGTACATTTCAGCCGTAGGAAGGGGGCAGTCAGCTGAACCCAGGGTTGTAGTGGCAGCCTTGCTCTGCTTCATGAAATATGAAAATCTGTTTACGTAGTAACAATAACAGTTTGAAAGGCTTCAGGCTGAGGGGTTTATGCCTGCCACTGCCTGCTGGATCCCCCGTGGTGGAGGTAGGCTGCTGACAGCATGGAGTGCCAGGAATGGGGCAGCAAGAGAGCTGAGTGGGGACTGAAACGTGCACCCTGCCTTGGAGTGATTCCTGTGCCTTCATTCTAAAGTCACGTAGGCCGTTTGTTCTTAACACTCCATCAACAGACTGAGACCCGTGTTTCCTGTTCCATAAATAATTCCCACATTTCAGGTTGTGGGCTTGAGTTAGGGTTTGGTTGGATAAGGGAGATCTGCCTTTTCTTTCCCCACTTCTGCTTTTTTTTTGTCCTCATTCTTTACGGTCTAAGGAACAGAGGGGCTTAAAATCAGCAAAAAGGAGTCAGTGTGAAGTTGTCCAAGCTTTTCCCTAGGGCATATTTTTTTTTCATGCATGCTTATACGTATACTTGCATACACTCCATATTTCCTGTAATCTAAGACATTGTAGATTATAACTCAGTATTGACTTAATCATGGTTTTTCAAGATAAAACTATATGTTCATCCCTTGTAAATCCCTTCACATCTCAGAAACGTTAGTGTGAAAACATAGAATAAAATTAATGTGGTATACAAATGTCACATATATCTTTGACTTTACTTAAGCTACTGTTGTTTGGTTAGATTAGCAACCCCACCCTCTTTATTCTGGGGGTAAGTGGTGATGATAGAGTGCAGTATTTAAAAGTCTAAGATATTAGACCAGAATGACGCAGGGAAATCATTTACACAGGCCTGACACTGAGAGTTATAATTTCTCCAAAGCCAGACATGTGTCTCTAGGCTGAAAATGACAGTTTAGAGATCCTTCTATTGCTCAGTGTCCTTCTGTGCTCCCATTTCAGGATAAGTAGATCTATAGCCAGGCTCTCTGTTCTGATTTCCAGATATCCCTGGTGGTACTTATTATCTGCACAATTGCTTTAGATTTTAAACAAAAAATTTTATAATCTTCTTAATTTTCCAATGTATATCATAAATAGAGGAGAGATGTTATAAAATGAAATGAGTACTCAGAATGTCAGCACTACAAAAAGTAGGAAATCACTGGCATAGACATTTTAGTCCATTTGTAGAAAATTGCCTATTCTCAAATAGGTAGGTCAAGTGCAGAAAGAACCTCTACTTGAGATAAAATTTCCTCTCCGCACTTGCCTTTCTCTCTATTAGGACAGGCGTCTGAGAGCTGCCTAAATTTTAACATCCTGCTGTCTTTTCACTAGTGGTTTTCTGGCTATATGTATTAGGACATATTTGCTTATAATGTCAGACTCATAGCTACAAATACTTTTAGAACCAGAAGACCTTTAGAAAATAAAGTGCAACTCTTTCCTTCATAGATGAAGAAAATTAGAGTGTTAAGTGATTTGCACAAGGTAATACAGCCCATTAATGTCAGGTGGAGGGCAGGTTTGAGACCATGTCTGCAGCCTCCCCAGCAAGCATGCCTTTTACCGACAGAGAGCAGGTTGGTGTGCTCAAAGCAATTGATTTGCTCTCCTGCTTTTGACCTTCTGTTTTCATTTGGGTACCTGGTGGAATGCTGGGTAATAAGACAGTCAAACCTGACTTTATTTAACAAAAGACTGTATTCTGAAACATTCTGATGCTTTGGGACCTACACGGTAAACGTGGTGACTTTTCTCCCTTCCTCACTGACTGATTTCCCTGTTAAAAAATTATCAAACTTTTATGAACATTTTGAAGAACTTTTCCATCAGCCTAGCATAGGGAAACATCTCGAGCAACTCCAACATTGTAAGAGTGGGTTATGAAGATGTTGAGACTTACCCACGTTTGGACCTGGACTTGATGGTTCCTGGTCACTCCACCCAAGTGTACCCAATCACATTCTGTGTTTGGGTGAACAAAACTGCCCCTGTCATCAGCATTTCATAAACAGAACTTTCAGGTCCGAACGCGTGCCCCACCCCCCAAGGACACAGGTTTGGAATAGAGCCCACAGCTCTTTATAGTTATTCCGCAGGATTGGCATCAGCCAGGCAGACAAGAAGTCTGGGCTGCCGTTTTCTCGGCTACCGCTACCTGGGCCCTGGAGAGATTGTAAGTCTTGTGGCTCATTGGGAAAGGCCTCTGGGGTTATACCTGAGCCATTCCTTCAGTTTCAGAAATCACCTTGAGAGTATTGATAACCCCTTATTGGGGGGTTAAATGACTTGGGGGCTGGAGTCCAAAGTAACCATCCAAAGGGGAATCCCACAAGCTTGTATTGATGTCAAGGTGCTCTTGACAGAGAAGGAAGTAAGTGTGACTGAGCCAGGTTTCCTCTTTATTATACCTGGGTACCCTCTGAGAGGGTGGCCAGGCAGGTGGAGCTGCAGGACCAGCTGTGGGTAGACTGAGGAGCACTGAGATCTCCTGTGTCGGGCTAGTTAGGGTGTAGGGCATTTACACGCACATAGTCAGTTTATCCTAGAATTCCCCTGACTTCAAAATTTGTCTCTTTTCCCGCTGGCATCTCATTGTCTGAAATGTTTTGGGTCTTAAAAAAAAAGTTGCCAGAGGACTCTAGCTTTAGGTTAGAAACTTGAGCAGATTAGCAAATGGAGCTTCCATTTGAAGAAATGCCATCTGACCAGAGGCAGCAAGGGCGTCACTTCAGTCCCTGGGGCCCGGTAGTCCTGCAGGCACCCAGGACCCTCGTGGTGTCATTCAGCTTATTCCCGAATAGCTGTTAGATAAGGCTCATTTTTCCGTTGAGAGCCAGAGAAATGTATAAAATTTTATACAAGTATTAGGCCTTTTTTCTAAGGGTTAATATACTCCTTTGAACATTCATATGGTGTTCCTGGTAGTTACGGGGCAAAGTAGTGCCTATGCCTTGGGACCCCCTGATTGATCTTCTTGAAACCCTCTAGTTCTTGTCCTAGTAGGCTTTGATTTTTCTCCCTCCTCCTCTTGGCCTTCCTTTGGCACCTCAGCATGTTCATTCATCACCTTTGGGTAAATCTGTAAACACTGAAGCCACCTCTCAGCTGGCACCCAGTGTCTTAGCCTGAAGCTCCCCTTGACCTTCACTCTCTGTCTGAACTCTGAATGGCAGCTGTGGCGAGTGCTCTTTCTACTTTGATGTCACCGTTTTGCTCCTGCTTTGATGGGGTCTGGGCCCGGTGTGTAGGGTGTATTGACCTCCTGCAAGCATCCGGGAGCCTCAACAGGTTCACTGAGTGTGAAGCCCTGCCCCCACCGTCAGCGCGAGTCACACACCAGGGGCCTGACCATTTTTCCGCCTGACCATTTTTCCATCTGTCCTGGGGAAGTCTCAGAATCAACTCAGAGGAGCTGGGAGTTGGGGTTGTTGGTAATTGTCCTTCTAGATAGTTACCGGGTCACACATTTCTCCTAAAATGTCAGGGGGAGGGGAAAAACCCATACTCCTACACATTTTATTGTACTGTGTGTTTGTATACGTGTATATTTTTTAACTAAGAAGAAAAATAACCCTGCCTTTGTACGCAATCCTTTTAACAAATTGTTTATTGTTGTATCCAGGTAACAAGCATGGTAAGTATTCTCACCAAATTGAGTATTCTGTACTTGAGCTGTGCTTGGCAGACTTTTTGGCGAGCTGTGTGTTACCAGCCTTGGCTTTCCTAGAAAAGACCCTTTTAGGAAAAGGAGAAACCACATCCCTGGTAGAACCCCCTACATCCTTGGCTACAGAAAGAACCCGCCTAGCCTTTGACCCCGGCGGGGATACTTGAGAAAGCATGCCCCCCGCCAGCATGCTGCTTGGCCCCATCCTCGCCCCGCTGCTTCTGAGCCCCCCACCCAGGTGTCTGCCAGGGCGCCCAGGCCGCACACAGACGGGCCTCCCGGCACTGTGGATGGTCCCACCCCAGATCCACAGCCGTGCCTCTTCTCTCGCCCTCCTCCCATCTGTGTGCTTCAAAGCAGGGCCATTTTTTGTTGTTGTTGTTTTCTTTTTCCCCTTGTTTCTTTGAGTCTGTTAAGTAATTGGAGACATCTCCTTTTGGAAGCTGGAAAAATAAATACATTGTCCACTCTCCTCAGAGGCTTCCCGTTCTGTTGGAAAATGGATTAAAAAATAATTTTTTTTTTTTTAATCTTGCTACTGGGTGTTCTCAGTAAACGTTCCGAGTTACAGTAGGTTGAGGCTGTTTTAGCCTTCTGGCTGTGTTTATTTATCCATGCATGTTTGCTTTTCCAGCCTCTTTTGTGGCTCTGTATTTTAGTCCCCGTGCTCGTGGCTGTGCCTGTTTAAGCCGCCTGGTAGCCATGCATTGTGTATTAAGTCTGTGTGTCGCTGTCACCTTCAAGGATCAGACTGCGAAGGACAAGGCCCTGCAGCACATGGCCGCCATGTCGTCAGCCCAGATCGTCTCTGCCACTGCCATTCACAACAAGCTGGGGCTGCCTGGGATCCCACGCCCCACCTTCCCAGGGGCGCCGGGGGTAAGTCACAAGCTGGATCTGGTAGTGATGGCCCCTGAGCACATGGAGCCGGCGTGGCTGAGCATGAAACCATCTACCTGGCACTTCCTGTTGGCTGTGTCAGGTGTGAGAGAGGGGAAGGAGCACCTCGTGGTGCCCTGATGCTGGGTGCAAAATGGTGAAAAAAGCAGGGCGCTAGGGAGAGGGGGAGAGAGAGAGAGAGGGAGGGAGTAGGGGAATCTTAGTCCCTGAAGACATGGAATTAGGTATCACTTTACAGCACTGTTCCAGGTTGTGATCTGCCTCTCCATTTCTATCATTTTATTCCTGGCCCTTAGTCTCTGTTCCTGGGTCCTCAGGGTCACTTTATGGCAACTAGCCTCTAAAGAGACTAACGTATTCTATACTACTATTTTCATTTTGCACCTGCCAAAGGCTGAGAAGCTTAATGTTGTGGTCTAATTTAACCCTCACAGTAATTTTAAATGCCTCTTACTGCCATTTTACAGATGAGAAAACTGAAGTTAATTAGTAACAAAACAAGAGTTTGGGTAACTTGATCATAGTCACACAGAGAGCCGTGTTGGGACTCAGACCCAAGGCTGCCCGAATCCCTTTACATCTACTGCCTCTCTGGGAGGCTGTCGGCACCAGGGCCTAGGAAAGCCCACAGCAAAGGAGGTGTTGGCACTGCTGCTCGGAGCTCCTGGTTCTGAGCTGTGTTCTCTCTCCAGGCTGTGAGCTGTGAAGGCAGAATGTCACATAGGAAGCGTTGCAGAATGGAGGGAGGAAAGGAAGGATGGGCGGGCACATAGATGAAGCAGTCAGATGAAATATTTGTGAACCCTCTGTGATGCACCCAGATTCCTATCGGGTGTCAAGTGAACTCTTAAAGAGCTGGTGCCTGCCCTCAGGGAGGTTAACATCTTCTGCAGGACAGCAACCTGCAGTATCTGCATTTAGCCTATGTCACTTTGCAGCTGGCCGATGATCTGCACCCCCTGTGTTTAGCAGGGATTGGAGTGCATAGACATCCTGAACAGTGCTTTGAGGTGAACTCCTAACTCTGAAGCTCTTTGCATTTTGCCTTCCAGTTCTGGCCAGGAATGATACAAACAGGACAGCCTGGATCTTCACAAGAGTAAGTCTGAGGAGGGGCTGGCACTGACAACCAGAGGCTGGTCATAGCCCACCCCGGTTGAGGTTTCCTGGCACAAGACTGCCTGGGGCCTTGGCAGGGGAAGGGAGATTTAACCTGGGATCACTGACATCACCCCCCACTGTTGTCTCCTGAGGCCAGTATTAGGAAAGAGATGCTCAGATTTAGGAGACGTGTAAAGACCTCACTCCCACCTTCAGTATTAGTGGTCCTGCAGCTGGCAACAGGAGGAGAGTCTCCATCCTTTCATGGCTTTGAGCGGGCATAGCCTGGGGTCCTCTTGAGAGAGGACAGTGAAGGTGACCCTACAGTCCATTTTCTTCCGGCTTTCCCTGTAGTGGGAGAAGCTAATAGAAAATCTGACTGATGCTTTGAGAGCATGGGAGGTGAGCTCAGTAAGCCGGAAGGCAAGGATAGATTGGGGATAAAAGCAGAAAGGAACCTCTTCCTGTATATTCTCAAAGGAGATGTAGCTATTTGGTCTAGAGAAAGAGAGCCTGAAACATGTCCCAAATCTTGTCTGCCCATGATGACTGCTGACCTCGATCTCTGCAGGGACCAGAAGCAAGGTGTTCAGAGGTGATGCCACAGGACATGCAAGGCAGGCTGACCTCTGCCCAGCCCCTACCGTGGAGCTGGTGTGAGGCTTGGTGGTTTGGTCCTCAGCACCCAGCTGGCCCCTCTCATTTGCGCGGTGCAGCTGGGTCTCCATCTCGGTAGAGCTCTGCCTGGGCTGTGCTACCACCTGCAGATAGGGAAGCTCACAGTGAGGAGGACCCCAGACGGGTCCCTAGCCCTGGGAGGCCACGGCCAGACCTAGGAAGTAGCTGCTGCCACAGTCACGGTTTCTGACCCTCTGTGTCCTCTGTCTCCAGCGTCAAGCCCTTCGTGCAGCAGGCCTACCCCATCCAGCCAGCGGTCACGGCCCCCATTCCAGGTGAGTCTCTGGGGGAACCCTCTCAGTTTGTTCTCCAGCCACACGTCCTCCCTCCCTTGCAGAGCCGTGGACACCCCTTTCTTGCCACCACCTGCCTTAAGACAGGGTTAGCCCAGAGCTCAAAGGGGTCACCGGAGTGTCCCCTTGCAGGTCCTGCTTTGCCTCAGTCATCTCTAGAGAGCTCTTCTGATGAGCTTTTAAAAAACACAAAGAACACAGGAAGCATGATCACTTTCACTCAGGGCCCTGGGTCATCCTTGAAAGGAGAAGTTGCTCTGGTTCCTTCCTCCTCATAAACAGGCCACATTGGGCAATCTCAGTCTTGCGGGCAGACGGTTTTATTCGCTGTTTCTTAGAGATGTGTATTTCAATTCCAAGTACCCTTTCTTTAAAGGAGTGCTTACGTGGAAGCCCAGCTAGAAAACAAGCGTCTGGCCAGCCTGCCTGCCTCCCAACACACACAGGCTCTCTCTCTCTTCATTATAAGCTCCTGCCTCCCAAAACTCATACAAATTCTCTCCCTCTCTCTTCATTATGAGCTCCCAGACTGAAACGCATTCACACACTGCCCTCTGCTCCAGCACCATGGAGCATCCCTGCAGAACATTCCACAGTGCTGGTGGCCACAGTCTTACTTAGGAAAGGAGGTGGAAGAGCACGGGGAGTGTCCACCTCCCTGTCTCACAGGAGCGCTTTGCCAGCATCCACTTCCACCCTTCATCCTTCTTGCTGTGGTCCACAGTGAGGCCCCTCTGCCCCGGATCAGGTGTCGTTACCCCTGGCCCTTAACCTGGGCTGCCACTGGCTTTAAGAAGAACCACCTGCATTGCGCTTCTCCGGCTGGCCATGCCTCTGGGCTCCTCTGCCAGAACCTACCACTGCTGGCTTAGCTCTACCCCTGGACTCTGGGATGGACCTGTTAGCTTTTCTCCTGGGTGGTCCATTTTGTAGGCCCCTGCTCCTGGCGTGGCCTGAGACCTGATGATGGAGGGTGAGGAGCTGGGTTTAAGGTAATCATCGGTTGGTATTTCAGGGTTTGAACCCGCGTCAGCCCCAGCTCCCTCGGTCCCGGCCTGGCAGGGCCGCTCCATTGGCACAACCAAACTTCGCCTGGTGGAATTCTCAGCTTTCCTCGAACAGCAGCGAGACCCAGACTCGGTGAGTGTGCTCAGAGTTGGGTGCCTTGACCCCAATCTTTGTTCCTTTTGCCCTGCTTTTGGGCCTGACAGATCAGATACCCTGCAGGAAAGCACACCTGGGTAAAGAGGGCCGAGCAGCCCTCCATTGAAGTAAAAAGGTATTTCTATTGACAAATATGTAAAACTTTAGAGCTAAATGGTTATGGATGCTCTGGACTGCAAACTCGAGGAATTACTAGAGCCGAAGAGTAAGACCTTAACAGGCTCTTGCATTTAAAGACCCTGACAATGGGAAAGAATGAGGATAGGAGGAGGAAGGGATGACAGAGGATGAGATGGTTGGATGGCATCACCAATTCAATAGACATGAGTTTGAGCAAACTCTAGGGAGATAGCAAAGGACAGAGAAGCCTGGCATCCTGCAGTCCATGGGGTCACAAAGAGTCAGATATGACTGAGTGACTGAACAACATTTTTTGAGCCCTGACCTGTGGCTGGTATTGTGCAAGGCGATTAATAGATATCATCACATTTTATTCTTAAACAGCCTTGTAAGGGTAGGTGCTGTCTAATACATGAGAAAACAGAGAGGTTAAGTAATTTCTCTATAGTCACACAGATAGTATCTGATGGACTAGAGATTCACATTCATGTCTTTAAAATTCAAGCCTAAACTCAAGCCTATTTCGCCATTATTCATACTTCTTCTCGAAGCTGTGTTTTCTCAAGATAGCAAATTCTTAGCTTCTGAAGGAGAAGTAACAGGGCAGTACATTAGCAGTTTGACATAGACTGCAGTGCATCTTAATACCATAAATATCCATGAAGTTAGCATCTGGACCCTATTTGTCATTTTTCTTCCTTCCCGTCTCCCCACCCCATCTAGTGCCCGGTCCTCCTACTGCCCTCAGCTGGGCCCTCCATTTCCCCTACACATGTGAGCCTCCCTTCTTTCTACCCGACAAGCCCAAGACCCTTTCTTCACACCCACTCCTTGGCTGTGAGCAAGAGCATCACATCTGTGTGTGGGTGAGCCCAAGGCAGAAATGGAAGGAATCATGAGTTTATCTTCGGGATCTTTACCAACTCCTTTCCATATTCTCTACCTCACCCCACCCGGCTGATCTTGGCGGCTAGCAATAGTCCACAGGGGCCACACTGTCTGTCTGTCTGCTGCCTTGCTGTCATTCTGTTACCAGGAGAAAGCATCACGAGTGAGTTCATCATCTGTTGTAAAAGACTTGGATGTGAACAACAGGAGGTGACCTCTCCCTGAAGCGTTTGTGCTTTGGCTCAGTGGAAAGCCTCTGAGGGTAGGAAAGGAAGACGCCATGAATGGAGAGGTTTCCACCAGCCATCACCAGAGTGGACACTCAGGAACCCACATGTGGCCCCCTGACATTTCTGCCTATGAATTGTGAATGCTGGTAGAAAAATAGAGTCTGCTCCAAAATTAGGATAAAATGAAGAAAGAGAGGTAGTCCTTGGGCCCGTTGAGGCACGCAAAGGAAAAAGGAGAGTATTGAGAAGAGGGAAGAGAAGACTAGCCTCCTGGGCCACTCTTCACAAGTATCTGAGTGGGTTTACCAGAGGGTGATGGTGAGAGCCTAAATCCTTGTCTGTGGGAGCATTGAAATAAATGCCCAAGATGACCTTTGCAACTCTTTGCTTCCTCCTCTTTCAGAAAAGTGTAGATGTTTCTTTGGCTGAAGGCTGGGCTTTGGCTCAGTTCATGCTTCTGCTCTGAGTAACTCATGTTTGTCATTGATTATGTCATTTTGTCCTCCAAGTGCTAGTGGAGTAGCTTTTGTTTTACCCGTTTTACAGGTGAAGAAACTGAGGCCAAGACACATTAAAAGATGTAGAATAATTAGCCAATGAGCAGGAGGACCCGGAGCCCAGATCTTCTGTTTCAGTGTACTCTTTCACTCCTGTGAACCACCACCAGTGGTGAAGGTCTTGAATTATATGTTGAGTCTGTACTCTTGGGTGAGCAAACTTGTTTACTTGTAAACATTTCTTTTTTAGAAATAGAACTCCAAGACACTGGGAAGCTAAAGTCCCAAGATGTTAGTTGTTATCCTTGTTAAAAGACTCAATATAATGTTTAATCACAAAAAAAAATTTTATTTTTCATTTAAGAAGCTTATGAAGCATCCTCATGGTAACTGTCCTCCTCAGTTTCCTCTTTTTTCTAGTTGTTAGTGGTAATCGGGCTCTACCCTGTGCATCGCTGAGAGGTTCCTTTTGTCCATCCTATAAACAGTTACGAGCACCCGCATGTTCAGGGTGCTGTGCCAAGAAGGGGCCTTCTGGTGCTGCCCAGCCCACCAGCAACTCTGCCCTGGTAGTAGGTGAGGCGGTCATGCCCCCGAGGTCACTGGGAAGTGTGGCGGCTAGGGGTGCTGTAAGTGGACAAGAAACTGGGCAGGCTTAGTGAAGGAAGCAGCGCTTATGCAAAGAGCTGGAGGATCCATGTGGACGGGGAAGAGTAAGGGAGGAGAGCATTCCAGAGGCGATGACTCTGGTGTGGATAAAGCAGGAGGTGACAGCTCGTGAATAGTTTAGAAAGGCAGGGCCCACCAAGCCCCTGGAGTGGTGTCCAGTCATGTGTGTTGAAGAGTCTGGCTGGTTCAACTAGAGTAGACCTTTTACTGATGAATGAAAGGCTCGACTCTTTAGAACCCCAACACATGACTGCAGTGGTGACGATGATGATAAAGGTGGTTAACTAGAGAGTGCATTTCCAGAGTAGCTGGGACAAAGGGTGTCACCCTGGACCAGCAAACTAGGTTCTCCTCCTCCTGGCTTTGTTGCTCCTCCGGTGTGCATTCCTGCCTTGTGTCCTCCTGGGGGACCATATGGACAGAGAGGTTCAGACCTGGCCACAGCCATTGACAGCGACTAGAAAGAACTAGAATTCCCTACCTCTGAGGGCTATGATATGAATGGAAAAAAATAACACTGTACCACGCTCATTAATTTGTTTGTTTGGTCTTTGCCAGCACTGCCCGTAGCCCTTTGATTCCAGTGAGCCTGAGCTATTACAGAGACATAAGGGGAAATGTGTGTACATGGCTGCAGGCAGACAGAGGTTTGCAGGATCCAAGGTCAAATTTGTTTAGGACCCATAACTATTGATCACTTTGTTGGCTACCTTATCAAATTAACTTGCTTAATGTTTGATGTTAAATTTAAAGGATAGCATATTTGTATTTATTTAAATAAATGTACCAGCTGAGATGGCTCTGAAAGTTTGAGAACCAACGAAACCATTCCCATACTACGCATTTTTTCAGTGTGACCTTGGACCTCAAGGGCCTTTATATGTTCATTGTAACAGCACCTTATGTTTGCAAAATAAAGCACATATTATATAATTTGAGAAGCTGGTACTTAGAAGACTTGTCAGAATGCTTTAAAAAGTCTTGTGAATTCTCTTCCATTTCAATTAGCTATCTCTCTTAGTCCCAGCTATTCTGGAAATTCACCCTTCAGTTTACCTACCAACGTTTCACCACTGCCAGCACTAAAGATTCTTCACAGCTCTCCCACCCTTGTCAGTAGTCATACTGGGGATACCCTGCACGACACATTGCCTTATCTGGCCCTGTAACATAGACTGCCCAGTGTTTGACTGACAGCTGACGTTGGAAGTGGGATTCAGAGCTAGGTGTGTTGAGTCCAGTAGCCAAAACTTGTTGGGTTCATTTGAATCTGATGAGCACCTGTAGTTAGCCAGAATCTACAAGAAGCCAAGGGAAGACTAATCCAGGGGATGAGCGCCCCCTGCTGGCTCTGCAGCATCTGTAAACCAGGCATTGCCCCTGAGTCAGTGGTTGTTTATATTGGTGGAGAACCAGCGAGTCAGTCCCTCTGTTACCTTTGGCTCCACTAGAACCTGAGAGAAAAACAGCAGAGGGTGAAGAAAGGAAGATCTAAAAAACAAAGACTATTTTGGTAGTGGTTAGTAATGCACGCTTGCTACAGGATTTCAGTGTTGCGTATCAAAGGACTTTGAGTTAAGTGCGAGATCTTCCACCTAGGGTGGGCTCTTTTAAAAAGGGCCTCCTCACCTGTCATCAGGGCCCAGTTCCTGGAGACTGACTTCAACAGCTGCTGCTTCAGAGAGATGAAAATCCGGCCTTCGTGGGCTGTAAACCAAATCCCAAGTGTACATGAGGACTGGTTTTCCTGCTAAAGCCTAGTTTTGAAAGTTTGAAGTTTTAGTCACTCAGTCATGTCCAACTCTTTGTGAGCCCACAGACTGTGGCCCACCAGGCTCCTCTGTCCATGGAATTCTCCAAGCAAGAATACTGGACTGGGTTGTCATTTCCTTCTCCAAGGGATCTTCCCAAGCTAGGGATTGAACCTGGGTCTCCTGCGTTGCCGGAGGATTCTTTACCATCTGAGCCACTAGGGAAAACCTTGTAGGCTCCCTCTACCCACTCCCTGGGGCAGAGCAGGTTCCTCCAGCTGCCCGGCAGCTCAGCTACATCTTCCAGGCAAAGGCAGTGTGTTTAATGTCAACTGTGATCTCAGAAGAGAGTATGTGAGGAGTTAAGTTAGGTAGGAGTTACACAGCCAGAGAAGGACAGGCTTTGGAATGGTGAGGGTAGGGTAGAAGATTGCTCTCTTTAGATTTTGAAGAAGCACTGCCTTGGGGAAGAAGCAAGTTCTGTGATGGGGTCGCAGGAACAGACCTGAGCAGGGTGCGCACACCTCAGCTCACTTAGGGAAAACCTCCCTGAGTTACAGCCGTCAGGGCGACCTCCAGCTCTTGCTGACCTGTGTCGTGAGTATCGCGTGCCGGGCATATGACCCAGATACTCTTCTGAGGTCCAGTCTCTCAGTAACAAAACGGAAGCTTGGGAACATTAAAGTATGTTATCAAGTTCCACCACCAGGAGGAGGCTGAGCCAAAGTTTGACTCCATTTTGTATTCTTAACCATGTCACTGTATTTTTGAAGAAATTAAAAATCGCTCAAATGCAAAAACAGCTGCCCTTCAAAGTCTCGAGCTCCTCAAGCCCAGGCTGGATGGAGCAGAGCTCTTCCCCGTGGCGCGGCCAGTGAAAGAAGGTGATCAGGATCTTTCTTTGGGGAAAGAATAGTAAGGACACTTGACTTGGCTCCACAGGAGGAGAGAATCCCTGAATGGCAGACGATGGCAGGTCCTCAACTGGAAGGCGAGGAGTTTTGCCGTCTGGAGTTACCTGTTTCCTAATCTTTAATACTAAATGAATGGAACAGCGGAAAAGCCCGGGACTTCCTGGACATGGGGAGTGAGTCAGCAGTCTTCACAGCCCGAGGGGGACCAAGTTCTCTCCTCTGGAGGAGCCTTGCCCTCAAGTTCTGCAAATACAATCTGCTGATAACATGATTCTTTTCCATATGGGCAGCTGGTTAAATGTGGGCCCAAGGATGATTTCATGTTTTTCTTGCTTCTTTCAAAGGCCTAAAGTCACAAATCGACTCAATTTCTTTGTCAGATCTCACAGATGCTGACTTTGGTTTGGAAAATGTGACCAGGGCAACTCAGAAAATAGGACATTGGTGAGGCCAGTGGCAGAAAGAAGAGCTGGGTGGCTTGTGTGGGGATTTGACCAGAGAGGTGAGATCAGAAGCAGAGTTTATTAGATTCTAGCTTTGGGGCTGGGAGGATCCTTTCCAATATCCTGGGTAGAGTGGAAGATGGCAGGTTTTCTCTGGAGGAGCTTCCAAGCCCTGCAGTGCTTGCTAAAGCAGTCACTGCCTCTCAGAGCAGGGTCGTGTGTTCATGGGAAACAGCTCTTTGGGCAGATTTGGTTTCTTGTCCTTCAGAAAGGAGGCTCTTTCTCTCCCCTAGTTCATGGTTTGTGTGTGGATCTCATTAGTAATTAACCTGCATACTAGCATCTGTGTAGCTCAAGGCTCCCACAGAACCGTCATGTTTACTGTTTCATTTGACCTTCCCATTGACCCATGAGATAAGCAGGCCAGGTGTCATCTCTGCGTGCAGATGAGGCTGCCCCAGGCCCAGATAGGTTAGGCCACTTGCCTCGGGCCACACACAGCTCAGAAACAGCAGAGCCTGGATTCCAACCCGTGTTCTTAATGTATGTACCATGTGCTTTTAATAAATGGTCTGAGAGCACATCTGGCCTTCCCAGTCTACAGAGGAAGGCTGCAGTGGGTCTGATGGTTGGCTGTGCCCTGTTTATGCTTCTCCCCGCTTCTTCTCCTATGTTTTACCAAGTGTTGCCTTCCACTAGGACATAGGAAGAGGGTTCTCTGGTGCTGGAAGTGACAGGTCACTGTGGTGAGTGTGGCCTTTCCCACCCTGGCCTGCATGACTGCGAGCTCTCCCGTCAGCTTGTCCATGCCAGTCGCACCCTCTCGTAGCAAAGGTGGGTGGTTTGCTGTCCATGTCTGAGCTTCTCTGGACGCTCACCTCTTTATTCATGACCATATGGGGATGAGGCAATTGAAAGCATCTGGAGAGCTGGGTTTTACAGGCATTTCACAGAGGCCCAGCCAGGCTCCGTTTGCTTTCCTTGGCAGGTCAGCACCCCGCCCGCGTGCCTTCCTGGTCGCAGTCCCTGCACTCAGCCAGTGGCCTTTCACAGTTGCGTTTGCGTGTGGAAGACTCTCTTCTAAGAAAACAGCGGCCGCTCTATGGAGATGGTGCTGGAATGGGGAGGTAGGGGTGATCTGGAGATCCTGGGGTGAGATCCAGGAAGGAAGGACTTATTTGTTCCTTGTTTCCAGCGACGTTTCTTTCTGGGAAGAGCACAGGGAAGAGAGCGACCAGCACCTCGGGGCCAAGTAGCCAGAGCAGGGCTGGTGCCTCTGAGCAGTAGCTGAGGAGAGAGCCTTCTGGACCGTGAGCAAGCTCCCCAGCCCTCCTACCCCAGCGGGTGCCAAAGATGCAGGTCACTTCCCTCGGCTTGGTCTTGCAGTCACTCCCTGCCCCTGTGGGGCCCAGGGGCCACCGCAGTTTGCCCAGGCTGCTCTTGGGGTGCCTGAGCAGACGGTCCAGGCAGGAACATAACAGGAAGCAAATGTGGGTGATTTGTCCTTATCCTGTTTCAACTTGGACATTAGCATCCCTTGACATGAGTTATTTGTCTTGGTTTCTTTAAATTCCTAAGTGGATTATCATTTTTCTCCTGGTATTATTTGACAGCAGTCATTTTTTAAGGTTTTATGGCGTTCTTCAAATACTTGGAATTTTTGGAACACGTTTAGGGAAACACCACCATCTTCAGGTCAGACCGGGTAGTGCAGTGCTGGGGTGTGTCCATGGGAGCCTCTCAGATGCCAAAGACCAGCCGGTTCTTAGGGCTTTCCCTTTCCTTTTGCAGAAAAAAGTGAACTGCCTCATCAGAGGGCTCTGGATTAGAATGTATTAGCAGCTCTGGGGAAAAAAAAAAGAGAGAGAGAAAAGAAAATTAAAGCCTAATGGCAATTCTGGGAGTTGTTTGTTCTGGTTTGTCTCATCCACAGTAATGGGCAACCGCATAGGCTGCCCCAGCCCCACTTGCCAGGACACACTTTGCATTTTTCACTGGGAGAAATTCAGGGGCCAGATCCCTCAAGGCCTTGCATGCATGTCACCTTCACCCAACCACCCTACAGTACAGGACCTAATACAGTCAGAGGGATAGCCGTAATTTCAGATAATCTTACCCGGAGTACAGAAACATCATGACTATTAGGAGAAATAATAACAGCAACAATAATAATAATGACGAATTACATGCTTTGTACAGCATTGTGGATTTTCCACGTGTGATCTCCTTTAAGCCTCCTGACACTCCTTCGAGGTAGATACTATTATTATCCCTGGATTACGGATGTGGAGAGGGCTGGAAGCACCGCTCCCAGATGACTCAGCTCGGAAGCAGGGCCGGCGCCAGGATTCAGACCCAGACCCTGTCTGACTCTGGTGCTTGAGTCCGGTGTTTGGCCCTCCACCCCCCTGCCCCCAGCAACTTCCCTAAGCAGCAGAGAGAAGGAGAGGCAGAGACCAGGAAGGAAAGTGACCTCTTAGAACCACCTTAGAGGAGGGGGGAACATCCTTTGTTAATCCCCCAGGGTAGCTAAATAACCCTTTACAAGTCCCTCTGTGGAGATTTTAGGATTACATTCACCTTTGTCACTGTTTACAACCGCTGTGAAGAATAACTGGAGGGATTATAGCCATCAAAAAAGAAAATGAACGTTTCCCCAAGTTGAAATAGGAATCTGTGTATTAGATTTGTGGCAGGGGCGGCTGAGCTGGGGCTGTCTCTGCCTAGTAGGATTTGTCCCGGTGCAGTGTCAGTCTTTCTGGTGAACCCTGCAGGCAGACAAGGGTCTGAGCTCCTGCTCAGTCATCCTGAGTGTCTTGAGCCGGAGGAAGGCTCTGATCTCACCCTCGTTTTGGGTCCAGGGAACTTGCGGCCAACTAGAATAAACATCCTGGAGCACGACTCTGTGTGTTTTTGTTTCCCTTTATAGTTCTTTCCTCATGAAACTCCATGATGGTTCGAGATAGCTTTGGATTGACTGCTGATTTAATTTAATAAAGTAATAGATGTGCTTCATGTGTAAGCCCAGCCATACCCCAGGCATGGCCTGTAAGGAAAAGCAGCTGTACCCTGCCCGCCCTGCTTCACCTCCCACTCCCACCCCCCTTTCCAGTCCTCCTTAGGACAGCTGCCTGCAACCTTTCAGCCCTTGCTTTGTATATTCGCTCTGTATTTCTAAGCAGCGTACTTACATTACCTATCTCGGTCTACAATCTGTTGGCTTCTTACTGTGGAAGACCAGGACTTAACTCTCTGAATTTAGCACATGACCCCTCTAACCTTCATCCCCACCCCTCCAATATGGTTATTTCACAATTTTAGGTTTAGCTCTTAGTATTATTATGAAAGTCATTTTTTTTATTCTAAAACTTGTTTTTCCTAAGGTTTGTCATTGCCTTTGTTTGTTCAGTTTGTATATACCTACACAGGTTCATTCCCCATGTGTCTAATAGAATTCTCAAACTCTTCTCCAGATGGTCAGCTAAGTCAGGGACTCCCTCTCTAGCCCCTTTAGGAGCCCTCCAGCTTCCGGGCCCTTGCCCACCCTGGACTGGCTGTCGTCCAGGTCAGAAGCTCAGCTGAGGTCCAGCGGGTTACCGCTTCTGTGCTACTGCTTCATCTCCCTCTTTTTTTTGTTTTACTCCCTCATTTCATAAGAATATATCCTCCTGTTGCTATCTGAGAATAGTTGTGAGGAAGGACAATTTTCTGAAACCTGACAAATCTGAAAGTGTGTTCTGTTCTCACATGTGATGGATAACTTGGTTTTCATCTTAAGCTTATCAACCTTTGTTCACATTTCCAAGGTAAATTCCACATACGTTCTCCTTGTTATTGAATAACACTATATGTTTAGTGCTGGAGAATGCAGACATCCACATAAAAAGAGCAGGTAAGTGCTGACAAAAGTCATTTGATGTACAGGAAAGGGAATGTTGACTGTCCTTATCCCAATCTCCTCTATAGGAATCTTTGAGAACATATATTTAATGGATGGCCAATGGTTCTGACTGCAGAGGCAAAAAACTGGCTCCATACAGGTTCTTTGAGGAGACACACCGTTTGTACTATTAGTTCATGGATTCCCTGTGCCTGGCACTGTGCCTGGTACATAATGCTCTTTAGGGGTATGAAAGGTCACACACCTTTTAGGTGTGAAATCCAGAAAGAAAATGCCGAGTGAGTACCTTTTCTGTTGCTGTATTGGTATGTTGATAATCAGCGTGTCTAATGAGCACATAGGAGACTTTCTTGTAATTGAACAAGCCAGTGTTAACCTCTACTTTGGATGTCAAGGAAATTTAGTCTTAGACTTTGACAGATGTAACTCATTGACTCTCGCCCTGTTTCTGCTCGTACATTCCCCCACACACTTGGGATTATTGGTTGCTGTTATTGTTGTTGTTTGTATAAATATTTGTTTTCAGCCACATAGAATAGAACTGCTCTTCTTTGGTTTTGTGTTCCATCGTTAGTTTTGGGAAAACCATCACTGCTGGAAAGAAAATGGAATTTATTTGGGAAGAAGGGAGAGAGGTGAGGTTCCACCCTAACCTTTTTCCCTTAGAAGGAGATCTGGCAGGATGGGAGGTAAGGCCTCACCAGATAGTTTTTAGGGTTTTAATTTTGTTAAAATTTGAACCCAAACATATCGGACAGATGTCTTCTTTTCATCCTTCTAGATGTGGGGGCAGAGGGATTCGTCACCTGGCCAGGTTGAATCAAGGAGAGACGGATGTCTGTCTGTCCCATTGCTGCGGCCTCAAGGACGCCTCCTTTAGTCCTTTATATTCTTAGAAACAAAGTCACCTCTTGGCAGGGATAAAGCTGCTCAAACGCCAACAGTCAGGGTTTGGTTTCAAGTCACCAGCCTTGGAGAGGCAGTGCCCGATTTCCTTTGGCAAAGATAACCTGCCTGTTCTCAGTTCATTTCAGCGACTTGGGCACAAAGGTAACTTCCTCAGAATAGAAACCTTTGAAGGCTCTATCTGATGCATTTGTGACTCATTATGTGTGTCCCGAATTGTAATTCCACTTCTCAGAATTTGGAAATGCTACTCAGCTTTTTTTCTCAAATCAACTTTCAAAAAAAAGTAGATCTGAGTTAGAAGGATCTAGGCATTTATATATTCTCCTGGAGACAGTGCGGTTGATGTGTGTAGCAAATGCATGGGCTGTGGCGTGGATGGATCCAAGTTTTCTTCTTAACTTCAGGACTGTTACTGGACGTGTGACCTCAGGCAAATCTGTTCATCTCTGAGCTTCTATTTCCTCATCTGTGAAAATGACTTTAATAAAACCCGCCTACAGTACCGTTGTGAGGCAAAGATTGTCCGAGGTTACATATATTGAAAGCACATTGTACAAACACTGAACAGACACGGCTCCCTTTCTTCCTGCAGACACAGGTAAGAGGCCCGCACTCCAGCCGCTAGTAATGAGTGGGCCACAATCAAGGGTCTGAACAGTCATGCAGCTCCACAACTTGCTCCCAGCTCTTGGCTTATTTGTGTTTAGTTTTTTTCTTTGCTAGGCAGGAGGGATAGCTAAGGCAGGAAAGTTCTTTTGCTTCTACCCCAGGATCTAGTTAATCTCACATAATAAACCGCCACAACAGTAGTCTTAGCAGCTACGATTTATTGAACGCTTCTTTTATGCCAGGCCCTATGCCAGAACCCCCTCTGTGTATCATTTCCTTTAATCTTCCGACCTGTTCAGTATGATGGTCATAGATCCCCATTGTACACAGGAGAAAACTGAGATTTCAGGTTCTTGTCTGGTTCTAGAGTGCTTTTGCACTCAGCATGTTGATTTTCAGATATACTTCCTTGATATACTGAGTGATATACTCAGTTGCTCAATCGTGGCCGACTTTGTGACCTCATGGGCGATAGCCTGTCATGACATTTTCCAGGCAAGAATACTGGAGTGGGCCAACCAAAGAATGGTATATTTTACCCTCCATTCTCTTTCCTGATCTCTGACCCCTGGAGGTCCAGGCTGTGGTCCCTGTGTTCCTAGAGTCGTAGCTTTACCCCAGCTCTACCCTGGAGGCTGGCGAGGTGGAAGAACAGGGAGTGAGATGTGCTTAGCAGAGACTCAGATTCTATTCATAGGTGTCCCCATGGTTCTGTTTGTATACCGTTCTTTCCCATAAAATAAGCTCAGTACCTATCGACACCACAACAAATGACAGAAATGGTGCCTCTCAGAGTCCAGCAGGGCTCAGAGCTTGCTGCAGTCAGAGGTGAGTAATAAGGGCTGGGTGATAGACAGACAGACAGCCAGTTTGGATAATGGAGGAACAATGCCTTTGCCTCTGCTCCTGGACTGGTGGGTAACTAGAGGACCAGCAGAGGGGCAGACACAAGACATCCCCTCCTCATCTCTGGGGACCTTGTACCAGAAATGTCTGTGTTCCCCGCCTCTCCTGTGTAGTTTTCTCTGCTTTTACCCTCTAAATGAGACTGGAAGTGCCTCAGCATTGTGCTCTAGATGTTTCTGTGGGCTTTGGTTTGCTTATAATTAAAAAGATGATGTGATAACATTTGAGAAAATGCTTAAAAGATCAGAGAGAGGCACTTCGCCTCTCCCCATAACCTTACCTCCCTAACATGATGGTGGCTCCTACTTTGTTTTAAAAGTTCCCCTCGAGCACAGCATATTCTGTTCTTGCATATCTGTGTCCAGGACTCAGTCCATCCGGAAATCCAGCTGGGATAGAGGAAGGGTCCTTGTCAGAGCCCAAAGTTCTTCTTTTTCATGTCACCTGACACCTTTTAGCATTTGGGAGGCCTTGGTAAAGGTGACTCTCTGATGTTGATCAGAAGGTGCTGGCCACACTCCCTGTACACGCAGTGGTTGGGGACAGCTGGCATCAGATGGGGTGTTGGCCCTCCTGCTCTTCAGTATTGTGGCCAGAGATCCACAGTGTGGGTGGCAGATCATAAGCCTAAACTAGCACTTCTGCAGGATACGTTTATAGGGTTTTGTGACCAAACAAGTTTGGAAAACTTTAGGCTATACAAAGTTGAACAGTGTTTATCTACCATAGTGCTTTTAACCTGTTATATTCTCTGTGAACCTCAAAGCAGAGAGGTTTTATGAATGTCTACTGAATGTAGACATTTACTGAATGTCTGCTCTTTGTTGAATGGAGGTGCTCCAGTAAGCCTTAATATGGAGTACCTCATTGGGAATCCCCGCAGCACCCTTGGGAGGTAGATGCCATCACTGTCCCCATGTAGAGGCTGGAGAGACTTACCCAATGTCATGGCTGATTGGTAGTAACATAGCGTTTTGGGCTGGAGCAGACTGAAGCCAAACTCATCTCTTAGCCAGCACACAGACTGCGTATACAGTGTGTACACTTCTTTTGTACAAAAGAAGCTTGGAGCAGCCTTCTTTTATTTGGGACTTCGTGTTCCCTTTGAGAATATAAGAATATTCCCTATGGGAATAAGAAAGCCTTCCTCGTGATCAGTGCAAAGAAATAGAGGAAAACAATAGAATGGGAAAGAATAGCGATCTCTTCAAGAAAATTAGAGACACCAAGGGAACATTTCACACAAAGATAGGCATAATAAAGGACAGAAACAGTATGGACCTAACAGAAACAGAAGATATTAAAAGGAGGTGGAAAGAATACACAGAAGAACGGTGCAAAAGAGATCTTCATGACCCAGATAACCACAATGGTGTGATCACTCACCAAGAGCCAGACATCCTGGAATGCAAAGTCAAGTGGGCCTTACAAAGCATCACTGTGAACAAAGCTAGTGGAAGTGATGGAATTCCAGTTGACCTATTTCAAATCCTAAAAGATGATGCTGTGAAAGTGTTGCACTCAATATGCCAGCAAATTTGGAAGACTCAGTTGTGGCCATAGGACTGGAAAAGGTCAGTTTTCATTCCAATCCCAAAGAAGGTCAATGCCAAAGAATGCTCAAACTACCGCACAATTGTACTCATCTCACGTGCTAGCAAAGTAATGCTAAAAATCTCCAAGCCAGGCTTCAACAGTACGTGAACTGTGAACTTCCTGATGTTCAAGCTGAATTTAGAAAAGGCAGAGGAACCAGAGATCAAATTGCCAACATCCACCAGATCATAGAAAAAGCAAGAGAGTTCCAGAAAAGCATTTATTTCTGTTGTATTGATTACGCCAAAGCCTTTGACTGTGTAGATCACAACAAAGTGTGGAAAATTCTTCAAGAGGAATATGCCCTTGGTATCTGAAAACACAAATGAGGCACGTGATAGGCAGAGCCGTTTCATCTTCTCTCTGACCCTTAAAGTCTTTATCTTCGCCCAAGCCCCTTCTCTGCCTCGGGTCCTAGGCTCCCATGGAATGTACTGACATTCGCATACTGACCAGCCCTTATGCAGAAGTGCTAGACTGGTCACTAAGGGGACACATGAGAAAGACACTCGGCTCCCTTATTCCTGCTGGAAGAGGTAAGTGGGTACTGTTGCTCAGAGTACTGCATTCTTGCTGTTGCTAAGGGAACTGGAGTGACAAGTGCATTCTGGGTGATGGCGTCAGCTGAACCACCCATGCTCCTTATTGGGCTTTCACTGTCAATAATGTGCTCCAGAAGCAGTCACTGTCATTTTCAGTTGATCAGGTGAAACTGGGTTATGGAATTGTTTCTAGGTTTGGTAATTGGGTCACAAGTCATTTCCTACTGTATCTACAAAAAGACTTTTTTAGGCATTTGGGAAGAATAGATGCCCTTGTCAATAATAGACAATGATTGTTTTAACCCTGAGCTGTAATGAATTTTCTTAATATCATCATCTTTTCAAAGGCACAGACCTGAGGCTGTTCAAGGCAGAACTCCAGGATTTTGAGACCACCACTCTTTATGCAGCTCGAGATGGTTGTGTCCTGGGTTGACCAAAGGGTTTGTAATGGGAGTGTTTCTGTTGGTCTCTTGCAGTACAACAAACACCTCTTCGTGCACATCGGGCACGCCAACCATTCTTACAGTGACCCTTTGCTCGAATCGGTGGACATTCGTCAGATTTATGACAAATTTCCTGAAAAGAAAGGTGGCTTAAAGGAACTGTTTGGAAAGGGCCCTCAAAATGCCTTCTTCCTCGTAAAGTTCTGGGTGAGTAAGACCTTGCTGTTATTTCAGTCGGTTTTGTCTGAATGGTCTTGTCCTACACCCGGGGGCAGAGCTGCAGTGGTTGTGGGTTCCCATTGACTGATCTGCACAATCGCCAGGGGACCACACACTAGCTCTGTGGGCATCCTCACGCGGGCCACGTGGCACAGCCATATGAGGACCCAGGTGACATTGCCGTCCCTGCCGAAAGAGACAGGTGGCCCCTTGGGCTTAAGAACGCAGTTGTGCGATGACAAGAAATCTCGCAGATGGCTGGAGTCACAGTGATGGGCGCGGGGCACAGGCTCTCTGTTGGTTCTCACTCCCATAAGCAAAGTGAAGTTGCTCGGTTGTGTCCACCTCTTTGCCACCCCATGAACTGTAGTCTGCAAGGCTCCTCCATCTATGAGATCTCACAGGTAAGAATACTAGAATGGTTGTCATTTCTTTCTCCAGGGGAGTCTTCCCGACCTGGGAATTGAACCTGGGTTTCCCACATACAGGCAGACTCTACCGCGGGAGCCACCAGAGAAACCCAGTAAGCAAAGCGACCTGTACATTCCATGGGAGCCTAAGACCCGAGGCAGAGAGGGGCTTGGGCGAGGATAAAGACACGCTGCAAGACCTGAAGGGTCAGAGAGAATATGAAACAGCTCTGCCTACCGCGTGCCTCAGTTGTGCCTTCAGACACCAAGGGCATATTCCTCCCGCTGCTGGGACTGTCCCCTAGCCTCCGAGGAGATCTCTATTGTCCTTTCTCCACTGATCAGGCTTGGGCCAGGGGACTGCTGTGGGGTCAGCGGTGTGTCCTGGGGGCTTAGACCAGAGAACTTGCTGGCCTTGAGCATTTATTACTCCTCAGTCTTGACGAGAATAAAAAGAAACAGGCTTCAAATGTTTGCGCTTCTCAGCATGGCCTTAAAGGCCCTGAAGGAGCCCCTGAAGGGTGTTTTCCTTCCTGTCCATCCTACAGCCGGCCTTCGTGTGCGTCTGGATGGACTTTGTACAGTTTTCCTCCTTGCCCTCCTTTTGAGATGGTGGCTTCTTTATTATCACACCTTCCTTACATTAACAATCTCCTAATTTTTCTTTTAGTCTCATCACGTTGTGTAGTGCCTCGGTTCCCAGGCTGTGTCACAGTTAACTGGGATGTGTGTCCTACTCCCTTCTGGACTCCAGGCTCCTTACTCATTGTATGGCTATACTGATTGAATGCCTGCTGTGGGCTGTGCGCTGGGCTCGTGCATCACATGCTTTTCCTCCAGTGGAAATTGCCTCGTATACAACTAAGAAAATAGAGACGCAGGGATTACAAAGGACAGGTGGGGGCCTAGAGCTTGCGATCAGATCCGTGTGAAAAGTGCCTCTGCTCTGTTTTCTGGCTTCTTTGTGCCCCCGGGACCCTGCTCACGGGGTCTGTCTGTCATTCTTCATATCTCCAAAGCTAAGCAAGCGCCTGGCACACACACACACACAAGAACTCCACAAATGGCAGAACAAACAGACTAAGGAAAAATTCATGTTTGAAATTCCTTGGGAGAAAATTTACATATTCAACTTAATTTGTTTTGTTTTTTTAATCCTTGCGTGGTAACTGGATTTCATTTGTCATGCTTCCGTATTGAATTTGGATTGTGGAAGTAGCCTTCTACTTAAATTAATGTTCTCAGGATTGGTAATACATGTGGACACCCTGAAAAAGCAGTAACAGTCACTTCCTTTTCCTAAATTAGTGACTGCCACCCAGTGACTTGAATGGTGATTGGGGGGCCAGTTATATGGTAACACTACAGTTTTCAACATGTGGCCTGCAGACCCTTAGGAGATTCCTCAGTAGCCTTTCAATGGGCCGACAAGATCAAAACTACTTTTATTATGACACTGAGATGTTATTTTCTTTTTGAATTCTGCTGATATGCATACTGATGGTTCCAGTGTTGTAGGGTAAAACTGCTGAAGCCTTGGATCAATCAGACTCGGTTGCATGCACAGTTTAAATTAAAAAGAAGAATTAGTCAAACCAAGAGTGTCGTTTGTGAGAGTTTACTACCTCTTAGACCGAGAGTACACACTGAAAATGAATGCAACGAACCTGCCTGCTCCATCAAGGAAAACAACTGATGTTTGTTGTCAAAGATAAAATTTGAATTTTCAAATAAAAATAAGAATTTGGGAAAATTTGTATCCACTCTGGTGAACTTGACGGCTTCCCAGCATTTACACCTTTTCTGAAGGGATCCATAGTCATATTAAAAACTGTGATTTTTTTTTTTATACTGGGCAAGATAAACCAATGGGTTTTAATGTAACAGTATGGAAAGTTCATTGAGGGTTTCAGACTTGACACTGCAGCTAACCTTTAGAAACCACTGCTTGTCAAGTTGTTGGTTTAGTGTCAAAGAAAAATGGCCAGTTATCTGAAGAGCCTATTAAAATATTCTTATCTTTCCCAGCCACGTATTTATATGAGGCTGGATTTTCTTCATGTATTTGAACCAAAAGTTGAAGTACAAATCATGATAAATTGAATTTAGAAGCAGGTATAAGAATCTAGGTATTTTCCAGTAAGCCACACATTAAGTATTGCAAAATGCAAATCAGTGCTACCTTTCTCACTAATTTTTGTTTTTGAAAATATAGGTATGTCCAGTTTTAAAAAGATGTATGTTAATATAAAATAACCTTAATATTATTTTTAAAGCAGGTACTAAATATCTTAAAGCTTTCTTAGTTTACGTTTCTGATATAGAAAATATCGATAACTATAACCTACAGAAACAAAAGCTCTTTGAGACCCTCAGTAAATCTTAAGAGTGGAAAAGAGGTCCTCGAGATGAAAAAGTTTGAGAGCCACTATGGTGAAAGATATAAAAAGAATTAATCAGAAAATATAGGATAAGATAAAAATAAACCATTTTCAGTGCTTTCAAATTAAAGTGTTGGCTTTTAATGTTAATAAGACTTCTTATAACGTGCTTATTGTTTGACTATAAAGTGGAATGGAAACTATTGACATTAGAAAGATTTTGTTTTTGCTTGTAAAATTTTCCATTTTACACAGAGGATGATTTTAATAAATGCTTTCAGTGACGGGGCCCTTCAGTCACTAATTCCCAAATAACGAGGTCTAGGTTTGCAAATGTTTAGAGTGTAGTGGCTGGTATGAGATGTGCAGATTTAGAAACAATTACTACGAGATTAGGTATCAGTTTATTAAATTAAGATGTGCAGAATTAGAATTACAGTTGAACCCTCCTATGAGTATGATGAAAGACATCACTCCTTCAGTATAATTGTTAGCAGTACTTAACCTTTATGAAGAAATTCAGTCCCAACTATGTTAGAATAAGTGAGAAAAGGCAGTTTGAATTAGATTTACACTTTGCTGCAATTTGAAATCTCGTTGGCTTCCTCTAAAGACTTAGAAAGTGTGAGTTACGCTTTGACTCTCTGTCCTGGAATGTTAGTTGGTGTTTCCAGTGGATGTTTCTTAAGTAGGCTTAACCTTCCCTTTAAAATGTCCTTCATATTAGCAATTTGCTTCACAGATTTTCATTTTCGTGTAAATTCAGTACATTGCAACAGAGGTCCTACCCATACATCTCCTTTCTTCTCCTCCCTATTTCCCCTTTCTCAAAGTACCTGCAGTCTCCAGGTTATCACCGGCAGGATGGCTTGCTCCATGTCCAACCTGGGCTCAGCCAGGCTGGAGCAGCTCAGGAGTTTGCCGTGGGTGAAACACTGAGTCTGCCTGAAATATCTGCGTTTAATGCCCAAGCTGTGGCCCAACTCCTTGCCATGTAGTGGTCATTCCACTGGCTTCAGAGCAGAAAACTGACTGGCTTCCCCAGGACTCAGCCTCTGAAACACTGAATGACAGAGCCACAGTAGGGTCCGACCTGAACTTCTTGGAAACAGTAGACTACTGTTGGTGCCCAGGTAAACGGACACCTGAGTGCCCCATAATGACAGATCTTCACAAAGAGATGCTGCTGCTTCACTTCAGGTGCCCTTGGCTTCCATGCACAGACACAGTGGAAAGCACACAGATTCCCGAGTCCAGCAAATCCGGCATTGGTTAGCTGTGTCATGATGCAGAAGTCACTCTGCCTATCCATGACTAAGTTTCTTTATGTGTAAAGTGGGAATTATCACATGTACCTCCCAGGGATTAAATAATACCAAGTGTGTGCTTATGCCTGGTATATTCACTAACTGCTTGGCTACTTTCAAAAAGCAACTTGGTTTCTTACACACAAACTCATATACCTATACACACACACACATACACACACACACACACATGCACACACACATTAAAAGCCTTATTATCAATGTCTAATAAGGTTAAATTATTATACAACCAATAATATGTTGTCATTAATAGTCTGTGAGAAAGCATCTCACCACCTCCTTGTCACCTTAGTTGAATTACTTGCACTGGTAATGTATACTACTATATTAAGATCCCCTAGAGAAGGAAATGGCAACCCACTCCAGTATTCTTGTCTGGGAAATCCCGTGGACAGATGAGTCTGGCAGGCTATAGTCCATGGGATTGAAAAGAGTTGGACATGACTGAGCAACTAACACTAAACTAAAAACTAGTAGCTTAAATTTGAATCCCCAATTAAAGTGTCTCAGAAAAAAATATAGTTTGATGCAGCATTGAAATTGTTATTATGATTGAGGAGGAGTATGGAACCAGATTTGTGGTTAGTGAGGCCAACATTTTGCACTGGCAGAAAACCATACTTCTTATTTTCCTTTTAGAATAACGATCAGATGCTTTGTGGGCTCTTAAGAAAGGAAGATGTCCACCCACAAGTGGACAGAGCTGTGCTTTGTTTCAGAATTGAGATCCATGCAGATTGGTTGCCAGTGATATGGCAGACAGTGCAGCTAATTTAAGACAAAATGTCAGCTGCTTTGGAATTGATCAAAGAGTCCCGAAAGCTGGAAGAGGTGGGTGTATTCAGTCATGCATCCTAAAAGATAGAAACCCAAGTATAACTCTCAGCTCACTTTCAAAAAAAGTTTGTTTCCAGCCCCATGTAGTAGTTTTGTTGCTGCTGTTGTTCAGTCATTCAGTTGTATCCAACTCTTGTGACCCCATGGACTGCAGCACTCCAGGCCTCCCTGTCCTTCACTGTCTCCCACAGTTTGCTCAGACTTACGTTCACTAAGTCAGTGATGCCATTCAACCATCTCATCCTCTGTCATGTCCTTCTTCCCTTGCCTGCAGTCTTTCCCAGCATCAGGGTCTTTTCCAATGAGTCGGCTTTTCACATCAAGTGGCCGAACTATTGGAGCTTCAGCTTTAGCATCAGTCCTCCCAATGAATATTCAGGATTGATTTCCTTTAGGATTGAATGGTTTAATTTCCTTGCAGTCCAAGGGATCCTCAAGAGTCTTTTCCAACACCTCAGTTCAAAAGCATCAATTCTTCAACTCTTAAGTAGAATAGTTTACTTAAGTAGTAGTAGTTTACTTAAGAGAATAAAAAATGCAGTGAAAGCAATATTTTTGGAGGGGCCTCAAAATTCTGCTCTGTCTCAACAGTGCTCAAAAGTGTCAAGCTTGGCGACACTAGTTAAAGAAAGCCACACATTACTAACATGTTACTTATAAACCTTACAGTCAAAAACTATTCAGAAGAATCATTAGGATAATGAAAGCTTACTCTCAAACTTTATTTGGAATAATAAAGAAGAAAATAATATGAAAAATGAGATTGTATGTATCCTGTTATTAAAAGAAACAAATTCTTAATATACATTTAATTACAGTGCTTCTTTTTTTCTCTCATATCAATTAGTGGCATGTTAGAAATCAGGATATACTCCACGTTACCCTTTGGCTATTTATGTTTTGCTTTTTAAAATTCTTGGAATTATGATCATCTGGTGTGAACAATTAACAACATATTCATAGTCATTCAACTTTCTGAACCTACTTTTTGGAGGAAGAAAAAGCACGACTAGTTTTACTAGCTGGAGTAGATGTGAGAAGGTATTATAAAACAGAAATGGAAAGGAGTTTTCTGGAAAGAAGGCGGCCTTTAGAAGATGCTTTTATCTTGGTAGGAACAAAATCACGTTTGTTGGACAAAATGACAGGCACTATAAATAAAACAACTGAGCTTTATGTAGGGATAAGAAATAGGGTGCACATGTAAACTGGCCAAATAAAACCCTCTGGAGTTTCAGCCTGTTTCTAATTGGATTGTGCGTGATATAGGCTAGAATTGTAGACTCAAGTCTGTCATTTGCTACCAAATGTCTCTGTTGCTATTCATGGAAAAGGATGTTAGCAAAATGGAATAATATGCTTCCCACATGTTTTAAACTGTTATCAGTAAGAAAAGGGCCTTTCAGTTCAAGATTTTTATTTCACTCTCCTGCTATCTCATCTCACAATTAGTGTTAAACTCTGAAATTACATGAACAATAGGAAATGATGGAATGATAAAGTGGAAGGAAGATTAACAAGAAACACCACTATATTCAGAGGTATTTCTGGGACTAATATGTAATAGATTATCTTTGGTGGACTGTGACTCTCTTATTGTCTTCACCAGGATCTGTTTTTTTTTTTTTTTTTTTGGAAAAATCATCTCTGGCTTGCGGGTTCTGATATTTCATGAAGAGGGATGAGGGGGAATGGTAGTTAGTAACCTTGCACATCCAACTCATTTTGGTTTGATTTCATGAGAATGGTATCTGGAGCTTGTTAGCACTTGCTGCATTGACTATCATCTTTTATTGCTTCCTTCCTGTTTTCCCAGCCCCACGACCTAAACTTTTTTGTAAGCCTTCCCGAGGGAGCAAGGATCCTATCCAGTAACACTTGTCCATGCAGCAGTGCAATGTATATAGCAGATTCCCAACAGTTTATTTTCTTTAATTTGTTAGATGAGTAAGTTCGTTCTGTACACCTAGAGGAATTGCTGTACGTGGGGTCCTACAACGACCACTAGGCCAGCTCTGATTGTATAGGTAGCATCTGCTTCAGATGCATAGGCATCTCAGTTTGTTGACTAATCTTTCTCAAGGAATTTACTGAAAGCCGGTGGAGGGAGACTTCAAGGGATTCACACAAAAGCTTTCCAGGCTCTCTCTGGAATTTGGGTTCTTACAGAAATAGTTTAATCATTTGCTTTAGGATTGAATAGACACATCACCAGTGAGTCATTCAGCAAATACTCACTGATCTCTACTTTGCTCCTAGAAAGCTGAGGGAGCAGACATGAGTAAGAGGCAGACTTTAGGGTCTGGTGTGGGATGGCAGACACACAGCCGATAAATGACAGCACTGTAGGGTAGGGGATGTAGTGGAAATATGAAAACATAGGTAGAGGAGGAACTCTTTTTGCTTGAGAACTTTCTGGAAGGCTTCACGAAGATGTGGCATTTGAGCTGATTCTTGAACATGTCATCAGTGGAAGGAGAGTGGGAAAGAGTTTGGCGGGGGGTGGGGTTGTGCAGAGACCAGGAATCCTAGTGAGAGTTGGCTGAGGGTCCCAGTGGCCGCCGGGCCTTGCAGAACCAGGAGAATGGTGCAGGTTGAGAGTGGGAACGATGCTCTGCCTGACAGTCACTTCATTTAAAAGAGTCTGAGTCCCCTGAGAACAGAAGGCAGAACAGGACAGCCTGGAAAACGGGAGCAGCCGCTGCGGGTGCTTTTCCCGCAGGCCCTTCACCGCAGTCCCACCACTTGTCTTTGTTTTAACCTGGAACTCTCCAGTACATCTAGGCGGAATCTAAATTGGGAATTCCCTTAGCCTCCTGGAAGAATCCATCTGACAGCTCTTCCTCTCCTGCTTTCCATCCTGGACCATTTGGCTCAGTGGTTGCTAACAAAGCCAGGGTCAGGGATCCACCCACTGTGCTCCCTGCCGCAGTCACAGGCTGAGATACAAAGCCAGTGTGCCCCCCAGAGCTGCTGCTAACCAGAAGCCTGGGGGAAAGCAGGCACGTGTGGCCCACCCGCACCACCCAGCATTCACCCCCTTCATGGAGGCGCAGCTGACTTCACTCTGTAACCGTCCCCGGGAAAAGCCTGAGAAGAAAAGAACTGAAGTGGCACCATCAGGGTGTGTATCTGCTTGTTTCCAGACCCAGTTTCTCAGGAAATAAGTTGGTTATCTGGTTAGAGTCATAATCCCCTCAAGGACCTTAGTTTTTAGGACCTTAATAGACCCTTGGCGATATGGGAAACCCCCTCTCCCTGTGAGGGTAGAGATTCAGGGTACACCCTACCCTCCCATCCACCGCATTCTAATTTACTGTCTATATGACAAAAGCAAGAGAAGCCTGTTAAATTTTCCAAACAGTCCCAAAGACTTCAGAAGGAAGAGTGCGATCTTCCCACAAGCTCTGTGTCTTTCTCAACTTTTGTGCATCCACAAACATTGTACATACGCCATTTGTTTTTTACTGAAAAAAGTGCTATGCTCAATGTGTTATTCAGCAGCTTCATTTTTTTCCCACTCAAAAAATATTTTGGACATGTCTCCTTACAGCAATGAAAATTTGAGCCAAAGTCCCGATTTTTCTTATTCTCTTTGGAGAAGGTGAATTGTCGGAAGAGTTAGCAGATTTAGCAAGTTAAAATACCAGCCACCCACCCACCCATTTCGATTTGAATTTCTGGTGAATGGTGTATACTTTTTCAGTGTCTGTCCCATGTCATCTTTGGGACATAGTGATATGTCCCTATCCCTGTGAAAAAGTATGTTGTTTATCTAAAAATCAGATTTAACTAGGCAGCCTATATTTCATTTGGCAGTTCTACATTTGTTAATTAGTTGATTGATTTGTTGTCATTGTTCTGTGTAAGACTTTTCATGCACAAAAACTCCAGACCAGAAAAGGGCCCTGTTTTCTGGTCTCTGGTCAGTGTTCCGCACACCTGATGAATGTACTGGGTGGAGGGCCAGCTCAGCTGGGAGCCCAGGACTCATTAACTGCCTCCATTGGAGACAACTGGCCTGTGCCCCTGCTTTGTCCTAGGGGTTGAGACCTTGGCCCTTTCATCCCAGCTACTGTGTGAAGTCACCAGTGGCAGTTACCTGAAGTTGTATGGGTGATATTAATTGAATTTTTTATTTTTTTAATGAATGCCAGTATTTGTAGGAATTTGCAATGCAAACAGCCAGTCTTTCAGATGGTGCCTGTTGTAATTAGAGCAAGCTTTTAAGATTCTTTGAAGTACTAAATGTTGATGAAATTCGAATAGGGGTGCCAATCTGCGCAATGAAGGGGCTCTTGGCAGTTGTCTTTTAAAATCTTCTATTTTGTAGATGTAAATATATGCCATAATCAATGGGAAGTAACTTGGAGAGCAGAGGCTGAGTTTATGCCTATTATTCTGATTTAAAACAGCTGTGTCCTGAGAGCTACAGCTGCAGTCCTGTGTCAGGCAGGGGCACCAGGCAAAGTGAACACTCTGAAAGATGTCCTTCCCTTCGGGCAGCTTTCTCACTCTCCTCAGACTCAAGTCCAGTCTGTCCCTCGTTTATCCCAGCTTCCCGCATCCCAAGCTCCGAAGCCACTCGGGATGGCTTCAGGGGTCATGGCCAGGGAGCAGATACTTACAAATGAGTCAGGCGAGAGGGTTGGGGCCGTCATCAACCTCAAGACCCCCCTGCCCAGGCTGCTTCGGGAGTACTTCTGCCTGATGGCTCATGGCAGAGGGCAGAGTGATTGTCCTTTGGCGCCTGGGGGAGCAGCTGCAAGGCCTGCGTGGTGCCCAGCGCAGCCGAGCCTCACCATGTGGCAGGCCTGGATGGACGCCCACGACAGGGCCCGGCTCCCAGCGCCTCCTGCCAAGGAGCCAGATGCTGCCATTGGAAAAAATTGCTTCACAATTTGAAATCTTGGTCCTTTGATCATTGCTCGAAGAGGATGAAGAGGAGAGGTTCAAAGTGGTGGTTTGAAGATGCCAGCGTCTCCTTGCATCCATCAGTGCCTATTATACTGTCTCTTGTCAGGGACAGTCCTCTTGATGTTTTCATTTTTTTGCAACCAAGTAATTCTGCCCAGCCCTTCCAGGCCCTCCAGGGGGAAGGGAGAGACTGGGGGGAAGGGAGCCGTCCGCAGCCTGCTCCTTTGCTGACCCACTACCCCAACCTGCGCCCCTGCCTTCGGGCTGATCTGTTTCCTCTTTTTTTCCTGCAGGCCTTTTCTTTCAGAGGCTAGTGACAAAGGAGTTGTCCTCAGCCGAATGCTTCACCCTTCCATTCTGTACTTTCAACCCTAACGCTCACTTCCTGTCCTTCAGGCACCTGAAACTAGCTTTCCAGAGGCCTGAGGTTTTGCAGAGTTGACCCCCTTGTCCAGCCCTCCCTGCTGTATGGATCCAACATAACTGGGTTAGATCTCATTTTTCTCACCCGTGAAATAGGAAGAATCATTCTTTGAAGAATATTGCTTTTTTTTTCAATTTCAAAAACATGAAGCAGTGGAACACAGATGTGAACAAATACGCTTGCTGAATGAGAGGTAATGGAGGAGAAACCAAGCCGCAGTCTTGTCTGATAACTTATGTGTTTCAGTTGCAGAAGCAACAAGTGTGCAAGAGGATTATTTAGGGAAGGATTTGGGGAAATGTGATGTTTCACTTTTTCGTTTCCTTGCTGTCTAGTGCAGTCTGCTTTCTCGGCTTGGCATTGCTGTTTTCTAGAACTTGTCCACAAATAGATCCCCAAATCTTTAATTCATTCCCCAGATGTTTATTAATTATTGCCCTTTTTTTTTTTGCTTCCAGACAATTTTATGACATCTCTAATCATATCTTTGTGGGAAAGATGGTAATTTTGTACCTGTTTGAGCAGTTATTCCTAAAACCTAAGGCTTGTTACAGACTCACAAATCAAAAAAACTACTAATTTTTCTGTTTGAAAAAAGTCATTGCTGTGTTTGTGCTGCTCACTTGATAAGTGTGGATAGGGACTCAGACTGACTCTGGGGAGAAAGCTTTTACCTTGTTTGTTGATTATGAGACACTGTCTACTTCGGGTCCCACTCTGGAGATGTGACTTGAGGCTCTGCTTCATCTCTGTGCTGGTCAGCGTTGAAGTCCATGGGTTGATAGGCATGGCCATTTATGCGGCTTGTTTCAGCATACAGTCTCGTGTGCGTTCTCTCTTCTCATCACCATGATGGCCTTTGGAAGCAGGTCTTCTCTGAGTTTAGAGATGGGAACAATGTGATGCAAAGGCGTGATGACCGCTGTCCGTCAGGTGTCTGTGATGAGATGGTGACAGAGGCAGAGTCAGAATTCCCAAGTCTCTGGACCAGGTAGAAGGGAGATCAGCATGGTGTTCACTAAAAATAAGCCCGGAACTTGGATCCTAGGAAGCTGACAGAACCTGAACAACTTTATGGGTGAGAAGTGAGTGTGGAAAGGTGAGATTAGGGCGAAAATCAAAGAGAATTGCAAGGTTGTCTTTCAGCACTGTTTTTAGGCCTGTGTGCTTCCGGAAAGCAGAGTTCTAGGTGGAAGCTGCTGAGAAGCCGATGGCAACTTAACGGGTATGGTAGGCAGCGTTGTGTCCGAGTCTTCTCATGGGGCTAGGGAACGTATTCTAATACATGGAAAGCGAGGTGGGCATTGCTAAGAGTAAGCAGGGAAGTGTCTTGGGTTATATGAGTGGGCCCAATGAAATCACAAGTTTCCTTAAGAGAAGCAGAGGGAGGTGAAAGACGAGGTCTAGAGAGCTGACAGCTGGCCACTCAGCCTGGTGTTGCTGGCCTCTGAAATGGGAGAGAAGGGCCTGGGAGACAAGGACTGTGGAAACTGAAGGAGGCAAAGACTCAGCTTTCCCCAGAGTAGAGCCACCAGAAAGGAACACAGCTCCAGAACCTTGATCTCTTAACCGGGTGAGATATATATGGGATATCCCACCTACAGAAGTAGAGAATCATAAAGTGGTGTTGTTTTTAAGTCACTAACTTTGGGGTTGTTTGTTAAAGCAGCAATAGAAGACTAATACAACTCTCTTAACACTTAAGTCTGCCCAGAACATGGTAAGTATTTAATTAACTAATGATTTTCCCATATCTGAAGGTATTCAGCCAGAAGACAGTATAAGTCAAGATACTATAGGAAGGATTCCTGCATTGGGTGGTAGGAGAAAAAGCTGGTCTCTGAACCCAGTTCATATGGAGGGGTTTTGTGCTAGGGCAAAATGGGTGAGGATTCCTTAGAAGGGCCCGTTTGCATGGACTTGCCCCCTCCAGCCACATTTGCAAGGTTTATTTTGGTTTTTTTTAGAACATGGTCCATGACCAGTTAGGCAGGAGAAAACTTCCTCTGCTGCTGCTGCTGCCCTTCTTATGACTGGACAGAAAATAATATAGACACAAGACAAATTAACAGGAAAAGAGAAACAAACTTCTAATTCAAGGCATTGAGGTTCACATAGAAACAGGACCTAAGAAGTGGCCAAAGCAGGCATCTGTCATACTTTTTAGACAAATGGTAAATTTATGAGGAATTGACAGGAAAAAGAAACATAGGTCTGGAGAAAATCTAAACAGAGTTTGGGCTTGGGGAAATAAATTTTAAAAGTAACAAGATGTGTATACAGACTTCTCCACCCTAAATTATCCATCTCTGGTGGTAAGGGTCTCCTTCCACCTCCAAATGCAAGGAGGACACCTTTCACTGAGAGTCTTATTTCCTGCTTTTGGGGAGACAGAGGGGAGGGTCCATGTGTCCCTCTTCATTGGTTGTTTCTTAAGTAACTTTAATCCAAAATAATCAAAATGCCATTGGGGCACATTTTGGGACAGCCTGCCCTGTGCCCCAACAGCTGTCTCATCTCCTAAGGACAGGATATGGTTTGAATTTGGAATTTGTTGGGAAGGTAAGTTTGCTGGTTTTAGTTGTTTCTAGGACTTTTGTATTTATTTGCTTTTAGAAAATATCCTGATTTCAGATAAAAGCTGATTTGACAAAAATAGTTTATATGACTGGAAACAGCACATTTTTTCTCTCTCTCTCTCTCTCTCTCTCATTTTCTTGCCTTCAGAACTATGTGGAATAGGTTTGTCTTGAGTTTTCAGTTGGGAAAAAGGAGTGGAGAGGGTGGATAATGAACTCAGCACGAATCCTAGACTCATTACAGAGTTCACCTCCCCTGTTGTTGATTTAATGCTAGCGTTCTTTCTTTGATATTACCTTTGCTCTGTGGGAGATCGGTGACCACATTTCTTTCTGGATAATGGTAATATTATCAGCTAACAGATAATTATCTTTCCCATTGGTACCTCCTAGAAAATTCCCAAAGAACAGCTGTGATATGGTTGGATGGCTGTAATTATTTTCCATGTTCAAAAGTAATTGAGAAGCAGTGGTAATAACAGATTGCTTATTTACTGTAGTTGAGAAGTCTTTTAAAATGCAACCTGTTAAATATATGCTAGTAGTTATATATAAAGTTTTCTCAAGCTGTTTTTTTAAAAAAACAAGATAATTCAAAAACCATCTGTTCCTCTTACCTAAATGAAAGCTGAAAATGCACGTATATCTCATAATCAGCAATTCTGCTCCTAGGAACACCTAACAGGAGCGCATGCTTGTGTTCATGAAAAGCATACCCCAAGTATCCAGAGTAGCGCTCTTCATAATAGATTCAGTTTGGAAGCACTGTAAACGTCCATCTGTAGAAGGGATAGATGGTGGTATTTTCCATTTAGCAGAGTACTCTAGTGACAAAAATGGATGAATCACACACCACGGCATAGATGACTCTCACCCTGTAATCCTGCACAAATGAAGCTAAACACAGAGGAATCAACAGTGTGTGATTCCATTCATGTAACATTCAAAAAACCAGACAAGACTAAAGGATCAGCGTTACTCTCATGACATGGGGTTTTGAGGTACACTGGAAGGGAGTGTGGATGAGGGGATTTCTTTTCTATTTCCTTACCTGGGCGCTGGGTTACATTGGTGCGTTCACTTTATAAAAATGAATCCATCTGTAAACTTGTGATTTGTACACTTCTGAATGTATGTTCTACTTTAAATGCATGTATTAACCCTGACAACTTTAGAATTGTAGTTTGTTGAGATTGTTTCTGATGGCAGAGTTTCATAATGTGAGTTCTTGAACACCTTCATTTTTGATACTTTCTGTCATTATACCTGCAGGCCATCCATTCCCAATTAAAGCTAATTAAATTAAATTTGAGAATTCTAAGGTACAGTGGTGAACCAAAGGTGAGAGGGTTGGAATTATCTGCCCCAGATATAGGCATTAAGGAGTTTCGCTATAGAGAGGTTTATATGGCAGAACCATCTAAAAACAGCTGTCATTTTTATTATCACCCTATGCCTGTGGTTCTAAACAACACTATCAATGAAGTGTTCCTAATAAAAAAATTCTTTGTTAGCCTAAGTCTTAAACAATTGGTAAAAATTAGTCTTGAGTTTTTTTTTCATATATGTATATATACACACACACATATATATATTTATGTTTTAAACTACCACACTTACGTTGCTTATCCATGTTATTACTTAATTCTTTAATAGCACATGTTGTTAAAGACTCACTCGCGTTCATTTCTAGAGTAAGCCCTCACAGGTTGGAATCACTGGAGCTGCAGTCCACAGAGCGCTGCTGCTTCCATGACTTGCAGATGAGCACAGTGATCATGAAGGCGAAAAGCAGAACTAGAGTTAACTTCAGTTCTGTCTCTCTCTGTTACCGTGGAGTTTTTGTGTTTAAAGTTAAAAACGGTGAAACAGTGATGATTATTACTAAAATAATTTTGATAGTTTCGTCATGTAAAGGAAGCAGGTCTTAGTTGTCAGATATGCGAGGTGCACTGCGGCTGCAGCGCTAGCATTACTCAGGTGTGGGGACTGACAGAGATGGAGACGCAAAAGCTGGAAATTTTCAGCAGTTTTGCTGCTATCAATTTGTGGCGAATGCCATTCTAAACTTGGGTAACATTTTGAAATTGTATGTATGGTTGGATTATTTTGTGTGTTTATTTCTATGCTTGCTTTAGATTTTAAGAGTCCTAGTTTGTTTACATTGCAAATCTTTTGCTTGTTAAAAGCAAAGGTCACTGCATTATACCAAGTGAAATAAGTCAGAAAAGGATAAATACTGTATGATATCACGTATATGTGAAATCTGAAAAAACAGAACAAACTAGTGAGTCCTACAAAAAAGAAGCAAACTCACAGAACAGACTAGTGGTAACCAGTTGGGGGCAGGGGCTGTATAGAGGTAGAGGAGTGGAAGGTGCCAACTACTGGGTGTGAGTTAGGCTCAAGGCTGTACTGTACCACGCAGGGAATGTAGCCAAGGCTTTGTAATAACCGTGAGTGGAAAGTAACCCTTCAAAATTGTATGAAAAGATAATGCCACTGAAGTGAATAAAGTGAAAAATGGAGCACTGAAGAAAAAAAGAAAGCAGTGTGCCTAGGGAGTTGAGGCACAATTCTTAAGAAACCTCCCTCCTGGCTAAATCACTGTTGCAAGTTGAGGTTGATAGTTCCTCGTGCTCGCCTATTGACTCCCCAACCCACTGCTAATGTCCTCAGCTCCTTCCCACACTCCACCCATTACACCACAAACACCAGACTGCTTTTGATTATTAATCAGTCCTTCACAGTGACTTGATTACATTAAAATAATGCATTTAAATTGCAATATTAGTTAACAATGTATTTATGGTCAATTAATTCTCATTTTCAAAGCTGGAAAGTTTTAAAAATTGAATGAAAACAAAAGTCAAACTGGGGGCTTCCCTGGTGGCTCAGTGGTAAAGAATCTGCCTGCCAGTGCAGGAGACCTGGGTTTGAGCCCTGGTCTGGGAAGACCCCACCTGCTGGAGAGCAGCCGAGCCTATGTGCCACAGCTGTGGAGTCTGTAGTTTAGAGCTTGGGAGCCGCAGTTTCTGAAGCCCAAGCACCCTAGAGGCTGTGCTCTGAAACAAGAGACGCCAACACACAGAAGCCCACAAACTGCAACTAGGGAGTAGCCTCTGCTTGCTGAAACTAGAGGAAAGCCCATGCAGCCACAAAGACCCAGCACCCAGCCAAAAATAAAAAGTGGAAAACAGATTAAATTTTTTTAAAAAGTCAAAATAATTTCTCATGTACCTTTCCTGCTCCACCCGTTACTACATTGTTGTTGGGAAGCATCCAACATGTCCATCAATAGAGAATATGTTAAATTATGGTGCATCTGTATAATGGAGCAGTATGAAGCCTCAAAGGTATGGCTGTTCAGTGTTTCAAAGGGCTTTTCTTTTAAAAAAAACTGATACTCTATATCAGTGTATGTATGTCTGTGTGTATGCTCACTTGTGCTTTGGGACCCCAGGGACTGTATAGCCTGCCAGGCCCCTCTGTCCATGGAATTTTCTAGGCAAGAATACTGGACTGGGTTGCCATTTCCTACTTAGGGGATCTTCCTAACCCAGGGATCAAACCCATGCCTCCTGCATTGCAGGTGGATTCTTCACCACTGATCTACCAGGGAAGCCCTATATCAGTTCTAGATGAGTTCTAAAAAGTAGTTATTGATTGATTGATTGATTTAAAGTCAGGCTTAGAAGAATGAAATGGTTTTTGCAGAAAAGAGGCAATGTGTATGCTTAAATATGTAAATGCTAAATATCTCTAAGAGGATTCTTGAAAAACTGATAACACTGGTCACCTAGGGAGAGTGGGAAGCACAGGGTAGAAATAAAATTATCTCCTTTTTACAGTTTGATTTTTTTATTTACTTACCACATACATATTTTTACCTTTGTTGTTGTTGCTGTGTGTGCTTTTTTTTTAAGCTAAAACTTGTTCATACAAGCTACATCGTAATAGTAAGAGCATCAGTCCCACAACAGAGAAGGCAATGGCACCCCACTCCAGTACTCTTGCCTGGAAAATCCCATGGATGGGGGAGCCTGGTGGGCTACCGTCTCTGGGGTCGCACAGAGTCGGACACAACTGAAGCAACGCAGCAGCAGCAGCAGCAGTCCCACAAAGAACATCACTGATCATCCCACTGCCACAAAACACCTCAGCTCTTTCTTGGAGCTGTGTGTATTCTCAGCTGATGGCAGGACCAGCTCGAAGTTCTCAAAGACTCACTGTTAGTTCACGGCAGGTGACACCTGCCTGGGAAGGCTGGATGACAGCCCAGTGTCAGAGCTCCTGTGTGCCTGGGATATGTTGGTACCTTTCTCCCTTGAAGGCTGGAGCCTTGGTAGTCCCAGGGCCCTCTCCAGCCTTGGGAAGCTCAGATACGGTTCTCAAGATGACACCTCTGTTTTCCCACTGGACTGCTCTTTCATTGAGCCAAATGCTCCATTTCTCACCTTTGCATGTGAGAAAAAGGCACACCTAGGCATTTTTTAATTATTTGCACTTTATGCCCCATAAAATTTCAAAAAACAAAATGTGAGGGCACATAAATTTATGGATAACATAAAGCTGGACACGTATCAGTGCAAGTAAAAGCAGAAATCCAGTAACAGGAGTTGGACACTGGTTGTTAGTAGCTGTTAGAAGTACCTAGGATAAGTTAATTACTATAGTAGAACACTTAATATAGCTTTGAATTTCTTGGCACGTAAGAAAAGGGAATATAAAGTGTATGGTCCTTTTTATTTGAAGCCAGAATATCCCAAGTTTTGCCTGAGGAAATGGACATTTTCCTGATACTCAAGAAGGAAGTTGAAATGCAGATCCTTATTAAAAATACATGCAGGGTGACTCAGGTCTTTATGGTGGTTAGTGCCTCTCAAGGTATTAACAATCAATGAGTCGAAATGTGCCAGACCTCACAAAATAAGTCTCATTTTATGTCAGATTCACTGCTCTTTCTCTTTGCAGCCCAGGTGCTTCATTTGACCCTGCTTCCTGCTGCATCTCTGCGTTCACTCTCTTCTGGTGTCTCCAACTTGTGATGAGGGGTGCCTTTCTGGGTTGCAGATCTGACAGGCCCCAGCTCCCTCCCACCCCTGGCTCTTCAGGCCCTCTCTCTCCTTACTTTCTGTGTTTCAGCCGCGCTTCTGGCCATTCACCCTTGTGCGCACTCTCTTATGGCATGCTCCGCCCGCCCACGCCAGCTCTTCTCTCTTTGGATCTGAGCTGCATCATCCTCTGAAGCTTCCCTGACCGCAGGGGCTCCCTCCCCACTGTTTGTTCTCCTGTCTCTGTGCCCATCCCAGGAGCGCTTATTTCTGTTGCAATGTCCTCCCCAAAATTGTCAGCTGCACAACCACAGGGACTGCCTCTTGCTCCCTCGTTGATCCCCAGCTACACGCCCATGCCCAGAGCGCAGGAAAGGGTCAGTGGATGCTGGAGGGAAGGGGGGCCTGCCCTCAGTGATGGAGCCGATGCAGCAGCCTCCCAGCCTCCCTCTGCAGTGGACTTTATCCCACGCTGAGATACCTCTTCCTGAAGCACATCTCTGATCACCTCATTGCCTGGTGGCGACACTTTCAAGGGGTCCCCAATTCCTATAGCATACAATTCACACCCCTCATTAAGCCCTCCCCAACCCAGGACCTTGCTGCATTTCCAAACTCCTTCCTCCCCATCTCCTTCGTCCTTGCATTGTAGCTAAAATTAAGCACCCCAGGCTGCTCCATGTGCAATACTCCCTCAACCCTTCTCTGCATGTTCAAATCTTAACCATCCTGAAAGTAAATACCTTTAATTGAAAATAATGTTTCCATGGTCTGAACTCTGAGTGCCTTTGACATGGTACTTACTTTCTATCTAAATTAGAGCTATTTTCTGTACATTTCTCTCATATTGGCTTATAGTCCTGTATCTAGCATGAATCTCACATAGCAATAGTCATAAGACTATGTTAAATGAGTGGGGCCTTGTATTAACAATTTTGCATCTTTCTAAGTCAATCTTTAATAGGAACCATTTCCCCTCTGGGTATATAATTAGTAATGAAGTTTCTGTTTTGACACATATAACAAATGGCCAGTCAGCTACAGATTCTCCTATTCTTTTAAATATATCTACAGATTAGTGATATTTTGTTAATTATTTTATTAGATATATTAGTGTAGATATAATCTACAGATTAGCATATTGAAAAGCAGAGACATAACTTTGCCAACAAAGATTAGTCTAGTCAAGGCTATGGTTTTTCCGGTAGTCGTATATGGATGTGAGAGTTGGATGGTGAAAAAGGATGAGTGCCTAAGAATTGATGATTTTGAACTATGGTGTTGGAGAAGACTCTTGAGAGTCCCTTGGACTGCAAGGAGATCCTACAAGTCCATCCTAAAGGAGATCAGTCCTAGGTGTTCATTGGAAGGACTGATGCTGAAGCTGAAACTCCAATACTTTGGCCACCTCATGCGAAGAGTTGACTCATTGGAAAAGACCCTGATGCTGGGAAGGATTGGGGGCAGGAGGAAATGGGGATGACAGAGGATGAGATGGCTGGATGGCATCACCAACTCAATGGACATGGGTTTGGGTGGACTCCGGGAGTTGGTGATGGACAGGGAGGCCTGGCGTGCTATAGTTCATGGGGTTGCAAAGAGTCGGACAAGACTGAGTGACTGAACTGAACAGATTAGTAAATATGAATCCAGTTCACACACTTCTTTCTGTACATGTTTCAGAGACCTCATGAGTCTTTTACTACAAGGAGTAAATATAGTATTCTGTACTAAATGCAGGACTTCACTGGTGGTCCAGTGGTTAAAAATCACCCTGCCAATGCATGAGAAATGGTTCCTTCCTGGCCCATGAAGATTCCAGATGCCACAGGGCAGCTAAGCCCATGTGCCACACAACAAGAGAAACCACCGCAATGAAGACCCAGTGCAGATAAAAATGAACTAATAAATAGATTAAATACTGAATGCAAGAAAGTAAAAATGAAATAATACATGCAGCTTGTCATTATTTCAAGGGAAGACTACCCAAGCTACCATTCTCTTCAGAACACAATTAATGGGCCATAGAACTTGTTTCTAGCTGAGCATGCACTCACCACCTCTCCGAGCCACCCCGGCCCTCCACTGCCCTCCATCCAGCATGGTGGAAGTCTTCGCCTGATAGTTACTGCTTGTTACCATGACTCCTGTGATAACCCCTGCCTCCATTTCATTTCCTACAGGCTGATTTAAACTGCAATATTCAAGACGATGCCGGGGCTTTTTACGGCGTAACCAGTCAGTATGAGAGTTCTGAAAATATGACAGTCACCTGTTCCACCAAAGTTTGCTCCTTTGGGAAGCAAGTAGTAGAAAAAGTAGAGGTAAGTCAGCCTCTGTATGCTGGAACCTTCATTCGGGGTGGCCTGTCGCCCTCCTTTAAATCTAAACTGGGGCAGAGAGGTTTTTTTCTTTTTAAGTGTCTTCTCCTTCTCTGCCTTCTCCCACTCCCCACCCTCCATTACTTAAGAAAGCAAAATGATTTGAAAGAGTTGGTGATGGACAGGGAGGCTTGGCATGCTGCGATTCATGGGGTCGCAAAGAGTCGGACATGATTGAGCGACTGAACTGAATTGAACTGAAAGGAATAAGGCCAGGAGTAATCCATGCCACCCTCCCTGGCCATCTGAAGTCAGCCCTGCTCTTGTCAGCGGGTCAGTCCAGCAGGAGGCCTTGAGGAGGGAAGGGAGCTGAGTGGAATCTGTTAGAGATAGATCCTGCTACCCAGTAGATGGTGCTCCTCCCACCCCCAAGTTCAAGTGTACTTCCAGGCATCTTGATAATAACCAAAGTGGTCTTCAACTAATTGGCAGCTGCCTTCTAGAACCCAGGTGGCTTCCCTGGTGGCTCAGACAGTAAAGTGTTTGCCTGCAATGCAAGAGACATGGATTCGATACTTGGATTAGGAAGATCCCTTGGAGAAGGCAATGGCACCCACTCCAGTACTCTTGCCTGGAAAATCCCATGGATGGAGGAGCCTGGTAGGCTACAGTCCATGGGGTCGCAAAGAGTTGGACATGACTGAGCCACTTCACATTCACTTCTAAAACCCTGCCACCTTGAGTTTGGTCTTTGCTTTTGCCATTTCCACTCCCTTCATCATAATTGTTTTAAATTTATTTCAGTACGTACTGGGACCAAAAACCTATGGCTTTTATAGTTCACACTTCCCTCCCTTTCTAAACATGGATGACCATTTTACTGGGGTGGGTTGCTGTTTGTGTATAAGTTTGCAGGTGATATTTCATTCAGAGTTGTGTTTTCCACTGTCTTCTACCCACCACCCAATTCATTCATGCTCACATGGCTTTTATTCACAGGTGTCTAGGACCTCGCAGGTCCAGGAGCCCACCCTGACTTTTGTGCCACAGAAATAAGCCCTTTCTCTTATGAGACATGAGAAAAGGATGTATTGGGTGAAGAGAGGGAATGAGGAGATGTTTTTCAAGACTTTGGGCTGAATGGGAGGATTTGGGATGCTGCAGGCCCTCATAGTTTCCTGAGCACAGAATGGGCATCCTGAGAATGATGTTAAGGAGGGTTGTGCTGGTAGTCATGTATGGATATGAGAGTTGGACCATAAAGAAAGCTGAGCACCAAAGAACTGATGCTTTCAAACTGTGGTGCTAGAAAAGACTCTTGAGAGTCCCTTAGACATCAAGGAGATCAAACCAGTCAATCCTAAAGGAAATCAACTCTGAATATTCATTGGAAGGACTGATGCTGAAATGTAAGCTCCAGTACTTTGGCCACTTGATGTGAAGGGCTGACTTATTGGAAAAGACCCTGATGCTGGGAAAGACTGAAGGCAAAAGAAGAAGAGGGCGACAGAGGATGAGATGGTTAGATAGCATCACGGACTCAATGGACAAGAATCTGAGCAAACTCCAGGAGATAGTGAAGGACAGGGAAGCCTGATTATGGGGTCACAAAGAGTTGGGCACGACTTAGGGACTGAACATGAACACTGCTGGTAGAGGAAGGTGCAAGTGAGTTGACTAGATGGTTGCCATAAACTTAGGTGTTATGAGTGTTGCTAAAAGAGTGGCAGAGGGGATCCAAGAAGACATTTGGAATGGAACTTAGAAACTGACTGGATATTAAAGATCAAAGAGGAGGAAGAGTTGAAGATTACACGTTTTATGCTTAGAAGGACAGTGCAGTCTCCAGCAGAGATAAGTACATAAGATGTTCAACTGGAAATAGTCAGGGATGGTTATAGATGCCAGACAAGGATTTTGGAGACAGATAAAAACTGAAAATATCATCTGGGAATCCTAAGCATTAAAGATTATCAGAGCTATGGGAATGGAGAGCTAGTTACAGAGAGGAAATAGAAAGAGCACAGAAAATGAGCAGCAGCCAGCCTCAGAGTAAGTGGAAGGGAGACACAGACAGAGGAAAAAGATGGGAAGCTCCTCAACCCAAGGAGAGGGTAGGTGAGAATGTGGCTGTGTAATGAGAGATGACTGAGAGACCTGGAGGTACATGACTTCTATCTCCCCCGAGAAGGAAGAAGCAAAGGTACCTGGTTGGGAACACAGAAGGTTAGTGTTAGGATTTGCTACCAAATGGCCAAGTTGTCAGGGCTTACCTGTAGCTGGTTGCCTTTGAATGATGAAATTCCAGGAATTTTTGTGGAGAAAGCATATACTTGTGGAGAAAGCATAAACCCTCTGTTTATCTCTACATGTCCCAGTATTGTGTTGATTTGATTACAGTAGCTTTGTAGCATGTTCTGACAAAATGTCATCCACTGGAGAAGGGAATGGCAATTGCCTCAATAATCCCATGAACAGTATGAAAAGGCAAAAAGATATAACACTGAAAGATGAGCCCCCCAGGTCAGTAAGTGTCCAGTATACTACTGGGGAAGAGCAGAGAAATAGCTCCAGAAAGAATGAAGAGACTGGGCCAGAGTGGATATGACGCTCAGTTGTGGATGTGTCTGGTGATGAAAGTACAGTCAGATACTGTAAAAAACAGTATTCCATAGGAACCTGGAATATTAGGTCCATGAATCAAGATAAATAGGACATGGTTAAGCGGGAGATGGCAAGAGTGAACATTGAAATTTTAGGAGTCAGCGAACTAAAATGGATGGAAATGAGTGAATTTAATTCAGATGATCATTATATCTACTACTATGGGCAAGAATCCCTTAGAAGAAATGAAATAGCCCTCAGAGTCAACATAAGAGTCCAAAATGCAGTACTTGGATGCAATCTCAAAAATGACAGAATTATCTTGGTTTGTTTCCAAGGCAAACCATTCAGCATCAGTCAAACCATTTAGCATCAATAATCCTAAACACTAATGCCAAGAAGCTGAAGTTGACCAGTTCTATGAAGACCTACAAGACCTTCTAGAACTAACACCCAAAAAAGATGTCTTTTTCATAATAGGGGATTGGAATGCAAAAGCAGGAAGTCAAAAGATACCTGGAGTAACAGTCAAGTTGGGCCTTGGAATGTAAAATGAAACAGGGTAAAGGCTAATAGTGTATTTCCAAGAGAATGCACTGTTCGCAGCAAATACCCTTTTCCAACAACACAAGAGATGACTCTATACATGGATGTCACCAGGTGGTGAATACAGCAAACAGGTTGATTATATTCTTTGCAACTGAAGATGGAAAAGCTCTGTACATTCACCACAAACAAGACCTGGAGCTGACTGTGGCTCAGATTATCAGCTTCTTATTGCAAAGTTCAGGCTTAAATTGAAAAAAGTAAGGGAAACCACTAGACCATTTAGGTATGACCTACATCAGATCTCTTATGATTATACAGTGTGACTAATAGATTCGAGGGATTAGATCTGATAGACAGAGTGCCTGGAGAACTATGGAGGGAGGTTTGTAACATTATACAAGAAGAGGTGACCAAAACCACCCTCAAGAGAAAGAAGTGCAGGAAGGCAAAGTGGTAATCTAAGGAGGCCTTAACAAATAGCTGAGAAAAGAAGAGAAGCAGAAGTCAAAGGAGAAAGGGAAAGATATACCCAACTGAATGCAGTTTCAGAGAATAGCAGGGAGAGATTAAGGAAGCCTTCTTAAGTGAACAGTGCAAAGAAATAGAGGAAAACAATATAATGAGAAAACTGGAGATACTAAGGAAACATTTCATGTGAAGATGGGCATAATAAAGGACAGAAATGGTATGGACCTAACGGAAGCAGAAGAGATTAAGAAGAGGTGGTGAGAATACACAGAAGAACTGTACAAAAAAGTTCTTAATGACCTGGACAACCATGATGGTATGGTCACTCACGTAGAGCCAGACATCCTGGAATGTGAAGTCAAGTGGGCCTTAGGAAGCATTACTACAAACAAAACAATGGAAGTGATGAAACTCCAGCTGAACTGTTTCTAATCCTAAAAGATGATGCTTTTAAATTGTTGCACTCGATATGCCAACAAATTTGGAAAACTCAGTAGTGGCCACAGGACTGGAAAAGGTCAGTTTTCATTCCAGTCCCAAAGAAAGGCAAGGCCAAAGAATGTTCAAACTAAAGTAAAATTGCACTAATTTCACATGCTATCAAGGTAATTCTCAAAATCCTTTAAGCTCAGCTTCAACAGTATGTGAACCGAGAACTTCCAGAGGCACAAGCTGGATTTAGAAAAGGCAGAGGAACCAGAGATCAAATTGACAACATTCATTGAATCATAGAAAAAGCAAGGTAATTCCAAAAATACATTTACCTCTGCTTCATTGACCATGCTAAAGCCTTAGACTGTGTGAATCATAACAAATTGTGGAAAATTCTTAAAGAGATGGTGATAGCAGACCACCTTACCTGTCTCTTGAGAAACCTGTATACAGGACAAGAAGCAACAATTAAAACCAGACATGAAACAAAGGACTGATTCAAAGTTGGGAAGGAGTATGTCAAAGCTGTTTATTGTCACCCTGCTTATTTAACTTATATATGGAGTACATCATGAGGAATCCTGGGCAGGATAACTCACAAGCTGGAATCAAGATTGCCAGGAGAAATAACAACCTCACATATGAAGATGATAACCACCCTAATGGCAGAAAGCAAAGAGGTACTAAAGAGCCTCTTGATAAGAGTAAAAGAGAATGAAAAGCTGGCTTAAAATTCAACATTCACAAAACTAAGATCATGGCATCCAGTCCCCATCACTTCATGGCAAACAGAAGGAGAAAAAGTGGAAACAGTGACAGATTTTATTTTCTTGGGCTCCAAAATCACTTGTGGAAGGTAACTGCAGCCATGAAATTAAAAGACACCTGCTTCTTGGAAGGAAAGCTGCAGCCATGAAATTAAAAGACACCTGCTTCTTGGAAGGAAAGCTATGAGAAACCTAGAGACCATGTTAAAAAGCAGAAACATCACTTTGCTAAGAAAAGTCCGTCTAATCAAAGCTGTGATTTTTCCAGTGGTCATGTATGGATGTGAGAGTTGGACCATAAGGAAGCCTGAGTGCCAAAGAATTGATGCTTCCTAACTGTGTTGCTGGAGAAGACTCTTGAGAATCCCTTGGATTCCAAGGAAATCAAACCAGTCAATCCTAGAGGAAATCAATCCTGAATATTCATTGGAAGGACTGATGCTGAAGCTGAAGCTCTAACACTTTGGCCACCTGTTGCAAAGACTCAATTCATTTTAAAAGACCCTGATACCAGGGAAGATGGAGGGCAGGAAGAGAAGGGGGCAACAAAGGATGAGATGGTTTAATGGTATCACCAACTCAATGGACATGAGTTTGAGCAAATTCCCGGAGATACTGAAGGACAGGGAAGCCTGGCGTGCTGCAGTCCTTGGGGTCGCAAATAGTCGGACACGATTTAGTGACTAAACAACAGTAGCATTTTCTGATATCTATGAGGGCAAATCAGTCTTCCTACTCTTTCTTTTCACCTATTTTCTAGGCAGGTTATCAGCATGTATTCTTCCAAAGTTATGAGATCATTTTAAAAATGTAAAGAAAATTAAGTCTTATTTGAGCAACGTAATTGTAATTGCCAGCTTCCCCGGTGGCCCAGACTGTAAAGAATCTGCCTGCAATGCAGGAGACCCAGGTTCAATCCCTGGGTTTGGAAGATCCCCTGGAGAAGGGAATGGCAACTCACTGCAGTATTGCCTGGAGAGTCCCACGGACAGAGGAGCCTGGAGGGCTACAGTCCATGGGATCGCAAAGAGTCGGGCATGACTGACACAACAATAACAACAGCAACAATTGTGATTACATTTGATTTAGATATTATTTAGGGGCAGTTTGTTATTAAATCTTTCTAATCAAGAATATTTGCATTTTCATCTCATTCTATTTTAGTAAGATTTTACACTTTTTATATGTAGATTCATCTCTTTCTTGTTAAATATCTCTCTAAATATTATATAAATTTGTTAATATAATTTTCATCTTCTAAATTTTAATTACTATATAAACCTCCTACTTTCTGCATATCTATATTCTATTTGGCCATCTTGTCACATTCTGTCATTTATTTCCAGTGGTGTTTTTTCCCTTCAGATTCTTGGGTTTCCTATGATATATATCTTAGCAGCAAAAAAAGACTTTATTTTATCTCTTCTTTTCCAATGTTCTTGCCACTTGTATTATTATTACTGTTATTATTTTCTCACCTTCTTTTCATTTGCTAAAACTTCCAACACAGTTGTAAAAAGAAATAAAAGAAATAGTGATGGTGAGTATCCTTATATGGTTACTTATGTCAGAAGAAACAGTTTTGATGTTTTAACATTGGATTTATTATTGGTTTTTATAAATGGTCTCTATTTTATGTTAAATTATTTCTCTTCCTATTTTACTTAATTTTTTTTATTAGTAATAGCTGCAACATTTTATCAAATGCCTTTTCAGCAATTCTTACTCTGTTTTTCCTCCAGTTTTTTGACATCACAAGTTAACAAACATCTCATGTATGAACCACCACAGTATTCCCAAAGAAAGCTCTACTTTGGATACCTTAATGCATTGTTTGCTGTTTTACATAAAATGTTTGCATTGCATAAGTGATAGTAGTCTGTACTTTTCTTTTTTATAATCTCTTCATCATATTTCAGTATTGAATATACATCAGTTTTACAAAAACAATTGGGATACCGACCTTTTTCTATGGTATAGAATAGTTTGAATAACATTGAAAGCATCACAAGCTGAAAATTCTTTAAAGGTTACATAAAACTTAGCTGTAAAACCATTCGGTCTTTGGACTGTTTTCAGTGGTAGATTTCTACATAGTTTTTCGTTTTTCCTACAATAATTGACCTACTGGAGTTTTCTGCTTCTTTTTGGTTCAGTATTAGTGATTTGTATTTTGCTGGGACATCATCCTATTCACTGGATTTTTCTTTGCTTTTATTGATTCATTGATTGGTTGTTTGCCATAGAGTTACATGAAGTAACCTTTTCTTAATCTTCGGATTCATAATACGACTGTTGTTTTGTCTCTTTTCTTTTCCTTCTTAAGCTTGTGGAGGGTTTATTTTGTCTTTTTAAAAAGTTAGATATTATATTCTGTCTATGTTTTTAATTTCCTTTACATTCATTTGAGCTTTTATCTTTATTAATTTTTGTTCCTGATTTTCACTGATTTTGGTTTATTTTGTAAGGTTTATTAATTTTTTAAGATGTGTACTAATTTCTGTAACTTTTCATCTTCAGTAATGAAGACATGAAGCTGCTTTCCTCCAAGTACAGCTTCATTGAGTCCCCCAAATTTGATGTAAACGTTTTCTTTTTCATTACTCTTTAGATAGCTTGTAATTTCTTTTTAAATTCCTCTTTCACCCAAAGTATCTAAGAGTGTCTTTCTTTTCTCTGAGTGTTTCAGTGGGATCTTCAAATATGTATTTAAGTGTTTTTTTAGTCACCCAGTCGTGTGTGACTCTTTGCAACCACATGGACTGTAGCCCGCCAGGCTCCTCCATCCATGGAATTTTCCAGGCAAGAATACTGAAGTGGGTTGCCATTTCCTTCTCATATATATATATATATGTATGTATAAAACATTTTAAAAAATTAAAGACATAACACAGCCAGGGGCTCTTGATCAGTGTGAAGCAGTTTTTCCTAAAGTAGAGAAATTAGCTGCATTGGTTTTTGGCCTATGGCCTTATCACAGTAAAGAAAGATTTTCTGTGGCCTCTTTGAAGAATTGTGACTAGCTGGGCTTGCTCTCACAAATTTCTAGGTAGGGAATCACTCAGCAGGCAATTATGTTTTTTCCTGACCTTTGCTGAAAAAACATCTATACAACTTTTCATTAATTTTACAATTTTTTTAAAAATTCCAGAAAAATGATGGATCCTGACTATGGTGTTAAAATTGGAGTTAGGATTTTCTTTAAGTAAAGTACATAAGTAGTGCAACATACAACAGCTGATTCATATTGAAAAAGTGAAATGCTTTTATAGACAATCATATCTTTGTCATGTATTTTGAAGTCAAAAGTATAAACCCTTTTTCCCTCACAGACGGAATACGCAAGGTTTGAGAATGGCCGATTTGTCTACCGAATAAACCGCTCCCCAATGTGTGAATATATGATCAACTTCATCCACAAGCTCAAACACTTACCAGAGAAATATATGATGAACAGTGTTTTGGAAAACTTCACAATTTTATTGGTAACTGTTTTGTCTCTTTCCTGTTTTGTCAGACTATGAAGCTGCCAGGGAAGAGGGGCCTGGGTGGGTCTGGGTCCCAGGTGGTCAGTCAGCAGTTGGATTCATGCATCCATAAGGCATACTTGGTTTGGCCCAGGTTTGTGAAAGAGAAGGGCTCTCATTTGGCTGGGCTTCTAAGCTTGGCAGAACTGGAATTTGGGGAAGGAGGATAGAGGTAATCAAACTGTATTCTCCATTCTGGTTGTACATTAGAGGAACCTGAAGAATATCTTAAAAATCCTGATAGCAGGACTGCATCCTAGATCAGTAAAATTAGGATCTCTGAGGATAGGACCCAGGCACGTATTTTTCTAAAGTTCCCCAGGTTATCCCAGCAGTAGCTAAGTTGAAATCTCAGCAGCCCTGTAGTATACAAACCATAAATGAGGCAAAAGTTGAGTCAGCAGGTTTGTACTTAAGGCATACCTACACTCATTTCAGGAAGGGTTCACAAGGCCTTATAGTAGCATCTATTAACATAGCAAAATGCAAACTCTCAGTACCAGGAGAAATACTAACTAGAATATAATGGCATAACCAGGAGGAGGAGAGGGGGAGAATATTTATGGGCTGAAAAGTCAAAACTTAATGGGCAGCTAAAGAGCAAGGAAAAAGCCGTAGTGCTCATCAAGGTCCATGATGGGAAAATTTTCCGGTTCCCTTGGGCAATGCTCTGCATGTGTTTTTTTCCCCCCCCAAATATTTAACTTTAAAACAATTTCTCTTGGAGACTTCATTTGGTGACTTAGGACGGTTAATAAGTACAATGTTCTCCTCAAAATACACCCATAAAATATGTAGTAATGGATTTCATAAGGCTCGTTTTTTAAAAAATAACATTCCTTGGTTAAACCAAAGGCAGAATGCCAAAACAAAATTCAGTGGAAGCAGTTTTGTTAAAAGGGGCAGCATATTGTGGTCAAATATTCAGCCCTCTGAAAGGCTGCTTTGTTATTCTTTGTTACCAGAATTTAGAATTAGAATACTTGAAAAGCAGGAATTCTGTACCTGGACGCTTTGGATCCAATGGGACATTGTTTTTCAATCACTGTATATAAGTGTTAGTCACTCAGTTGTGTCCAGTTCTTTACAATTCCTTCGACCACAGCCTGCCAGGCTCCCCTGTCCATGAAATTCTCCAGGCAACAACAGTGGAGTGGGTAGCCATTCCCTTCTCCAGGGCATTTTCCCTTTCTAGGGATCAAACCCAGGTCTCATGCATTACATGCAGATTCTTTACCATCTGAGCACCAGGGAAGCCCTGTAATATACTGGTAAAAAAGAAAAGAAAAGGCTGTCCCCTAGTTTCTCCCAAAACCCTGATCTATGGTTTTTGCCCATTTTTTATGATGTAAATATAACTTCCATGGGCACTTTCAAGCTACAGTGGCATCTAGCTCATGAAATTCCTTAATATATAACAAAAACATTCAAAGCTAGTAGGAACCAGTTCTTGTATACCACTGTAAAAATAAATAAATAAATAAAAATTAAGAAATTTAAAACCTTCTACATATTGGATTCATCCAGGACACTTTAAAAAATTTGGGGGACTTCCCTAGTGGTCCAGTGTCTAAGGCTCCAGGCTCCCAATGCAGAGGGCCCAGGTTCAATCCCTGGTCAGGGAACTAGGTCCCATCCCATGTGCTGTAACCAAGACCCCAGTGCAGCCAAATAAGTAAATACTTTTTTAAAAATTCTGAAGGATGGGACCAAACATCATGGTTTTTGTTTATTTTTACTGCTCCCCAGGTAGTTCTGGTGTGCAGCCAGGTTGAGACCCATTGCTACATGGGATTGGTGAGTGAGCCACAGGGGGCCTCAGTTTGCAGACACATGATTTGGGGCATACAGTAGGCAGAAAGATGGTTTTGTATATTGTTTTCATTTATTCCAAGGAGAGAATCTCAGTGGATTATCCTGTGTGTCCATGACCCTCTGAACCTTGGAAGCTAGTAGTCTCAGAGAAAGTTTAAAAGTTAGTTTAATCTTCACTAACTCTTCAGTATTATCCTTTTCTTTAATGATCTTCGGTGAAAATTGAGCAGTTCAAGGTTTAGATGCTGGCAGGTACTTGGCTGTAGATGCTTTTTGTTGCTACTTAAGGACATATGAATTACCTTAGTGCTCAGATGAGCAGAAGATGAGTGTGGGATTCTTATGTAGATGTTCAGTAACCTCAGAAGTTAACCAAAACTCTCTGAATGGATGGCCACCCTCCCTCTCCTGGAAGGAGTCTTAGCTGTTTCTTACAAACCAGTAAGACTATTTCAGCACATTAAGGAATATGTCCTCAGTCCCTAAAACCCAACCTCACAACACAACCGAAGAATATATGGCCTGGGAAAGTTGTATCTATTACCCACAGAACCCATGTAACTATTATATTGGTAATGCCTCTTTGAAAACATGGTTTCCATCCAAAGAACTTACCAGGTAAAATTAATTTTAAAACATATCAACTACATTAATCCTTTTGTTTTAAAGAATTCGTAGCTCTTAATAAATATTTGCTAGGAATAATATTTTTCTGTAGAAAAATGAAATTAAGCCAGCTCTCCTGGGTAATGAAGTCACCTCACTGATAAACAGCAGAGATCATACTTTTCAGTGCTTCCTTGGAGGGGGTGGGGTTAAGGACATGTCCAGGATGACAGCTGCTGGACTTAGTTGCAGGTGTTTTACTAGGTCATTGCATACAAAACCTCTCTGTCACCAAGACCAGCTCCAGCCTTACTGGCTTATAAACTAGTCTCTGGCTTCATCAGAATGACTCTGGAATTGAGGTGACCCTGTAGGTTCAGGGCCCAGGCAGTCAGGCCAAGGAAGATTGCAGCTGGATTGAGGGCCAAGGATTCCAGTCATCTTTCAAGGTCATACTTTGACATACAGCTGGCTAGAAACATTTTTTTCTTTTCTCCTTCATCTCAAGCATGAAGCGTAAATAGGATATAGGATATATTCTTTCATAGAAAGTTTGCAAGAAGGTAAGCTAGATCAAAGAGGTTCCAGGCACAATGCTGAATCTTTTGTAGGTATATTATGAAATTCTCACTGCGGAACTGTGAGGTCAATTGTATTCCCATTTTATGGATAGAGGAATTTTAGGCCTCCCTGAGGTCACAGAGCCAGTGATAGACATAAATTAAGATTTGAATTGATAGAAAAGACACTTTGCAGGGTATGTCGTGGTCATGGAATGAGAAGATTTGGGTTTAGGACCCAGCTCTTCCTATGACCTTGGTTAAGTCATTTAAAATCTCCAGACCTCATTTCCCTCCATTTACAAAGTGCTCAAGTCTGCCCTCTCCACTTCGGAGGTTATTGAGAGTGTTTTCATTTGTTCAACTGAACTGTGGAGAGAGGTTTGCTAGCTGCTAGAATACAGTGCAAATAAAACACAGGAAATGTGGGCCTGCTGAGGGGAACGAGGCAAATAAATAGACAATGACCCTGCAAGACCATCTTGGCTGTGGAACACTTGTGGAAAAGAGTAATTGAACTGCCTGAACAGGCACCTGCAGTTTGAGTGAGGTAGGGAATTCTCAGGGATGTTAAAAGATGATGTTTAAGTTGCCTTGATGGATAAACAGATGTATTTTTCAGATTTGCCAAGAAAAGGGTCATTCGATGGGTGCATACTGATGTGTCAGGTGCAGAGTTGCGGTGTACTGGACAGCAGTCAGGGCAGGTACCTTGGAGCCTGGCGAGAGAGATGGGCATTTGTCAAGCACAGGGAGGCACCAGATGCATAACTCAGCTGTGGCAGATGGTTGGTAAGGTCGGTGCATGGTGCCAATAGGCGTGTAATGAGAGGTCAAGGATGGCTTCTCTGAGCAACAAACAGCTGAGAGGTATCTGCCAGATGGCTAGATAGGCAGAGAGGGTAGGAGGGAATGCTGCATGTAGGAGGAAATGCGGTGCAGGGAGGACTGGAGACAGAGCAGTGTGGCTGGCCTAGGGAGACAGAGGAGGGCCACAGGCAGGGTGCTGGCCAGGTAGGACCAGCCAGGCCAGGCCCCGTCTCTCCCCGTGCTCATCCTTGTAGGATGAGAACAGGCTTTCTCTTCATCCTGAAGTTCAAAAGAGGCCATTCAGTTTTTAAGCAGGAAGGTATTGTTAGGTTTATATCTCTTTCAAGGTTACGGGGGCTGCTGTGTGCAGATGGAACTGGTACCCGGCAAGGGTAACTCCTGGTAGGGGAGTCCAGATCAGATTTGCTGGTACCTTGGGTTGTGGCAGTGGAAAAGGTGGATGGATTCAAGAACTCTTGAGGAGGTAAAAACAGCAGAACATGACATTTGTTTGGATGTGGGGATGAGGGAGAGAGATTTCAGTCATGAAAGACTTGCACACTTGGAGTATTTCATCTGTAAGGGAAGTGGCAGGGAGTGAGACTAGAAAAGCAGGTGGATGTTAGTATTGAAAAAACTTTACCCAGAAAAAGTAGATGATTCATCACTGTATCCATTCATTTATTTAGAGCAGCATGGCGTAACAGGTAAGAAAAAGGTCTTCAGAGTCAGAAGATCTGGCTGGGTTTTTTGTTGACATTGAAAGTGAAAGTGAAGGTCACTCAGTTGTGTCCTACTCTTTGCGACCCCATGAACTATGCAGTCCATGGAATTCTCCAGGCCAGAATACTGGAGTGGGTAGCCTTTCCCTTCTCCAGGGATCTTCCCAACAGAGAGGTCAAACCCGGGTCTTCCATATTGCAGGCGGATTCTTTACCAGCTGAGCCACAAGGGAAGCTCAAGAATACTGGAGTAGGTAGCCTTCTTCAGCGGATCATCCCTACCCAGGAATCGAACTGGAGTCTTCTGTATTGCAGGCGGATTCTTTACCAACTGAGCTAGGAGGGAAGCCCCTCGTTGACATTAGTACAACCTTAAACAAATTAAATCCAAGCATCCTCCCTTGTCAAACGGGGGTGAAATGACACCTGCTGCTGGAGTTGGAGTATTACACAAGATTCTTCCTGCAAAGTATTTAATACCAAGGAGATGCATGGTAAACAGTCAAGAGATAGTGGCTATTCTGTGAATTTCCATCCATTCAGCCAATACAGTAGACCCTTGAACTGCACGGGTTTGAACTCCATGACAGTTCTTTTACTCAGCGTTTGCTTCATTGAGTCCAGGCACTACATGTTAATGTAGTGGTGAGTTAAGTCACTTAAAGAGCTGCGTCTCCCATTGACTATTTTGGGACAAAATTTAGTAAAGGTTTAGGAATAAGGTAGGAAACAGTTCCTAGGATAAATGACTGTCCTATGGGACAGAATTATAGAAAATTCTCTGTGTTGTTAAAAAAAAAAGTCACACTCTTCCCCTCTCAAAAAAAACTCACCCTAGTTCTTGTGGTGTCTTCTTAGGCTCGGATTATGAGTGAGACCCCCATCTTAAGGTCTTTATTACATATGGTCACTGAACTTAGATAGGATTTAAGTTGGACCCTTAGTATCCTGAATTTGTGCAGAAAGGGGCAGAGTAAAGCTGAATAGATCTCTAATAATCCACTTTTTGAACTTTAGACTCTGTATTCATCTCCGAGTAAATCATCTCATCATGGCACAGGTGGAATAGCTTTATTCATGTGGTGTTTGATATAGATATATATGTAAATGGACGTGTGTATGTGTATATATATATATATACACATATATAACTTTTAAAAAATTCTATTGAAGTGTAGTTGATTTATAATGTGTTAATTCCTGCTATACAGCAAAGTGACTCAGTTATACATACATATATATATGTACTTTCTTTTTCACAATCTTTTCCATTGACACTTTTATTTTTTTAACAGGTGGTAACAAACAGGGATACACAAGAAACTCTCCTGTGCATGGCCTGTGTATTTGAGGTTTCAAATAGTGAACATGGAGCACAGCATCATATTTACAGGCTTGTAAAGGACTAACCGTGGTTATTTATATATATAGATATCTGTATATACACACACACATATGTGCGCACACACACACACACTCTCTCCATGATCGAACGACTGACTGTAAACCTCACCATGCAGGGGTGCTGCCCTGGCCCTGAGGTCACCCTGATTTTTCTAAATCCTGTTTGAAGTCATTTTTTCATGTGTTCATACTCATTGTAGCTGTGAAGTTCTGGTACAGTTGTAAAAAGAGAAATCGAGTTGTTTCTGTGTGTTATTCAGATCCACAGCCCACAATTCCTCAGAAAGGTGAACCTTAAGAACCCAAGTCTCTGTCTGCAGAGACCTGTTTCTCATTGTGGTAGAAAAAAAAATTGAGACAGAGCATTTGCCATTGGACATTTACAGCCTTTATACAAATGTATTTAGTGTGTTTTTTTTCCAACATAAAATTCTTGTTTTAAGATACAAGTAAAATTAATCTTTAAATATAAATGTAAATTAGTACACAAAACTAAGAATCTTTAGACTTATCTTTGTAACTAATTAGGGTGGAAGTTATGAAAGAATGTAATTCATCACTAAATTATTTTTTAAATGAAACTTTTCTTTCTTTTTGAAACCAAATGTTAAAATATAGCCTTAAGAAATACTTGGTAGAAATATCCTAATGAGACAAATTTGTACTTTTTTCCTCAAGGTTAAAACTAATCTCCTAATCCATTAAACTCTTGAAACAGGTATTACAGAGGAAGAAAACTTCACCCCTTATCCTTAACATATATAGTATATTTAAAAAATATAAAATTGTATTGTACTAATGTGATAATTATTTAATGAAAAAAAAAGATGGCTCTTTTTGCAATAAGTAGATAAATACTGAAAATTTAAGCTTACAATGTTTATAGTCTTGTGTGTGCAGTTATATTTTATATGGACAACCAAATTTTTTAGTAAGATGAGTAAATATTTAAACCACTGAAATTTAATAACAAAAATTCAGAATTGGCATGAATACTGCACTGTGAGCTGCAAATTATAGAAAACCCTGTGGCTGGGAGAAATTTCATCAAACCAAACTTGTAAAAGGCTCATCAGTTTTAGGATTTCTGCTCCCCAGATAATCACAAGCATACTCACCAGCCTGTGGATAAATTATTTCTGGTGATCCAATATGCATATTAACCTGTTGTAACTATGTGTGTATGTGTGTGTTTGTGTGTGCATACAGACATATACATACATAGTTATCCAACGCTTATTTATTGAACATCTGTTCAGTGTCACTCAGTTTGCTAGGTGCTGATATATGTATTTCTCTATCTGTGTCCGTAGATCTTGGTGTATTCTCTAAGGACACGCATTTTCTTGACATCTCTCAATAAGTCACAGTATTTACTTGACTGAGGCTGAAGAGGCTCGACTATCTATCTCTGCCCTTTCCAAACAGGTTCATTTGGGAGACTTTCTTCCCAAGAGAGATTCAACTTTCCAACCCATGTGTTCCAAAGCATTGTCCAGGCAGAGTTGGTTTGGTGTGATCACATGCCTAGTTACTTCCATACATTGGGAAGGGGACAGGGCATACTCCCCGCCTTCCTGGAGGAAATTGACTTGTTGATAATTGTCAGGAATGTTAACACTACAGAACATGAAATGTCTTGCAAGTAGTAAAGCATGTCAAGACTTTTACATCAAGCCAGGAAAATAAAAAAAAAAACTTTGTACAATCACATTCAAGTAACCTACACACCCTCTTCCCTATTCCCCCACCAACTGTGACCCTGCTTACATATTGGCTAGTATCTGAGGTCAGAAGCATGAGGGTGTGGCTGGCTTGTGGAAGCAGGATGCTGAACCAAGCCTGACCACACCCAAACCCATGACCCTGGTCCCTGGGAAAACCAGAGGAAAAAGTGCAGAACTTTCCCCTTTTGGAATGCACATCCCTTACGTAAGCCAGCAGGATGGTGTGCATCTTCCCTCCAAAAACAGACTACAGTTTGTTCCCTGATTCTGAGTGGGCCTCTGAGGAGTTGCCCCAGCGGCCCACCCTTCTGTCTGGTCTTCAGCCCAAGTATTAAGCTTCTCCCTTAGTCATCATACTTATGACTTCTCTTGGTCACCCCTCTTACAGGTGCTTCTTTTGCTCCCATCCCCTGCATCTTCCTGAAGATTACCCCCAGTCTTCTCAAGACCTAGGGGTGCAAGTGATCTTATGTGGCTAAAAGCAAGGCCATCCCAGAACTTCAGGGGAAGAGGTATTTGGTTCATGTTCTCTCCTGGGAATGGGACTCTAGGGCTCTTAGGATTTACTCTTTTCAAAGCACAAATAGACTGAGACCCAAAACACCAGCTAGGGAGAGATTAGTTTTGTTAACTGAAAAGTAGATCACACCCTGGCCTCACAGAGTCAGGCTGGGCCCTCTGATGCTTGTCCTCTTCCCCCAAATGCCTTTGTAGTTGAGTTTGGGGTCTCCATGGATGACCTTGGGGGTTACTTTTTGCTGTTAAAACAAGTTTGCTTCTTGTCTTGTTCTAAAGGTTTCTCCAGGGCAGGTAGTTTCCCTGTCTTAACCACTGGTCCATTTCTCTGTCTCTTCTAAATTAGACCCTGGGATTAGATTTGTGTGAGATCAGCATCTAATCCAAGTCTGATTTCTGGTCTTTGACCATTCATGGCAGAGTCTTATTCATTCGTCAAGCTTTCTGAACCATAAAGAAGCCTTTCCACAACTCTGTCCTCACGGCTCTCTTCTGGGTGCTCCATCTCCTGGTTGACCCTCCACTACCAGGATTGATTCAGGGACATCTTGTGCTTTTACTGGAGAGTTTGGAGGCTGCTTTCCATAGCCTGAATAGGGAGAAGCTAAAGAACTGAGCTTTGGTCTCTTGGCATTCACTTCCCATCTTAGCAAGAGACCTAAATAAAGTCAAGGCTTTTTCAAAACATGTCCTAGAATCCCAGAATGTCTAAGCTACCCTAGACCAGGGTTTCTCAACTCTTTCTAGACCCTGTTGACATTTGGACCAGATAATTCTTTGTGGTGCAGGTCTATCCTGTGCCTTGTAGGAGGTTTAGCAGCATCCCTGGCCTCTGCCCACTAGACCCATTCTTTCCCCAGTTGTCACAACCCCAAGTGTCTCCAGACATTACCAAATGTCCCATGGGCCACAACATTGCCCTTGCTTGAAAAGCACTGTCCTGCATCCACAGGTCACAGATGCCATATTTGACATCTTCTTTTTTCTTCCATTTTATCCTGAGAAAGCTTCTCTCCTGGGAGCCTTGTTTCAGGCCATCAAGAGACAGGTAGGAATATTACTCAAATGACATTGTGTCCATGTTTCTTCCTGTTTCAGAGCTTCTACTTCACAACAGAGTCTCTCAGCTGCAAGTATTCTTTTCTTCCTCCCTGGGGGAACTGGGGACAACTGGTTACCAACATCCCTGTGATCAACTCACACTGCTTAAAGAGCATTTCTAATTTGCTCTTGATTCCTTATTTCATCTGCTTAAAAAATGCCACCCATTTTCATTATTTCTCATAAGGTTATTGTTCTCGTTATCAGACCTTTGATCATTTCAGTAGATTTCTTCTGGCCTTCTACTTTTAGCATTAGACTCAATGTTTTTTGTAGAATTTATAGAAACTTCTGGAACACTTCATCTTTAAGGATGGAGGAGAGAAGGATTCATTTTGTAAGAGGACTGCTTGAGTTTTTCTTTACTAAGCTATAGGAGAGCACAGTCTACAGGCATACCTCGGAGGTAGCACAGGCTTGGTTCCAGAGAACCATAAAAAAGCAAATACCACAGTAAAACGAGTCACACAGTGCATGAGAAAGCTATGTTTACGCTATATTGTAGTCTATTAAATGTGCAATAGTATTATGGCTTAAAAAAAAAATCAATGCACATACCTTAATTAAGATATTGCTGAAAAATGCTGAAACAATTACAATAGTAACTTAAAGATCACAAATCACCATTAAAAATATGAAAATAATGAAAATTTGGAATATTGTGAAACTTATCAAAACGTGACACAGAGACACAAAGTGAGCAGATGCTGCTGGAAAAATGACGCTGGTAGACTCATTTGATACAAACCTTCAGTTTGTAAAAACTGCAATATTTGTGAAACATGAGAAAATGAGGTATGCCCGTGACCTCCTCCAGTTTGTAGATGGGAGAACTGAGACCTGGAGGAGGCATGTCTTGCCCAAAGTCACGTGCTGGTCGGTGACAGCTGGCTGGGTAGGCTCTAGGACTCTTGCCACTTGATCCTTGGCCTTTTGGTGGGGGTTGTTCCTCTTTGGTGCTCGGTGAGGAAGAGAGAGAGGAAGACCCTTCTTCTGCCAGAGCAAGAGCATCCCTTGCAGTTTATGCTGCTTCTTCCTTGAAGGTCTTGCTGGGGAGGCATCCACCAGCAGATAGGAAAGCTGATGAGCCTTTTCCTCACCCCGAGGACAGTTCACCTGCCACAGGCTCTGAATCAAATTTCTCTTCACAAAACATCCCAGCAGCAAAGTCCCACTCTCAGACCAGCCAAAAAAAAAAAAAAAAACTAGCCCCCATGCCCAGAACTTGGTGTTACAGACCCAAGTCTTCTCTCTAGGTCTCAACACTCTAGCGGCTTTTGCAGTTTGTTTTTGTATAAACATAAATTATTGAAATCACACAAGATGACAGTCCACTTTTCAAACCAGGTACCAATCACTTGTATGATTTTTGTCTATGCTCTGGTACACTACGCCTGTTCTAACGAAGGGTAGAACCCATTTTGTGTGTTGGTGTTCACACCTGTGACATTAAGAGGATACGTCTGCATTGCTTCTTTCCTTCTGTTGATGTTTCTGTGGCGAAACCCTGCACATGGCATTTCTGAAAAGCCTTAAATCTTCGCAATGTTGCGTGTAGGGTTTGCAGTGCAGAAGGCTGCCTCGGAACTGTGAGCCCTTTTGTAAGCTGGAAGCATTTCTCTTACTATTGTTACTTTTGTAGGAAGTTTTCAATTCAGAGCTGCCAAAGCGTTCAGTAAGCAGTGCCTTAGTGATACTTAGTCATGCCGCCAGCCTTTTCCCACACCAGTTCTTTATGTCCCTTTACTAATCAGCCCAGTATTTAAAACAGAATAAGCAAGTGTTGTTTTCAATTTTGTTTTTCGTAAGCCCATTTTTCTCCATATCTATAGGAAACTGACTTCTTGGTCTGAAATCTGAAACAAACAGAAGTCAGTTCATTGACCACACCGTCCAATGTCTATACCAAAACGGAAGATCTTGCAACTTCATAGTTTACTATGAAAAGCAAATTGTACACTTTAAATGTTGCCTTTTAAATCCACGACCAAAAACTTAGCTATTTGTGAACCTTCTGCACTCTAGCATGAAAGTGCCTTTGGTTTGAGATTCCAGCTTAGAAAAGTGCTGCCATAATCATGATAATTTGTAGAGAGACCAAAAATATTCTGAGATCACCGTAATGCCTTTGGTTTACCGGGATGAATAACCGACGACAGGCCTCTGTTCACAAGAGCACGACGCGGACCCCGCCTGCTGTGCATCATACGCCGTAGGGGAGTGCCCCCCACCACTCCCACCCCTGGAGCCCACAGCAGCAGGAGGATCCCCAGAAGCTGGTATGTTTGTGTGCCGTGACCCAGTGCGCCACCTCTGCCCATCACCCAGCCCTGCGTCCACCCGAGGGGCCTTGCACACGACCCGCAGGCTGTCAGCCAGTGGACAGATGTGACCTTCTCCGTATGCTTGTGCTCAGTCTGTAGAGCCTGCCTTTCCACTCAGATGCCAGCGCGCACTTCTCCGGTTTACACAGTGATACCGTTTTGAAAGTTGGAAGCCTCAAACTGAGATGACAGTGCAGAACAAAAAATGGTTTAGGGTCATCACAATTGACGTGTTCTTCTTAGGGTGAAAATGTTGACTCTGAGTGTTGTCTGCATGTGCTATGAGAAACTCCCAAAGAGTACCACTCACAATTCGGAATTTTCAAAGAATGTTCCAGCCCTCTAAAGGGCAACTCTTTTAGAGTCCATGTTGGCTTTTATCAAAACTTTGTGTAAATTGGGAAAACTGATAGAGGGGAGGAAGAGGAGTGAAAAGGACGAGAAGGCAAAAATACCAGCCAAATAAAAGCCAGGACAAAAAAGATTGTTCTTTACCAATATAGACTTTACAATGACATTAGAATCGTTGAAAGTTAGCCTCTGAATGCATATGATCCGTCTGTTTCTACCTGGTGTCTTTAAGAATACCTTCTTTGGGCTCTCTGAAACTTCAGGAGTGATTTCTATCCACACCAAGTTGTAAGTACTCACAGAAGTTCATACAATGGAAAAAAAAAAAAGTCAAATGAAAAGGAAAATTGCTCAACACAAGTTACAGTTAGCTGCTTGAATTCAGCCCCTCCCTGTCATGTCAAGACTACACCACAACTTGGAAGAAATTAATCAAATATTTGTTTTCCTGTTTCCCTCTTCAACTGTTACTGTGCTTTCTTTGGCAATAGTTTTCTCTGATTAACTCATTGCTTATATTGTTAAGAATGAAGGTTTGCGTTTAAAATGTATTGCATTGCAAAGGATAGTTTCACTGAAGTCATGCACCATTAAATAAGATGAAATGTTTGTATTTATTGTCCTACTTCCTAAGCTGTTAACTTGTTTTATTCTCTGTGAATTTGCATTGAGTCTGTCACATGCCCCACTCCATCATTTTAATATCTGAAATGGCATTTATTTTCCCTCTCTGTTCATCATTAAGTGGGGTCAGATTCCAAAAGATTCCACCTCTCTCAGGCTGGCTTTCTTTTGTCTGACTTCCATTGTGAAATTTTCTCGTCCCCCCTTTTCTTAAGAGAGGCTGACAGAATCTAGGTATAAATCAATTGGAAACCAGTCTCTGGTTTTCTCTCTCCCTTCCCTTCCTTCCTTTCTTCTTTCTCTTTTCCTTTTTGCCTCAGTCCTTTTCTGTGATTACTTTCACTGTGTAAATTAGATATGAACTGCATTTCTTAAAAAAAAGATCTCCCTGTTACCTCCTTGAAAGAGTCACTTCCGTAGGCCTTTTTCGGTAGGCTCATGACTGCAGATAAGGAAGGGAAAAAAAAAGTAAAAACAAAAACGACGTGCCTAAAAATGACAAAAAAAAAAATGTTTTGTAACATTTAAAAAAGAAACCTGAATAGCCTTTAATTCTTACTAATATGCTTAAATTTTATGTAAATTGGTCTTTGCCACGTGTGTCTGTACACGTTCTCAGTGACTTAATGGGATTCTCACAGTCGGTGTCTTCGTGTCACGTGTATAAAACGGGCTTGTGACGTAAGCGTTTCATCTGCTCAGTGGTTCCTTTAATATTGTACTGCTGCTGGGAGTGGGCTGAGGAGTCTGCCTTTGGGCAGTAAGCTTCCTCTTGGATAGATTGGAGAGATGGGAGGTGGGGGGTGCAAATTCTCACATATGTTTTCTTAACCTATTTGCAGAAGCTTTCAAAAGGCATTTGGTTTAACCTCTTGGCAGTACAGTATTCTTGTATTTGTTAATGTCTGTGTTTAGGTACTGGTACCTTTTTGTTTAAAAATGTTTTAAGTGTTGGCTTTAAAGTGAATTTATCTTTAGTATGATAGCTATATGAAAATTATAGGGTTTGTGTGCAGAGAATTTTTTTATAAAGTGCTTTGTAAAAAAAAAAATGTATTCTAGCTTTCGCGGTACATATGTGTGATGACTGTAATATCCATGACAGTTAAGTGCAATTATTTCATCACTCTAAAAATGCTATTTTTGTGTCAGTTCCTGCAGGTGTTTTCATGTCTTTGCAAAGTGACACATTTTGATGCCTTCTTGATAAAGTGGTAGACATTTTGTAGCTTTATAGAAACTTTGTATTCATACGGTATCAATGAAAAATAAAGAAAAGGAAAGTGTGGGTCACCTTTTTTATCTGCAGAAATGTATGTTGTTGAAAATGAAAAGGTGTTTCATGTGTTATGGGTGAATATATGAAGGACAGAGTAAAGGAGGTTAAAATAGTGATCTTTTAATGGTGTCCACTAAGCTCAGTATAGTAATTGGAGCATGAGTGTTAATGTCTATCAGGGTTTCTTTCTTTGTTTCTTTTTTTAAATTGATGTGTAGCTGATTTACATTGTTGTTTTAGTTTCAGGTGTGGAGCAAAGTGATTCATTTATACACACATAAATATCTTTTTTTCATATTCTTTTCCCCTATAGGTTATTACAAAATACTGAGTGTAGTTCCCATTAACAAGATTTCTTAAAAATATCCACGGGTCAGTTAATCTATCTGCCTGCTTGCTTACCTCTCTTTAGTAGTGTGTTACTAAAATGGTTAACCCGCCTTGCTCAGTGCATGCAAGGAACCAGGGGTAGAACAGTGGATGTGAGAAGGGGGTAAATAAAGGGCGGTGGGTGCCTGCACGGGGCGTGCTGGGCTGTAACCCTTGCCCCGTTCTCAGGCGTGTGCCCCACACACACACAACAAAGCCTTGGAGTCACTAAGTTCACTGCATGCGGGGCACTGGACCAGTGTGCTGGTACAGTGTGTGATTCTCACAGCAGTCCTGATGACAGTGATGTTATCTCATGCACGCACATACACACACCCACACACCCAGCCGATGCTCAGGAAGGGGCAGGTGGTCCAGGGTCCTGACTGGTGAAGCCTTCAATAGATCACCGTGGCTCTGAAGCCTGGACTCTTGGCCCTTGCCGTTGGGCTCACTGAGACTCCACGGAAGCCACTCAAGCCTCAGAAGCAGAAATCGGGGGGTCAGGGGGCTTCCTTCAACGACAGTAACCTTGAGTTTCAGATAGCAGGACCCAATATACCCTGGGATCCTTCAGTTTGAACTAGACCTCAGATGGTCTTGCTTCTCTCCATTTCTTTGAAATCTGAGATACAACCTGCCTCAAATCCCAAGGCACTGTGCGAGTGGAAACAGAGAAATATTGGGTTCCATTTTCTTTGAAAGAGGCATGTGTTTAGCAGGCTACCATTCGAAAGAAGGCTGTTGTCCAGCGAGCTGCCCAGGGCAGGGGGAAAGGAACGGGTGTTCTTCTGAGGCCCTGTTATATGCCAGTTCTCTTCACACTCACGACATCCTTTAACCCACATCCTCTTGAGTAAAAAAATCATTTCCAATTTTCCAATAAGGAAATGGGAGCCCAGAGAAGCTAATCCTTGTTCAGATCATAAAAGCTAGTAAGTGGCAAGAATTTAGAAGTGGAAAACCCTCCTCCCTTGCAGTCCTGGCTCTGGTCCTGGCTATGAGGCACTTTGGCCGGGCACTTCCTCTAAAACAAGATGCTTTAGCACATCAAAAACATCCTTGTTAGTGCCTGCAGTTCAGTTAACTTGAGTTCAGCAGAGAGAGTGGCATGCTAGGGAAACTAACAACAGCAAGGTGAGAGATTGAAGACACACAGGGGAGAGTAAATAAGGCTTCTTGTAAGAGCAAGAATCAAGAAACGTCCCTGGGAACCTCCATCATTTCTTCCTGCCTTCCAACTGACTAAGGATTCTTATTAGCAGGGCTACTGCCTATTGACGGCTAAATTAGCTGCTGTTGTTAAGTCATCGGTGAGCAACTGATACAATTCCAACTCAAAAAGCACAAGTGTTGTGTAAGCTTGTGAAGCCTTAGAGTTTTTTTAGTTGCCTTTGAAGATACTTCTGTTTAATGCCACATATGTCAGTTTTATCTAGGTGGTTGTAACTAGCAAAGAGTTAGGCTGCTAGAAGCAATTGCTGGAAGCAGTGAGATGAGATGGGTAGGACTGGGGGGAGGCAAACACTTCATCTTGTGAGGCATCTATTTCAAATGAGGCCATAATGTGGTCTCCAGGCAGAGGGATTGGACTGAGCCCAGAAGGTTTCAAGAAATCAGGTTCCACCCAGATGTTCCCACTCCATGTTTTAGTGCCCCACTCCTTATCTATTAGGGCCTGAAGGAAGCTTGTGAGAGCTGTAAATTCAGCTTTATTTGTAATTTCTGGCTTGATTTTTAGTACAGTCTGTCCTTCAACTGCCTGAGCTAAGGATCTCTTTAAATGCTGCCAAGGACATCTTTTATGCCATGCCCTGAGTTGAGCCTGGCATTTTTTTCCTCTTTGCACCAATTGCACTTAGCAACAACCAACCTATTAATACCACCAACCAATCATAATTAATGCCACCCATCACTCTAGCATGCTAGAGATTGTGTAAGGGAGGGCATCCCCTTCCTTGTGGAACCAATGCCAATTTATGACAGGTGCTTAGTTGTTCAGTCGTATCTGACTCTTTGTGACCCCATGGACTGTATCTTGCCAGGCTCCTCTGTTTAAGGGATTCTCCAGGCAAGATTAATGGAGTGGGTGGCCATGCCCTCCTCCAGGGGATCTTCCCAACCCAGGGATTGAACCCAAGTCTCCTGAAATGCTCAGTCAGTATGAGGGGGCTCCCCTCATAGCTCAATTGGTAAAGAATCTGCCTGCAATGCAGGAAACCCGGGTTTGATTCCTGGGTCAGGAAAATCCCCTGTAGAAGGAAACGGCAATCCACTTGAGTATTCTTGCCTGGAGAATACCATAGACAGAGGAGTCTAGCAAGCTGCAGTCCATGCGGTCGCAAGAGTTGGACACGACTTACCAATGAAACCACCACTCCCGCAATGCAGGTGGATTCTTAACCAACTGAGCCACCAGGGAAGCCCGTGACAGCTGACAGTCTTGTGACTCTGCTGCTACATCATCCCAGCTGACCAACTGTCTTAGTTTAGGTTCCCCCGGAAGCAGAACCGGAGAAAAGACTGGAGGGCAAACAGTTTATTTGGGAATCTCAATAAAGATGTTACATCCTGTGATGAAAGGTTAAATTCACCAGGAAGATGAAATAGTTGTAAATTGGTATGCTGTTACTAGGCCTTACCTTCTGGCTCAGTGGTGAAAGAATCTGCCTGCCAATACAGAAGACACAGGAAATATGGGTTCGATCCCTGGGTCGGGAAGATGCTCTGGAGTAGGAAATGGCAATCCACTCCAGCATTCTTGTCAGCAAAGACTAATGGACAGAGGAGCCTAGCAGGCTACAGCCCATAGGGTGACAGAGTCGGACAAGACTGAGCAACTGAACGCACACACACACGCTCTTAATAAAACTTCCTTAACTTTCAGGGAGTGGAGAACTGCAAGGAAAAATACAACATTATGCATCTCTTTAAGTAGTTGGTGGAACAAGCAGGCAAATTCCAGGAAATATGTAGGAAAAAAAAAATCAAAGTATTGATTGTATGTGTACTGTGTCTCCCAAAATTGTCATTCATATTTTTTCAGCCACGTGGGATGGTGTGAAAACCATGTACTTGCCAATTTAGCAAGTCTCAAAAAACTAATACATAGAGTGACTGTTGTTTGTTATATTGCTTTATAGTTTGGAAAGCACTTCTAATGTGCTTTATCTTCTCAACTAACATTTCCATTTATTCATCAGAGATACGGAGAAGGAAATGTCAACCCAGTCCAGTATTCTTGCCTGGAGAATCCCAGAGACAGAGGAGCCTCTTGGGCTGCCGTCTGTGGGGTCGCGCAGAGTTGAACACGACTGACGCAACTTAGTAGCGGCAGTATATTCCAAAGTATTGTTATAACACCACACAATATTCTCTGACCTCAAAGTAATTAAGGTAGAATCAATTTTAAATGAATTTTTAGAAAAGCTCTCATATATTTGGGACTTAGTAAACATTTCTAATTAACCCATGAGAAAGATCACAGAAATTAAATATTGAAAACTACATGTTAAAGAAATACAACTTACTAAAATATGTGGAATGCAGCCAAAGCAGTGTTTACTAGACTTAACATGTGGAGAGTAGTCCGTATTAGATAAAAAAAAAGACCAAAAATTAACAAACTTTGATTCATGAAGTTAAAAGATCAAAACAGGTGTGCACGCACACACACACACACACAAATAGAATGAAGGAACTATTAAAGGGCAAAGTAACAGGATATTAATAGAAAGTGAACACAATAGAGGAGATCAACAAAGTCAAAAATTGGTTTTTCAAAAATACAAATAAAATCTATAAGCCCTAGCAAGACTGACAAGAGAGGGAGAAAGAACCAAACCAACCAACTACACAAAGAGTAGCAGGAATGAAAATAGGGGTATTAACACAGATCTTACAGATATTAATAAAAGTATAATAAAATATATTTATAAACTTTATGCCAATGAATTTGTAAGTGTAGATAGAAAAGATAAATTCTTAGAAAACTATAACTCACAAGGAAGTAGAAAACCTAAATACAGTAGGCTTAACAACTATTAACAACCAGGTAGAATTTGGGGGTCTCCTCTCTGGCCTTTCCCTTCCAGGAATCCTTCTCCCCTTCAGCAGCTGTAGTTGCCCTGTACTCGATCTTGTTTTTCATGGGTCAGAAAGATGGCAGCTTTTCCATCAGCACTGCCACTGGCCTGCACAGTACTCACTGGGCCCAAAACAGCAGATATAGGAAGCTCACTTCCCATCACTTCTCTCTCTATACATGGACTCCCCACCCAAATCCACCTGCTAGTTACTCTCCAGTGCTTCCATTTTATGTATGTCCATCCAGTAAAATCTTTTTTCATTTTTTTTGGCTGTGCCCTGGGGGCATGTGGGATCTTAGTTCCCTGACAAGGTATCGAAACCACACCCCCTGCATTGGAAGTGCAGAGTTTTAACCACTGGACCATCAGGGAAGTCCCCATCCAGTAAAATCTTATTCAGTCATTACTGTAAGCAGAAGTCTGGCTGTGATACTTTAGAGGCAAGTAAAGTTTGAAGATGCTTTTTCCTTTGCAGGTTTGAGCTCCTGCAAGGGCTTCCCAACTCTGTTGTGAAATCAATATGACATCTAGTGGCTCAGTAAAGAAGGTTTGGGCTGATTTCAATCAGTTAAAATCTTAAGTCTGGGGCTTCCTAGGTATGGAGATGGGTGGGGAGGGGTCAGTGGTTACAATATCTTTTAGTAGTTGAATTTTAAAAAATAGTTATTAGAAAACAATAACTAATCTACATAAAGACCTGGACTTCAGTCTGCTCATTAATAGGCAGGAAAGATGGAGAGAGGGATCTGTATGGGGAAAAAAAGGAAGGAAGTAGGAAAGAAGGGAAATAAAAAGGAGAAGCATGGAGTGAAGAGAAGGACGCAGGTCAAGGAGAAATGAGAAGCGAGACGGGGATGGTATGGGCAAAGGATGTTATGGGAAGAGGAAGCAAGACCAAAAGCCTAGAATAAGGAAGTAAGTGCCCTACCAGGACAAGGGAATAGCAGGAAATGTGGCTCCGAAGTGATCTAGCTTGGCAAAGACCTACTGAATTTACATTGTATCCAAAAGGTGGCACCAGTCACCTGAGTCTATAACCATTAAAGGAGCCTCTGCCCCTAGGCCTGTCTGTGTTAGGATCCATTCCTTGCCTTTTACCTCCTTTGGAATGCAACCCTGGTGGCTCTCTTCTCCAGGCCCCCCTGCCAGCTGCTTTCAGCGGAGCGTGGCCGTTGGAAGGTCCAGGTAGAAGGGGAGAGGGAGACGCTGGTGCACCGCTCCCCCTCTTTGCGTGTCAGGTGGCACCTCCAGCAGCAGGTGCATTTTCTTCATGGCTCCAACTCCTGCTCGAGGACCCCCAAGTGTTCCAGCTTCCACTAGTGATCTGGGGATTTGGACCACCATCTTATCTCTAGTGCTTTTATCCTGAAAGTGAGAGTGACTTTCTGTTCCTGCTCATCTTTTCAGCACTCCCACCACTAGTTTCCTACATCAGATTCTTTTTGTTGTAAATACCTGGTTTCTATTTTCCTGGTTAGTCCCTGATGAATACAGGTGGGGGGAACACATTCTCCCCCACTTCTCTGGTTTCCATGAAGAGAGATTTTCTTCTAATTACTCTTGGCATCTCTCCCTTCCCTTGACCTCTGCCCATGGAAGTTACATACAGTGAATCACCTGGTTAGTGGATGACAGCATTTGGTCCATGTTCCCATTTAGGTGCATCTCTCCTGGTGGAATTGGAGTGTGAATCTTAGCACACTCTTTAGTTATTGGTAAGCTCTGTCCTCCCATATATGTGTTCAGTCGCTCACTCATATCTGACTCTTTGTTACCCCATGGACTATAGCCCTCCAGGCTCCTCTGTCCATGAGATTTCCCAGACAAGAATACTGGAGTGGGTTGCCATTTCCTTCTCCAGGGGATCTTCCTGATCCAAGGATGGAAACTGTGTCTCCTGCATTGCAGGCAGATTACCAGTGAACCAACCAGGGAAATCCTCCCATGTAACTTGTTCTGTAAGTTTGATGTTTGAATCTTCATCACTCTAATTCCTGAGTCTGAATTGGTTCCCAAGGCCAGGACAATTGTGGTGTATATATATATATATATATATATATATATATATATATATATATATATACACACACACATATATATATGCACATATATATATGGAAAGTGAAAGTGATAGTCACTCAGTCATGTCCAACTCTTTGCAACCACATGGACTGCAGCCCACCAGGCTCCTCTGTCCATGGAATTTTCCAGGCAAGGATATTGGAATGGGTTGCCATTCCCTTCTCCAGGGGATCTTCCAGACCCAGGGATAGAACCCAGTTCTCCTACATTGCGGGCAGATTCTTTACCTGGCCAAAAACTTCATTTGGACCTTTGTAACATCTTATGGAAAATCTCAAACCAATTTTTTTGACCAATCCAATATATGCTCCCTCAAACTACAGCAGTAAGCAAGAGATTAGATTTGCGCGACAGCTACGTTCTGGCCAAAAGAAACCCCCCCCCCCCACCCTGAGTCTGGCTTTCCCCACCTTCTCTCCCCTAACATGTTCTACTAAATTTCAGCTCCTTGGGGACCTATGAAGACTATGACATAGATCCAGAAGTTCAATATCAGGAGCAGGTAACCACGAGGTGTGCTAGCTGTGTGTGTGTGTATCACATATGGAGTTCACAGGGCCCCTCCTCCGAAGTACCCATCGCCTGGTTTAATACTCTGTTGTCTCGTCTTGAAATTCTTCATCTTCTAACAGAGTGATTTGCATTTTACCCTGGACCCCTCAGGCTTTGTAGCCTGCCCTGATACTACCTGCCCTCCCTCTTGGGGTGCACCTTTCGGAAGAGTTGGATAAGCCCTGGCTATCCAAACTCCTTGGGATTCAGAGTCCAGCAGCACAGCCAGACGCATGCTGGAGTTTTCCAAGTGGACAGCAGAGGGCAGCAAACTACCACTTGACAGTTTCTCACCCAGGAGGAGTAGGGTTTGAAGCCAACTTTTCTGAATGTTTATGGGCTGCGAGGCTCGGGGTACTGTCGGTTGTCTGTCTGCTTGTTTTTATCTTTGAAAATCAGAAACTCTTGAGCCCCACCTTAGGCGAGGTGGCGCCTGGCATTTTGCTGCTCCGATAAAGCCTGTCCGTACTGAGAGCACTTCCTTTTACCTTATAAGCCCAGCGGCCAGATGAGCGTTGCCCTGTGCCTTGCTGCTCCTGCCAATGGTGAGACTTGCTGCGATGAGCCTGGCCTGGGGTCTAGCACAGGTTCTTCCAGAGATGACCTCTGACCCTTAGAGCAAGCTCTCCAGAATTCTATTTTCAAGTGCATTTATTTATTTATTGTTGGAGTATAATTGCTTTACAGTGTTGGTTTCTGCTGTACTTGGAAGTGAATCGGCTATTTGTATACTTATATCCCCTCCCTTTTGCACCTTCCTCCCACCCACCCCACACTTATCCCACCCCTCTAGGTCATCACCGAGCACCAAGCTGAGTTATTTACATTTTCTCCTAGGAAACTAGCCTCAAAATGTAACTTGATACAATTTCTCCACAGCTACGAAGTAAGAATATTTGGATTTGAACCCTGTGCTATTTCAATTCAAAAAGGCACCCTCTTTTCACAGGTTTATTTTGCCTCTACAAAAGGGAAAAGGAAAATACCATTTTTTTTTCTTGCCTTTGCTTTGTCAGATGGAAACAAGTTCCCCCAGGCTATGTCCCAGCCCTCTCCCAGGCACAGGGAGGGCCGCAAACAGGAAACTGCTCATCCACCCAAGGTCTGTGACCTGGATTGTATCTCTCATCAAGCAAAGAAAGAACTTTTTAAATTTCTTTTTCTTTCTTTTTAAGCAATAATCCAACAGCTCACTCTGCTCCCTCCTGTTGTTCTCAGGAGAAGCTCTGCATTGATTCAGCCCAGTGAAAACTAGCTTTAGGGAACACTCCTAATTCCCAGTCAGCTTCTGATTTATTGCTGGGATTCCCAGGTGGCACTAGTGGTAAAGAACCCAGCTGACAATGCAGGAGACGTAAGAGATGTGCGTTTGATCCCTAGGTTGGGAAGAACCCCTGGGGGAGGGCATGGCTACCCACTCCAGTATTCTTGCCTGGAGAATCCCATGGACAGAGGAACCTGTCAAAATAAGACAGACCTGAAATTTGTCAGTATCAATGGAAATGTCCTGATCCAGGGATTGTGAACTCAGCTACACAGCAGGAGCAGACAGCCATCCTGAATGAGAAGAGCATGACAGGTGTGAGAGGTGGAGCATACTCTATTGATGGGCAGTCACAATAAAACAACAAAAAACTATCACTGTGCTGCTTTGCCCTTCCGAGGAATGAGATTCATTAGCTGGTGTGCAGCTTAGCTTTGCCTTGGTAGCTGGAGAATGCAGGACTGAATGGATAACGGTGGTAATAGTATAAGAGAGGAGTACTCTGCAGTGGCTAGGCTGAGGGCCCTAGAATCAGGATTCCAACTCTGATTTATCAGACTGATGATGGAGCTTTGGAAAGTTTTATTTGAAAGCAAATATTCTGCTCTGGCAAAAGAGGCTGCTGCATTTGCTGTTTAAATAACTTCTGTGTCATGCTTTTCCTAAGCCCACTCAGATGCTTTCAGAAGAGAGGGAATATAATTAAATATAAACAACAAAAAAGTGAGGGAAAATGCCCCCTTTTTGGTCTCTTTAAGGTGGGGAGAGAGTGGATCTGGCCCTGAGTCACTGGCATAAAGGTTGTGCTTCTTACCCCAGGGGGAGGATGCCCAGGGACTTCCTTGAGTTTCCCAGAGAGACCAGTCCTGTTGTAAGTCCCAACCCCAACAGCAAGCTCTGTAAATGTGCAAAGGGGCTTCTGCTAGGTTCCCACAGCGTGAGAGCCCCCCAGGGTGGGACCCCCCACCCCAGGGTGGGACCCCATACAGCAAGCCTGCCAAGGATAATGCTGGGCCCTCCCCTGCTGAGCTCGGTGGCAGCCAAGAGGCCTTTTAGCAAAGGATTACAGGTCCAGCTTGGATGGGTGGACTTTCTTTGGAACAGGGTATCAATGTGGCTGGGAAAGTCCTGAGCTGGTGACATCCAGGGCACTGCAGGGACTTCTGGAAGAGAAGAGAATCTCTCCTCCTCCAGTGCCCCATGGGTTGGACGAAATACCTCTCTCCAGCAGAAACTTTGCCTCTCTTTTTCCTCTGCATGATGCTGGAGAAGACTCTTGAGAGTCCCCTGGACTGCAAGGAAAGAAGATCAATCAATCCTAAAGGAAATCCACCCTGAATGTTCATTGGAAGGACTGATGCTGAAGCTGAAGCCCCAATACTTTGGCCACTGATGGGAAGAACTGACTCATTGGAAAAGACCCTGATACTGGGAAAGACTGAGAGAAAAATGAGAAGAGGTGACAGAGGATGAGATGGTTGGATGGCATCACTGACTCAAAGAACATGAGTATGAGCAAACTCTGGGAGACAGTGAAGGACAGTGAAGCCTGGCATGCTGCAGTCTTTGGGGTCGCAAAGAGTTGGACCTGACGGAGCCACTGAACAACAACAAAAGAAGGAAAATCAAGGAGGTCCTATTCCTCGGTGTCCCAAACCCTGAATCCAAAGTCCTGCACAAGAATCAGCCTCATGATGGGGGGTGAGAGGTGGGCATACTTTTGAGAAAGCCCAGGATTTCAATAGCTCTGACAGGCAGCAGATTGAGGTCACCACAGTACCAGTTCTCTACGACCAAGTTGTCCAGTATTGTCTGCAACTTCTTGGGATACTAAATAGATGCACATATTTTAACCTTGGAGCCAGATTTCAAAGGTACTTTGCATGTTGTTCTACAATTAAACTAGAAAATTCATCTCTGTTTTGTAGCTGTGCATATAGCTGTTTGTAAAGCAGAGTGAAAAACCAGATTTATCAAAGGAGTTGTCACATGAAAACTTTCGAGGCTGCCTCCAATCCTTTCTGGCTGGATGTGAACATCCGTAGATACATGCAAATGTAATTAAAATGTTATCACGAAAATGTAGATCAGTGTCAATTAGATCCAAGACAAGAACTCTGAAAAGTGATTTACACAGAGGAAGGTGAGTGGTAAATCACCGGGAGCTAAGGCCTGGATTTCCAGATTCCGAGGTGAGATATCTAAAGTACTGGGTTGGGTCCTGAATACATCTACTCTCAAGCAATAATCTAAAACTCCCAGTCTGTCAGTGGGTGGCCTGGGGCAGACTGGGGAGTTGATGAGGCCAAATCCCTGATGAGAAGGGGGACTTGAAGGCAAACTGAATTTCCCCTGCGGAGAGATGGCTATTCTCACCATTGAAAAGGAGAACTTGAGAACTTGACCCTTGACTCTGCCCTTCCTGCCCTTTCTCCTTCAGCTTCTTTCCCCTCCCCACCCTCTTTGAAGCTCCGAAGGGGTTTGAGTGGCTTTTGTACCTGCCTTGGCCTCTCAGGAGCCACCTCAAGTTGGAACTCAGTCTTGCCTTGGTCATGACACCCCCTTCGCCCGCCTCTAATTTAATCATTGTTTCTTCCTTTGAGAAATATTTTTATTTATTTATTTCTATTCTTTTTCAAATTCTTTTCACATTTAGGTTATTCTAGACTATTGAGCGGAGTTCCCTGGGCTACACACAGTAAGTCCTTATTGCTGTGTGCTTAGTCACTCAGTCATGTCTGACTTTTTGTGACCCCGTGGACTGTAGCCCGCCAAGCTCCTCTGTCCATGGGAATTCTCCAGGCTAGAATGCTGGAGTGGGTAGCCTTTCCCTTCTCCAGGGGATCTTCCCCACCCAGGGATTGAACCCAGGTTTCCCACATTGCAGGCAGATTCTTTACTGTCCGAACCACCAGGGAAACCCAGAGAAATTGTGCTGTGCTTATTTGCTCAGTCATGTCCGACTCTTTAAGTTCTTGCTGGTTATCTATTTTAAATATAGCAATGTGTACAAGAAGCATTTTCTGAATTTCTGTACCACGAGTACTCTTTTAAACTTGAACCTGTACACAGACTAACCAAACCTGAGAATCCCCGTTGATCAACTGACTCAAAGTCCCTTAAGGTGGAGTCTTGATCCCCTTACCATTCTTGCTGCCTTATAACTGATCTCACTGTAGGCCTCACGGTTTACCTCTTAATATGACCCTTGGGGCCTACAGATTTTCTTAAACCCCAGGAGGGAATTGGCACTTACTGGGCACTTGAGGAACCAGACTCTGCAGTCTCCCTGGAGGCATTGTCCCCACAGCAGGATGTCTCATAGGGGAGGACTTTGTCACATTCTCCTCTTGCAGGACTTCAGGAAATATTTATTAAAAGAAAAAAGCATTCTTTACCACAGAGGTGGGAGGGGATGCGGTACCCCAGCTTTTGGCTCCCGGCTGCTTTGGAGGTGGTGGTGATTTTGGGAGGCGGCTCTGCTGAGTTGGCTGGGAGGCTGGGGCATGTCTCACCACACTGTCAGTCTGTCCTGGATGGATTTCTTCCAAGAAGCCCTCCACCTGAAGCCTGGGGTGCAGCACCTCCATACTCCGCCTGCCTGTGATCCCGTCCAACCTGGAAGGATGATCCAGAGAGTAATTTACAAGCCGGCTTCCCTGACATGGGCTCTGGCAAGTCCTGGCGGGTATCTGTCGGCTTGGGGTGGGGGAGTAGCCCTGGCTGGTGCAGCCGCTGAACACCTGCAGGTACCAGAACTGTCCCCAGCCCTCCCTCTCCTGCAATCTCCCGCTGCATCTCGCGTTCCAGCTCACATACAGGGGAGCGAGATCAGACAGAAAATTCCAGGGGCTGAAAATTCCTCCCACGAGGACCTTCCCGCCCCCCCACCCTTGCCAATGAAGCAGAAATTTTAATTCTTCAGGGCAAATTTTCAAAGCTGAGTAACTACCTATTACACCCTTAAATCCTGTTATTTGTTAACAGCATTTGAATGAGTAACTTACTCCTATCGCTTTGAAAATGTATCTTTTAATAGGTGAGCAGGGGTGATAAGAGATGAAAAGTACCTATGAGGTGCCTACTGTGATGCCAGAGGCTGTTTGGAACTGGCATTCCAAGGCTGTTGAAAATGACTTTCTTTAAAAAAGGTTTTTTTTTTTTTTTAATGTGGACCATTTTTAAGCATTTTTAAGGTCTTTATTGAATTTGTTACAATACTGCTTCAGTTTTGTTACATTTCTTTGGTTGATTTTTGGCCACAAGGCAGGTGGGATCTCAGCTCCCCAACCAGGGTTTGAACCTGCCCCCTCACCCTCGTCCCCCGCCCCGAACTGAAAGGCAAAGTCTTAACCACTGGACCACTAGGGAAGTCCTGAAAATGACTTGAAAAAAAGAAAAAAAGAATGTAGAAGGTGGGTGTCCTCAAGGGGAGAGGAGACAAGGAGGATAGATTTAGGGACCACCTGCTGACCACTCTGTGCTTGCTCCAGTCTCAGACAGGTGAGTGTTATGTGCTGACCCTGGATTTTCTGGGCTGTTAGAGAAACAGGCTGAAGCTTTCAGGGTAGAACAGGGGTGTGACTTGAAAGAAAAGCTTCTGAAAGCATGTTTGAGGCTGTCCCCCTTGATCACTCTTGCAGAAGGCAGCCTTCTCCCAGTAATGTCCTCAAACCCTCATCCACCCTGCTGATGCTGAGCTTGGCTGCAGAAACTCTGGAACTAACAGATGTCTTTGGTGATACCCAAGGCCCTCCAAGATGGATGCTTCCAAGCATCCTGAAGTCCTGCTTCCCAGATGAGGATTGCAAAGCCGTCCATGGAGAAGAGGTGCTCGCTGCAGCCAAAGCAGGCCGGGGAGCTCACCAAGTACCTGAGACCCCGCTGAGCTCTGAGCTCAGCTCAGAGCAAGAGACAACGCGGCGTACACCAGAGGGTTCTCCAAATTGGTTGCCTGGGAGAATCAATGTAGGGTTTTTTAAAAAAAATCCTAATGCTCATGGCACCCTTCCCCCTCAACACTCACAGATGCACAATACACAATGCATCAAAATCTCAGAAGGTAGGACCCAAACACCAGTCACGTTTCAAATTTCTCAGGCAATTCTACCAAGCAGCCAAGTTTGAGAAGTAGTGATATCAAGTGGTTGAGATGATTCTAAGACTCTGGGGCCCAGTGGGAAGGGGAAAGAATGCTTATCAGCTTCTCTTTAGAAAAGAAGGTAAGTGCTCAAGCAGAGGAGGAGACAAGGAGGAAATCCACGTGGTAGAAAGATTTAGGGACCACCTGCTGACCACTCCGTGCTTGCTCCAGGACTGATCGCCAGTCTCAGACGCAGGCAAGTGTTACATGCTGCCCTCCTCAGAATCCGCCTTCCTTTCCTAGGAAAGTTATGATGCCCTTTGGGGTTAGAAATAGTTCCACTTCTTCCTTTGAAAGCTTAACTAGCTTAATCTTCTTTTTAAAGTAAACTTGACTTTGGATGTCAAATGTTTTATAAAACACTTTTTGGAAGTAATTTCAGACTTCACAGAGAAATTTCAAGAATGATACATATAACTCGTATTATATACTTGTGTATATATATATACATATATATATACTTATATACTCTTTATCCAGAGTCACTGATTGTTAATATTTTGCCATATTTGTTCATATAAATACATGTATACACACACATATACATCTCTATATATACCAATGCACTCATGTACACACACAACCTCTGTATATCTGTATACACACACATATGTCCTTTGCATGTATTTTTTTCTGAACCATTTGAGGGTTAGTTGTGTGCATCATATCCCTTCTCTATGCCTGGTACCTCTTTATCTTTAATAGTTCAGTGTCATTTCCTAAGCCATGCTTGAGGTTTCTTGAAAATATGAGGCATACTCCTGCCTCAGGGCCTTTGCACTTGCTTGTAATTCCGTTCTATGATCTAATTGACTTGTCTTTCACTTTGTTAGTGCCTTTATTCAAATGCTAACCTCCCACTCCCATTCCTGCTCTGTTCTCTAGGAGGTCACTCCTCATGCATTTACCCTCCTCCTCCACATCTGAATAGGCTTTGGCAGTTTCACAGCATTCTTAGCCTACTTATAGTTTACGGAAGATTGGGAACCCAAATTTCTAACTTCTCCCTTTAATTCCTGTCTGCAAATCAGCCAATAGTTCTGGAACTTTTCTCTCTCTTTTTTAATCACTTCTTAAAAAATTGAAGTGTAGTTGATTTAAATGTTGTACCAATCTCTGCTGTACTGCAAAGTGACTCAGTTTACAGATGTTATGTTCTTCTTTAAATATTCTTTTCTATTATGGTTTATCCTAGGAGATTGGATATAGTTCTCTGTGTATACAGTAGGACCTTTTGTTTATCCATTCTAAATGGAGGAGTTTGCATCTATCAATCTCAAATTTTCAGTCCATCCCTCTCCCTAACCTCCCCATTGCAAACCCAAGTTTGATCTCAATGTCTGTGAGTCTCTTTCTGTTTTGTAGATAGGTTCATTTTTACCATATTTTAGATTCCACATATAAGTGATATCATTTGTTATTTGTCTTTTTCTGACTTCACTTAGTATGATAATCTCTAGTTATAACCATGTTGCTGCAAATGGTATTATTTTGTTCTTTTTGTGGCTGAGCAGTATTCCACTGTGTGTGCGTGTGTGTGTGTGTGTGTATACCATTCATCTGTTGATGGACATCTAGGTTGTTTCCATGCCTTGGCTATTGTGAACAGTGCTGCCATGAACATAGGGGGCATATGTCTGTTTGCACTATAGTTTTGTCTGGGTATATGCCCAGGGGTGGGACTGCTGGGTTATATGGTAATTCTATTTTTAGTTTTCTGAGGAAACTCCATACTGTTTTCCACAGTGGCTGCACCAACTTACATTTCCACCAACAGCGTAGGAGGGTTCTCTTTTCCTAGAACTCATCTCTTTATTGAAGTGTCTTGTCGAAAGCAGCCAATGGCAAGTTTTATTGGAATATAACTATGCTTCATTCATTTACATATTGTCTATGGTGGTTTTTTGTGGTACAATGGTATACTTGAGTAGTCACAAAAGAAACTATATGGTTCATAAAATGGAAAAGATTATTATCTAGCTCTTTGCAGAAAAGTCTGTGGACTCCTGCCTTTGACTTACAAGTTCGGTCAGCTCACAGTCTGCTTTCCAAGTATCACCGGCCCAACTTTCCTCAACTTTTTGCCACTGCATATCATGGACTGCCATCCCTCCAGCTTGATTGCTAATGCCACACACCTTACATGCCTTTATTATGGTGATATTCTATGCCGGGTGCCGGTCAGGATAACTGACAATAACCAATTGAAATCTCAGTGGTTTAACCTGATAGAAGTTTGTTTCTTGCTCACATAAAGTCTGAAGTCAGTGGGCAGCCATCCTCTGCCTTGTAGGGTACCACCTGGAAGGCGTGGCCTCCAAAGTCACCAGCAGTTTAAGAGAGAGGTAGAGGAAGAATTCTGTGCTCAATTACCTTTCCTTCCATTGGTCTGACTAGTTACAAAACCCTCAATCTCAACATAAGCGGGCTTTGGATATTTAGAGGACCATTTGAATGTTTGATGATTCTAATCAGTCTTTGTAAGTTTGATCCTTTATTTCCAAGCAAGATTGGATCTATACCCATCCCTATAAAAGCCTTATGGAGAGTCTCATGGAGTGGGAAGTCACAGCCTACTCCAGAGAACCTAAAAGTCTGTCTTCATATCAAGCTAAAGCGAGGCAATTCTTTTATCTTGAGATGGCCTGATGCATAGGAAGATATGACTCGATAAAAGGAAAGGGGTGAAGGAAGGTGGCAGGTGGAGGAAAGACTTGTGAGAAAGAAAAGGCTACTTGAAGTCAAAAAGATGGGGCAGCCAAAACAATGGACAGTCTTCAGAAGCCTGTGAACTTCAGGGCTTTTCAAATGGTGCAGTGTGAACAGGCACCACTCAAACCAAAGCTATCATTATGACTACAAAGCTGTTTACTTATTTTAATACTACTATTAATACTATCATGAATCAAACATTTTATGACTTGAAGTCACTTCAAAAATAAACTTGTTTCCTCAAGCTATTGAAGGAGGGTCCAGAGTTCATTTCTACTTAATAGATCAAGGTAGCCAATTGCATTTTCTATCAAAAGGAAATGTTTAGAGAGTGCTGGGGAGGGCTGGGTCCTTGGCCTGAAGATAGGAATGTGGGCACTGTGCCCAACTCTTTCTGAACCTGTTCATGACTCCAAGAAGTCACAGAACCTCCTTAAAACCTCAGTTTCTCCTCTGAAACAACCATCGTTTGCCTCCTTGGGCAAGTTGGATGATTAATAATGACACGGTGTTAGCAAAGTTACTTTGAGGTCTTTGGATGAAAGACAGCCTATAAACTCTGCTGAAGATTTACTGTCTTATTAAAGAAATGGCAGCATATAGTACTGCTCCAATAAATCTGACAAAGGTAAACGTTCTTCATTCATCCTGACAAGGACAGGCTATTCATCTATTGACAGTATGAGGAGAGAGGGTGTGGTCCACAGTTACAAAGTTTTATATTAATATACCCAGAAAGATATTTTGGTTTTGTTTATTTTTTGGAGGGAAATCTATATTATCACCTGGAGTATTAATAGAATCAGCCACCTAGACTTACAGGAGGAATCTTTACCACTGAGCCACCTGTGAAGCCTATTATAGCACAACTAATAATGTACAGCATAGCTTTGTTCCTTGGCTTGGGTATGAAAAGAATAACAAGGATTGGTACCCCAAAATTTGAAATTTTGGTCTAATACGAAAATGCTATGAGAGAAATATGGAGCACTGTATGAGGACTGCCTTTGCTGAGCATTCCAAGAAATTGGACATGAAGGCCAATGTTGGTCACATTGGGAGGCTACAGGGAGATTTCAGAGCTGCTATTAATTCCTTATATCCAAGTTTCTCATCAATTCAGCCAATCTACAGTCAAGGTTTGAACACACCTGTGACCACTTTACCTGAGAATTGTAAGTGATTTCTTTGGTTATGTGGAAAGAGCTAAGGAATATGAATCCAAGTGGCTGTTGGCTCTGCCACTCACTGCGAACTTGAGTGAACTATTGGGTTGGCCAAAACGTTCGTTCGGGTTTTTCCGTAGCACCTTATGACAAACCTGAACAAACTTTTTGGCCATGCCAACACTTTCTGGATCTCAGATGTCTTATCTGTAAAATGAAGGCATTGAACTAATAATAAAACCACTGCTCACTGAATGCATACTAGGTAAAGTAGGAGAGTAGGAGATTTCTCCTGACATTCTCCTGACATTTCTCTTAGTAGGAGAAATGTCTATCTATCCTTTCCATTTCCTTTTCATGGCTCTCACCTTAACCCAGGCTCACTAGTTTCTCCCACTTTGCTTCATTCTCTCCCCGTCAATCTAATATATAGCTTTCATTTACATATTTTCGAATCACTGTCCTGGCTACATCTTTCCCAGCTAAAAGCCTTCAAAGGCCCTTTATTACCTACTCAATATAGTCCTCATGCTTTGGTGGTCAAGTTCCTCCATACTTGCCTCAAATTTCTCCCATTTTATCTCCCAGCCATGCTTCTATATAACCGTGTTCCATCTTCTCATGGAGATCCCAGCAGGCATGTGCTTTCTCACTGTCGTGCCTCTTAAGCTCTCACCTGTGTCAGGAATGTGCTTCTCTCCTTTTCCACTGAGGCAGTATCATCAAGGTCCAAGTCAAGTCTCTCTTTCTCCCCATTCAGTCTGGCCCTAAAGTTCACTAAAGCCAGAGCCCCCTGCTTTATTCACCAGCAACTACTCATGTCCTTGCTGCCTAGTAACATCTCTTGTGGTGTAGTTTTTATCATTTTATTTTTCTACTTTTGTATTGTATTGAGCCTTTTGCTGGTTATGTCTTCTTTCTGGCTCTGTGCTAACCCTCAGGACGGCAGAGTGGGAGAGCACAGATTTTGGAGTCAGACAGACATGAATGTAATGCCAGTCCTCTTATTGGCTAGAGATGTGATTTTGACCAAGCCACTTCATCTGGAGCCACAGCTTCCTCATGTGTAAAATGGGGATCACAATGATCTCACAAGATTGTTATGAGACTTGAATAAGAAAACATATATGAAACTGCCTGAACGTCAATGGTTCACAGTATTTCTCCCTCTTTGTGTCCTACATGGAGACTTATAATAGCACATTTTGAAAAATCTATTGATTGGTTTTTGAAACATGTCTGTTGTGAATTAGAGAACAGTCATAGGACCAATATAGACACCTATTTCTGCAATACACTTTTGCAAAAGGAAAAGATGAAGGAAATGCTCAGGGTCCAGAAATGGAGTAGAAGCTGAAAAACAGAGTTTCAAGTAATATCTGATGCTCTGGCTGTCCTTGGAGGCAGAGTTGTCCAGCTTGAGTTTTACTGCCCATTTGGGGACAAGAACAAGGCCTTAAACTGAGAACCTTGTGTAAAGCAAATAACTTTTAAAGGCACCTTCTGGAAAAGTCTGCTCACCAGCAAAAGGCTCTGGGCAAGAAAAAGAAAAAAATCCCTTCTGAGAAGCCAACTATAACTAAAAGGTTTTACCTACAGGGGTTATTCAAATTTCACAAGTTCAAATTTACACTACCTGAGGGGCAGAAGAGTCCCTAACATGAAAAGCATCCTGAGCTGGTAACAAGGCTGGCAGAAGCAAAGGCAAAAACTGCTCTGTAGACAGAGTTACAACCCACACTACACAGTAATCCCACTGTTAAACACCCTCAAATATTAGCCTACAATTCAAGATTATAAAACATACAAGCAAACAATCTCACAAGAAACCGTAGAAATAAGCAAACAACAAAGCAACAGCCAAAGCAGCAGAATTAAGTCCAAGTTAGCAATATTTACCCTAATGGTTAGACCCAGGCCTGTCTTCAAGGAGCATACCACCAGCCTGGGACGAATTCATGAATGGTGTAAGGCAATGCAGACAAATCTCAGTTTAAAAATGGTTTGGGGCCATCCCCCTGGGCCGGGAAGACCCCATGTGCTGCAGAGTAACTAAACCTGTGTGCCTCAGCTACTGAGCAACGACTGAGCCTGTGCCCCTAGAGCCCCTGCTTGGCAGCAAGAGAAGCCACTGCAACCAGAAGCCCCCAAGGAAGAGGAGCTCACACTTGCCACAGCTAGAGAAAGCCTGCACGCAGCAGTCAAGACCTAGTAAAACCAACATGTTAAAAAAGAAATAAAAATTTCAAAATAAATCATTAAAATGGCTTGTATTCCTCACAGGAATTTGAATATGATATTCAGCTATCGGAATGTCATTTCCTTAGAAAACATTGTTTTATCCAATAGATCACTAAAGTGTCTGGAGTCTACAGGTCAGAAACTCCTGAGGACGCAATGGCATGATTTCTAGCTCCAATTTGTGCTCAATAAACCCTGGTTAAATGAGTGTATAAGTGACTGGATCTGACCCAAGTTCCAGGACTCCTGAGCCTGGGGTAGTTTCTTTCTTTATTTCTCCTGTTTTCTGTGAGATTGTTTCCTTGTGTGTTTCAGAATCTCTTGGAGAAGAAGGAGAAAAAAATTTTTTATTTTCTTCTGGAGGTACAAGACCAGCTCTCTGGAAACTTTGTAAGTACATCAGTCCAGACAATCTTCCTCCTCCTCCTCTGACTTTCGGAGCTTTCCTCACCATCCTAAACGTGTGGCTGCATGGATTCATCAAGGCTATGCTACTCCCAAATGCCCTCCTGCCCTTCAGACCCATCTTTTCAGTGCCAGGGATCTTAGCTCCCTCTCCTTGGGAGAGCACCCACAGTGGGCACAGGGGAAGATAAGAACTACCATTAACCACCCCTCCCCTCCTGCCCACCAGCGCTGGCTACACCTCTAAGTGACGCTTGTTTCCCCAAGTGAGTCTCTAAAAATACATCCCAGCCATGTGGTCAGACTGGGGCTGAAAACCATCAGAAGCCCACCTTTGCGGACATCTTCATTTGTCATTCAGCGAATATTTATTTAAAGCCTACTTCTTTCTGTTCAAGGGCCTGGAAATGCAATGACAAAGAGACTGAAAATAGCTAGGCTCCCATGGAGTTTTCAAGTTAGGAGAGGAGACAGATAATAGTAAATTCAAACACGTGGACAAGATAAAAGCAGAGAGTGATAAATGCTACTTAAAAAGCAAAAGGGGAAGAAGTAAAAGAAAGCAGCCCTGCCCCCCTACCATATTTTACCTTGGCACTATCACTTCTGTTGAACACAAAGTATTTTCTTTTTAAGCTTCAGTTATTTTTGAGCTGCCTGTCTTGGTAGTCTGTCTCATGAGTCCAGGGGAGGGGAGGGTGTATAGAGAGCTGTCAAATATTATAGAAGTATCTTGACCACAGGATGATAATTGCTATCACTTCATCTGATTCCTCTATGGTTCACTCACACAGGCTCGAGCAGAGTTCTTTCTCCATGTGAGTTTTGAGATTCTGCTCATCAACGGCCTCTCTCTGCCTTGCTGTTAATTTCAACCTAGAAAGGGAAGTTTTCCCACATGTTACTGTTCCAAACAAAGGCAGTGCAGGAGTGGTGATGAAGGCAATGATTAAGCAGTCACAAGTAGAGTGTGAGCTTGCATTCATTTCTGCCCCAGCAGCCAGGGCTTCTTCCTGGAGCTGTTGACAAAGGAACTTGAGAAGGCAGAAAACCCTTCAAATAACAGGCGGAGGCTCTGAAGTGCGGGAACAAAGTTATGCAGGTGATGAACAGGGGATCACTCTCCTCTGAGTCCCTGATGAGAGACCGCTCAGCCCACCCATAGACCTTAGACACTGGAGCTGCTCAAAGAGCCCCGAGGGGCGCCTCCTGCTACCCCTCCTCTGGAGGATGGTTTCTGTAGAGCGGCTACCTTGCATTTAGAGCTTTCCTGAAATTCCTTATCCTCCTGGGAGCCTCAGCCCTGAGGGAGCAGAAGCCTCAATTAAACCAGGAGCTTTCTATACTGGGCCCACAGATCTCAACGCCCTGGAATAAAAAGTCTTAAGCTTGAAAACTCAGTGAGGAGAGCTTAAACTTTCCTCTGAACAGAAAAGAGGAAAAAAAAAATCCCATTTTTTTTCTTAAACTTTTTTCTTTCAGATTTTTTCTATGTGTTGATTCCAGGTCTTGTCTGGTATCTTTCTTAAGCATAAAAGAACCAAAAAATCAGTGTCCCTTGTCCCAGGACCATTTCTCCATCTGTCTCTTCCATCTGTCTCTCTGCTTCTCTCTGTCTCTGTCCCTGTCTATCTGTCTCTCTCTTATACACACACTCTGTGCTGAACCCACAGGGCTTTTTTATTGCCACTTCTATTTTATGTATTTTCCACAGCCACATTCCTGTCCAGTTCTGCTCTCCCTGTCTCCCGCTAGGACTAGCACAGTAAAACTCGTGTTCAGCTCTGTGGTCTCACATCAATATTTTTTTAACTTGGAGGAGAAATGTGGACTGCGCATGAGGTTCAAGTGTTGCTATGTTTTCTTCAGTGTAGCATCATGAAAGGGATTTGTGGTATGTGATAAAGAAATTTTGCTATTTGAGAGTAGCCAAAATTCAAGAACTATGGAAGATGCATAAGCTATTGGATGGGACTTGATAAAAAAAAAAAAGTCCTTTGCATTCATGATTGTTGACCTACAGTGATAAACGGATGCTGTCAGAAACCATTCCAATTCAAACTTACACGGGCATATATAGAAAACTCCATATTGATTATATAGATGTATACTGGAATGATGGGGGCTTCCCTGGTGGCTCAGATAGTAAAGAATCCACTTGCAATGCAATCCTATGTTTTCTTTGGTAAAGTATCTTCAAATACTTTAAAAATTGGCCATATTTTAAAAATTTGGCCATTTGTTTTCCTTCAGTTCAGTTGCTGCCCCATGGACTGCAGCATGCCAGGCTTCCCTGTCAATCACCAACCCCTGGAGATTGCTCAAACTCACGTCCATCGAATCAGTGATGCCTCTGAACCATGTCATCCTCTGTGGTCCCCTTCTTCTGCTCTCAATCTTTCCAAGTATCAGGATCTTTTCAAATGAGTCAATTATTTGCATCAGGTGGCCAAAGTATTGGAACTTCAGCATCAGTCCTTCCAATGAACATTCAGTATTTGTCTTCCTTATATTATTTTAAAAATCTCTCTTCCTCCTTGCCTTGGTCCATTATTGTTACAGGAGTTCCTTGTTACCCACAGGACAGAATGCAAGCATCTTACAATGATATAAACAACAGCGTCATAATCTACCCCTAACAGGCTACCCACCACTTCTTTCTGTTTCTAAACATATTCTTTTCATAACTAAACCATACTATTTAAAAGCTCTCAAGTGCTACATTGTACTGTCTGATTTTTGCACATGCTGTTTTTTGCCCTACTTTTCAAGTGAGATCTTACTCATTTATTAAGGCTCAGATGAGAAACACTGGAAATTTGAGAAGGACACTAGGATTCTTTGCTTGTGTTGTTGCTGTAATATTATATTACTTATATATTTCTGCAAAACAAATTACCTGAAAACATTGTGGCTTAAAACATTTATTAGCTCACAGTTTCTGTGGGTCAGAATTTGGGAGTGGTTTTGCTGGATAGTTTTGACGTACACCATCTCATGAGGTTACAAGCAGAATGTCAGTAGGGACTGCAGTCATCTGAAGGCTTGACTGGGCTGAAGGATCCACATTCAAGCTCACTCATGTGGCTTAGCAGGAGGCCTTAGATCCTTGCTGGCTGTTGGCTGGATGCCTCAGTTCCTCACCAACTGGGCCTGCCTTTTCTCACCACATGGCAGCAACCTCCCCAGAGAAAATGATCCAAGAGACAGAATCAGAAACTACAATGTCTTTCATAAAAACCTAGATTTGGAGGTGCCATAGCACCACTTCTGCTGTCACAGCAACAGTGGGGGAGTGCCCACACAGGGTATGAATACCAACAGGCCAAGATCAACGAAGGGCTATCTTGGAAGTTGACTACCACAAGAAGTAACCAAGGGCATAAATTCAAATTCATAAGACTTAGGTTCAAATCTTGTCTCTACCATGTTAGCTGTGTTACCATACATAACTTTCGTAACCTCTCTGAGTCCTGATTTCCAATTCTGCAAAATACATATGATAGTATTAACCTTATGAGAGTGATGTTGGGCCCCCAAAATGGTGATTTACAAAAAGAACCTGGCTTTCAGTAAGCATTTAATAAATGTTAATTATTATTAAAGTGATCTTAGTTCACAGCCCCCTCAAGCCTATGGCCCCAAGGGTGTTCCCACACAGCCCTCTCATGCTCCCTGGCTTCCTCACCTGGGTACTCACTCACAGAGACAGGTATATTTAGATTTCTCTGTCCATCCTCTTCTTCCACTGCTTTGCTTTGAACAGTCTTAGTCTTCTCCAACAATATTAAGCTGTAATTATATTCCTCCCATATTCCAAAGATGTGAGTGAGATAATGTGTGCATCCTTAGGTTAAAACTTCAACTTTAAGTTTGGGGACCTCCCTGGTGGTGGTCCAGTGGTTAAGAATCTGTTTCCAATGCAGGGCACATGGCTTCGATCCCTGGTTGGTGAATTAACATTCCACATGCTGCAGGGCAGCTAAGCACATGAGCCACAACTACTGAGCCCACGAGCCTTAGATCCCACATACCATGGAGCCCGCAGAGCAAAATGAAGATCCTGCATACTGCAACTAAGATCTGACACAGCCAAAAATTAATTAATTAAAAAAAAATCTTCAAGTTTGGCTGGTTTGTTAACTCCATCCTGTATGTGGCCACCTGCTCCAGACCTCTGAGCCTCTCCTTCATTAGAATTGTTTCCACGTCACTTTTATTCATTTATCAGCTTTGAGTGATTGCTCATTGCCAGGCTCAGGCTTGGCGCCCAGATTCCAAGATAAAGAAGACAGGAGTAATCCGGCCTTTAGAACCTCAGCATTATTTCATATTATCATTATTCTACTTTCTTTGGATAAACTTTCTCCCTTTTCCTTCCTTGTAGTTTTATTATTAATAACCACCAATTTTTAAGCACTATCTTTGTGCCAGACTCTACATTCATGTCACCCTCTGACATCTACTACCACCCAAAGAAGCAATGAGCATGAGAATTGGGATCCTAAGCCTTTCAGTTTCCCATCTAGGACTTCAGGGCTACAAGAGATTCCTTCCAGATTTCTTCTGCCTGAATTCTTCTTTCAGTGTATTGATTACTCCCTTCCTACCACCCCTCCTCCCTGCAAGCCCACTCTGCGCTGGGGGAGCCTAACCCCTATGGAAAGCATCACCGCAGCCCTTTTGCCTTCTGCTCCCCTACTTTTCTCTTTTTTGACCACACTGGATCTTCATTGCTGTGTGTAGGCTTCTCTACTTGTAGCAAGTGGTGACTACTCTCTAGTTGCGGTGCGGAGCTACTCATTGTGGTACCTTCTCTTGTGGTGGAACAGGGACTCTAGGGTGAGTGAGCTCATTAGTTGCGATGCATGGGCTTTGCATGTGGTGTCTTCCCCTGCATTGGCAGGCAGATTACTAACCATGGAACCACCAGGGAAGTCTCTGGTTCCCTTTGGATTCAAAGGAAGACAGGGGCAGTTCAGACAAAGGGAGGCATTGGCTAGAGATCCAAGGGCAGCAGGAGGTGATCCTGGAGCACTTCTCTGCAGATTCCTCTCTGCTTCAGCGCTGCGCCTCTGGCAATAGCTGTGTCCCTCTGTGGCCACAGCTCCTTCTGGCTGGATGGGAGGGAAGTGCCTCCTCCAAATCTCTAGCTCTCACTGGACTCAGAGGTGCAATTTCTGCCCCATTCCCTTTCAGGTCCAGGGGTGGTAATGCCTTGAAGCTGTTGCACAGTATGGCTGATACTAAATCATTGTCTTGATTCCATGAACTGGTAAAATACATTATGCACCATCACCATTCCCCCACAACATTTCTTCTCATCAAGGAACACATTTCATTGCCAAAGAAGTGAAGCAAGAGGTCCTTGTCCATGGGATCTATCTATACCATTCCTACCTTGTAAGAAGCAGCGGGTCAGGTAGATGGTAGAGTGGAATAACCTACTGCAGACCTATCTGTGGCACCAAGTGGGAGATAATACCATGAAAGTTTAGAGTTCCTTTTTTTTTTTTTTTTTTTTTTACAGGATGCAGGATATACTTTGAATCAACAACCAATATATATTTCTGTTTTCACACATAGGTAAAAAGTCAGGTCCAGGTATCAAGGAGTGGAAGCACTTACTTCAAGCATTTTGTTCAGATGTTTTGGGGACTCTGAGTAGCCGGGAGGGAAGAATGCTTCCGCAAGAGGACACAGCAGATTCCACTGAAGTGAACCATCATGAGCTCATTGGGTCACAAAACTAAAAGGCAAAAAGAGAGTTACTCTCTGTGTTGGGGAGGCAGGTTCTGATTACCAAGGAGAAGTTGGATGCCTGCCACAGAATGTGGACACAGAGGACCATGTCTGGAACCCAGGGGATGCTTGGGGCACCTCTTAGTACTTCCATGTCTGATAGTAATACTTAATGGAAAGATGGGCAGAACCACTGAAGATTCAGACCCTGTAGAAATGAAAGTTGAAGTCATTATAGCAGTTAAAGAACACACACTGGCTGATGTGCTGGCTGAGAGCAAAGGAAGGAAGCATAGAATGAGTAACAGGGGAAGGAAGTTATAAATTTCAACCCTGCCTGGTGACCAGCTACAGAAACAAGGACTGTCACCACTCTGCATGGGTTTTTTTTTTTCTTTATGTGTTTGCAAAGGTTTACTTTGTAAAAATTGAAGTATACATTTACATTGTTGTATTAATTTCTGCCGTACAGCAAAGTGATTAGTTATACACCTGAATGCATTCTTTTTTATATACTTTTCCATTATGGTTTATCACAGGATGTTGAATATAGTTCCCTGTGCTATACATTAGGACCTTCCTGTTTATCTATTCTATATAAATTGGTTTTGCATCTGCTAACCCCAACCTCCCAATATGTCCCCCTCAGCAACCACAAATCTGTTCTATGTCTCTGAGTCTGTTCCTTCTTCATAAATAGGTTCATTTGTGTCAAATTTTAGATTCCTCATATAAGTGACTTTGTTTGAGCACATGTATACTTAATAAATGGGCTTCCCAGGTGGCTCAGTGGGTAAAGAATCCACCTGCAATGCAGGAAACTCAGGAGACATGGGTTCGATCCCTGAGTCAGGAAGATCCTCTAGAGAAGGGCATGGTAACCCATTCCAGTATTCTTGCATGGAGAGCCTCATGGACAGAGGAGCCTGGTCAACTACAGTCTATGGGGTCACAAAGAATCAGACACGACTGAAGCAACTGAACACACATATACTTAATAAACACTTATGTCTTCTCTTCCTTTCTTTCCCTTATAATTTATATAAGTACTAGTGATGGTGGAAAATTTTAAAATTAATCTTTGGTTACAAAACATTAGTTAGGACTGCTACATCAACCAGAGGCAGATACTGTGACTGTTATACAGAAATGAAATGAAAACGCGAACATGAAGTCACTCAGTCGTGTCTGACTCTCTGCGACCCCACGGACTGTAGCCTACCAGGCTCCTTGGTCCATGGAATTTTCCAGGCAAGAGTACTGGAGTGGGTTGCCATTTCCTTCTCCAGGGGAATCTTCCTGACTCAGGTATCGAACTCAGGTCTCCTGTATTGCAAGCAGATGCTTTCTGCCTTCTGAACAACCAGGGAAGACCCTGAAACGAACATATTTAATTTTGAGATTTTGTGCCTCTCTTCTCTGGGAGGAGTAAGGGTGCTTCCTTTGTACAAAGGATAGTTGCATTTTGTTAGGCAGAAGCATGCAACTTATTGTTGTATAGCATTTAAGTATGTATAGAAGAGTGTGCATAAATGATGAGCTGACAATGATAGGCTGTGCTCATTATTCAGCTCTGATTTCTCTGCTCCAAACCCATCCGTCTAGCCTCAGCATTTTCATCCTGGGGCTAGGACCCTGTCATTTCTTTACTCCTTTGCCAGTGACTCACTGTGAGGTTCAGTCAGCAAGGGGCACTGAATGGAGCCGGAAGGCAGTAAGGGGAAGAAACGTCTTCCATCTTTCCGTGTTGGCTTCCTGCTCCTGTCGGAATGCTCTGAGCAATAGTTTGTCACCTGGCAGTGGCCTTTGGTTCCAGGTTTCAGGCTCACATTCCCACAATCAGCCTCATCGTGACCTCTCACCTAACCAGTACCTGCTAAGGCACCTCTTCTCACAGATGCGGAAATTAGCTCTGAGGTGTCCATACTCTCAGCTCCCGCGCTCTCAGGGCCAGAAGAACAGGGCCAGCAGAGGTGGCATCTACCTCACAGATCTGGGCCCAGTTCTACGGAGATTTTCCTAATGAATTCCCAGTCTCCTCCTTGTGCTTCCCTAGCTCTAAGCACAGCATTGTGACAGATCCTCTCTCAAGTCAGTCCCCAGCAAGCGATCTTCTTCTGCCCTCTGTTGCTCGCGCCAGTAGAACTGGACCAAGTTCAGTTCAGAAGTAAAGGAAGCTGTCTTTTGGTCCAAAAAAATGGAGGAGGCTGGGGTCCGCAAACTCCGAGCCATGGACCCGTACCTCCCGCCAGATCTTTGGTGGCATTAGATTAGAAATAAAGTGCACGATAAATGTAACGAACCTGAATCTTCCTGAAACCACCCTCTCCCCCTCTCAATCTGCGGAAAAATTGTCTTCCACCCACGTCTGTTCGAAAAAGGCTGGGAACTATTGCTGTAGAGGACCCATTCATCCAGGCAGGCCATGAGTGGGGCTGCTTTACAGGGTTCAAGTCAGCGGGGAGTGGGGGGGAAGAAAGTGGAGCGCAAGGAGGCAGACGCAGCTGCGCAGCTCAGGCTCCAGATCGCCCATCCACGCTCCGCGTCTCTGCGCATGCCCCCCCCCCACCCCCACCGTCCGGAACTGAGCGTTGAGGGCCGCGCTTCTCTACACGGGCCCAAGCTGAGACGTCCGCACAGTCCACATCTGAACTGCCCAGTTCCAGGCCTCTGCACGCAGCCCCCTACAAGCAAGTGAAACTAGATGAAGCACAAAGGAGAAAAGGTTAGACTTTATTTTATTAACCAATATTCTATGTTAATTTCCCGGGAATTGCTAATAGGCTTTATCCCCGACAAATCCCTCCTCGGTTTTTCGACCCGCTCCTCACTCTTGAGGGGTGCTGGGGGTGCAGGTCCCTCTTCTATAACTGCTTAGCTGGCTTGGGGCGTCGACATAACCCTGAGTGGAGGAGCGAGCTTCCCCTGCTGCCTTTACATGTACTTGGTTGTCACAAGACTGTGTCCTGACTGTTCACATCCCTGGGCGACTGCCATTTGGAGTTTTAAAAACTCTAGCTTCTCGGAGATGGAGGACTCTGGACAGTTTAGGATGCATGGCCCAGATGTTAGCAGGAAAATAATGGTCACGCATTCCACGTGACCTACAAATGAAGGTATCTTGGTCTTTGCCTGTAGGCATAATTGTGCCCTGATATCAAGGTTCACTGCCATGGCTAAATATCCCTGGCCACACTTTCCGTGGTTTTTTGAAGAGACACTTTGGGTCAGAGGGAGGTTCACTCGAGGAGTCGGGGAGTCTATTGCCCAGGTTGTTTCTCCGGAGGTTGGGGCTCAGGGGCCTCCTTGAGTGTGATGTCCCCATGGAGTGATCCCCCAGCTTCAGGGCAGGGTGGCTGGTTAGAATCACCGAGTGGAGACTGGTTCTCTTAGGAGTTAGCTGACCTTGTGGGCTGCCAGTTTTCCAGATGTTTAGGTTCATCTGATCTCCTAGCTAGAATTGAGGGAGGGCCATGTCCATGGTCCAGGCAGCACCTGGTCACCACATACGTGAGGACTCGTGATTTCTCCTAGCTGGAGGGTATACTTGAGTTGTTCTGTTTCAAGGGGCTAAGGTATCCCTACTTTCGGGCTGAGGAATGAGTCTATCATGTGTGCATGCTAAGTCGCTTTACTGGTGTTTGACTCTTGATGACCTCATGGACTGTAGCCTGCCAGACTCCTCTGTCCATGGGATTCTCCAGGCAAGAATACTGGAGTGGGTTGCCACGCCTTCCTCCAGGGGATCTTCATACCCAGGCAATGAACCTGCGTCTCTTACTCAGCTGCAATGGCAGGTGGATTCTTTACTACTAGAGCCACCTGGGAAGCCCGCACCGACCATACACAGGTTCAAATGCACTTTGAATTATCCCTTGAGGCTAACTAACTACACGTGGAGCAGGGAAACTGGGAGCAACTTAATCCAGTGTTTTTTGAGTCTCCTAGTGTATAAGTTTGCTAAGATTGTTTTAAGTTCTGAATAGATCTCTCTCCTTTCCCCAAATGATTGGGGTGTCCAGGCTGAGTGCAAGTTTCATTTTATGCAGAGGGCATTTGTTATCCCTTTTGTCACTTGAGACACAAATGCTGGGCCATTATCACTTTATAGGGGCCCTGGGAGCCCAAACCTGGGGATTATCTCTCTTAGTAATACTTTAGCCACTGTGGCTGCTGTTTCTGTTCTAGTAGGGAATGCTCTACCCACCCTGAAAATGTATCCTCTAATAACAAGAGACACCTGAAGTTGTTTAATGCTCTTGGCTTGACAGTGAAATCAATCAGCTAATCTTCAGGATATGTCCTGGATGGGGCTTATCTGGGGGCCTCTCAGGAGCCTGACTCAAGTTGAGGTTGTTCATTGTGCTGATGGGGCAGGTCTCAACTATCCGAATGATTATATTTTCATGCCAGAAGTTACCATGACCTCAACCAACCAACTATACAGAGCTTCCCTTCTGTAGTGAGTTACCTGATGAGCCTCCCTGTGGGCTTGACAATCTGCACTTTGGAGAAAGTATTGCTCATGTTCATTAACTAGCAACACATGGCCTCCAAGATCTTTGTTGAAGCCCCATTTTCAGGCTTTGTCTAAGTCTTCCTTTGTGTAGAGTGGGAAATAATTGGGTGGATTTGGCCTCTTAGGGCCAGCCATTCAACGGTTCTGTCTACCACACATGTTGTTTCCCTCTATTACCTCTGCATCCCTCTTTCCCAACAATGAATCATTGACACTTTTTGGGGGGCAGCTGCACTACTTCTAGGAGTCTCAGTAGATTTAAGCCATATGTCACCTGTTTATTCTCTGCTGTTAGTATACATCTTTCCTTCTAATAGCCCCATGTGTGTGTAGGGTGGCATAAACTTTTAAGCTCTTCCTATTCCTGAGCCCTAAGTCTCAGGTCAATCTATCAGCTTGGCCTGGTGGACTCAAGTCCCTGGGGATAGATTTTGTGCATCTATGACTTGGGTCTGGGAGGTCCCTGCATACTCTGCTGGCCTTTTCCCCTCTCTCATAAAACTACTCCTGTCTATGGACCATTCCTCTCTGGCATTTGAAAGAGCCTTACTTCCCAGGTCAGGGAAACTGGAGTAGATCCTGACTATGGTTTCTATAAGATCATGCTCCAGCAGCCCTGTTTCTGTGGGTACCAGGGTGGCAGGATTTAGTGTGTGACAGGTTTAGTGTTTGTTTGTTTATACTGAGGTATATTTGATACTCAATATTATATAAGTTTCAGGTTGACAACATAGTGATTCATAATTTTAAAGGCTGTATTCCATTTATAGTTGTTATAAAATATTTGCCATATTCCCCATGTTGTACAGTATATCCTCATAGCTTATTTTATACATAATAGTTTGCACCTCTTAATCCTCACCCCTACCTTCCCCTCCTCCTTCCCTCTCCCTACTGGTAACTAGAAGTTTTTTTCTCTATGAGTCTGTTTCTTTTATATGTTAACTAGTTTGTTGTATTTTTTAGATTCCATATATAAGTAATATCATACAGGATTTGTCTTTCTCTGTCTGACTTATTTCACTTAACATAATGCCTTCCAAGTCTATCCATGTTGTCGCAGGTGGCAAAATTTTATTCTTTTTAATGGCTGAGTAGTATTCCATTGTATATATATACTACATCCTCTTTATCCATTCATCTGTTGATGGATACTTAGGTTGTTTCCATACCTTGACAATTGTAAATAATGCTGCTAAGAACATTGGGGTGCAGGGGTCCTTTCAAACTAGTGGTGTTGTTTTTTTAGATAAATGCCCAGGAATGGAATTGCTGGGACAAATGGTAGTATAACATGTCCTGGGTTTTTGTGGTACCCGCTGGGCTGTCTAAAAGCATAAGTGAAGTAAAGTCGCTCAGTCGTGTCCAGCTCTTTGCAACCCCATGGACTGTGTAGTCTACCAGGTTCCTTTGTCCATTGGATTTTCCAGGCAAGAATATGAAAGTGGGTTGCCATTACCTTCTCCAGAGATCTTCCCAGCCCAGGGATTGAACCTGGGTCTCCCACATTGTAGGCAGACGCTTTACTGTCTGAGCCACCACCATAGCCTGAACTTAAAGTGACCTTCCCTGACTGCTTACTAAAGCCTGAACCTGGAGTGGAGTCCATATAGTGACTCACTGACCAACTGTTAACTTTTCAGGCTCTTATTGCAGGATTGTGGTAGCTACTACTATCCAGAGGCAAAGAGGCCTTCCCTTAGTGGTTTGATCTAATTGTTTAGAAATATTCTCTTTTGCCCTTTTAATCTTCCAGTGACTGGTTAATCAATCCATTATACTGAATCCTTCCTGTTCACACTCTCATGGGTTTTGTTTCTGTTTTTCTGCTGGACTTGATACAGTCATCTTTTGGTGCTTAATCATCCCTCTTTTGTTCCCTTTACCCTGCATTACAAGTGGTCCCTTGATCAAGGAGTCTGAAATCTGAGCCAGTTGGAATGAATTATTTTAGCTGTTGGATCCGTGAATGAGTGGATAACCTGAAGGGAGTGTGGTGGATCTTGGAGTTGTGATCAGAAGACCAAAGCTGAAGTTTAGATTTGTTAATTACTAGTTCTATGACCTTGGCAACTCACTTAACCAGTCTCAACTGGGAAAATAAAACCTCCTTTTCAGGGCTATAGTGGATATTAAGTGCAAATTTATATGTCTGGCAGAGTATCTAGCACATAGTAAGCTCTAAGAAATGGTTCCTATTATGATTAGAAAATATACCTTGATGTTTGAACAACCAAATTAAAAAATGTCTACTTCACAGGATTGCATGGATTCAATTATATGATGGAGGCAAAGTGCCTAGCCCTGTGCTTGACAGTTAACAAGTGTCCAATAACCATTAGCTCTGAATTTCTTTAAAAAAACTTTTCAATAAAATTTGTCTGTTATTTTAAAGATAATTCTATTAAAAAGGATTTAACTTTTCCAAAATTAGGCAAAAACATATTTATGAACTAGATTTTAATACTTAAACAGAGAATCAAATAATCAATTCTTGCTCTTTTTCACTGTGTATCATAACCAACAAAGATTTAGTCCATGAATTCTCACTTAAAAATTAATGAAATAAAAAGAACAGAACAGAGTTTGATGTATTAAACTTTCCTTTTCTCAGAAAAAAATGTAGTTATGTAGATCCCTTAACGTTACAGGCTCTAAGTGTATGGCTGAAATTGGTGGTAGATTAATTTATGGACACACTAGTAAAAAAAAATTGAGAATCTATTTTATCTTCCAAGAACTTATAAAATTTGTTGTGTTAAATATTAGTCCCTGGCTACAGTTAACCACAAATTTCCTCATTAGCATGTCAGGACTCTTGGGTTAAAATAAATAAACACACTTTGGGGATATCAATAAAAATAAGAGGATAAGATGGTTGAACAGAGAAAGTGGTGTTTTCAAGGCAGAGACTAAGAGGGGAATCAAGTTATCAACCTTAGCTGCCATTCCAAGAATATATTTAATATTGGGCTTTGTAACATATGAGCCTCCTTTACTGGGGCTGCCGATTTATCCTCCTAATTATGATTATAGACTGACAGCAAAAATATTTAGTATTCCCTAAGGAAATACCTAACTCAGGTGAGACTCGGGGCAGATGTGGGCAGGGGATGGAAGGTTGGAGCAGTGAAGCCCATAAGAGCACTATAAGAACCAGGGATGCTATCTGGGGATGGTCAGGAGGTTGGCACAGCCCTGGGGTCAATCCCAGGATCAGTGGGCCCTATCGAGGACTGTGTGATGGGAGGAGGGCCATAGGAAGTGAGGAGGCCAGCACAGCACTGGCATGTTCTGGAGGCAATGGGAACAAATCCCTGGTCCTGCTAAGCTCCCAAATAACGATAGTTCACATTCTTTCAGGTCCATCTGGATTGTGCTTCTTAAAATTTCAAAACCTCATGATATATATTACTTTATTTGAGCCTTCTCTAGGCAAGAATACTGGAGGGGGTTGCCATGCCCTCCTCCAGGGGATCCTGCTGACCCACGTATCGAACCTGCATCTACTGCATATCCTGCATTGGCAGGCATCATCTGGGAAGCCTGATGTAGACCTGAAAGCGAAAGTGTTAGCTGCTAAATCATGGCCAACTCTTTGACCCAATGGACTGTAGCCTGCCAGGCTCCTCCGTCCATGGGAGTTTTCTATGCAAGTATACTGGAGTGGGTTGCCATTTCCTTCTCCAGGGGATCTCCCTGACCCAGGGGTTGAACCCAGGTCTCTTGCATTGTAGGTGGACTCTTTACCATCTGAGCCACCAGGGAAGCCCAGTGTAGACCTAGTCAGGTAGAGAAGAGCTGGTTCAACTCTGCTCTAAGGGAGGAAACTGAGTATCAGATGAAACAAAATAATTAAATGGCAGAGTTGGGACCAGGACCCAGAATTTGTCTCCCAGGCTAGGATTCTCTCTAGAGAAGAAAGACAAAATGACTACTTGTTATTGGAATGTAAATGGAAGGAGAAGTAGAACAACTGTAAGGATTCAGTGATGATGGAGGAAAGACATACTTCCCAGGAAAGTAAGCAGGGCCGCATCACTCCAGTTTTGCTCATGATCACAATTAGGAGACTACTAACACAGGGGTGTTGATGCAGGTGTGCCAGGTCATCTTTTGGGCCGTTCACTGTCCAGATGCTAAGTGCTGAATCTCTATCCCGCTTACTACCACTAACAAACATGTAAATAACAAGCCCATTCACATTTCCAGTCAATGCCAACTTGTACAGGTCGGAGAGCACCAAAAAGCATTGTTTTCTTTTGTTTTTTTTACTGTAAAACATAGTTGTAATTATTAACATGTGAAAGCACTTTATAAACTATCAAGTGCTACAGAATGTCCATTATTACTGTTATCATCACCATCATCATCATCACGTTAGGTTTTTTTCCAACCAGAGGAAAACCTTAAAAAATCTCGTCTTTTCTCCTTCAATTTAAGTGAATTCTGTATCTCAGTTCAGTTCAGTTGCTCAGTTGTGTCCGACTATTTGCAACCCTGTAGACTCCAGGCTTCCCTGTCCATCACAAACTCCTGGAGTTTACTCAAACTCATGTCCATTGAGTAGGTGATGCCATCCAACTATCTCAACCTCTGTCGTCCCCTTCTCCTCCTGCCTTCAATCATTCCCAGCATCAGGGTCTTTTCAAATGAGTCAACTCTTCGCATGAGGTGGCCAAAGTATTAGAGTTTCAGCTTCATCATCAGTTCTTCCAATGAATATTCAGAACAGATCTCCTTTAGGATGGATTGGTTGGATCTGCTTGCAGTCCAAAGGACTCTCAAGAGTCTTCTCCAACACCGCAGTTCAAAAGCATCTATTCTTCGGCACTCAGCTTTCTTTATAGTCCAATTCTCACATCCATCATGACCACTGGAAAAACCAAACCTTTGACTAGAGAGACTTTTGGTGGCAAAGCAATGTCTCTGCTTTTTAATATACTGTCTAGGTTGGTCATAACTTTTCTTCCAAAGAGCAAGCGTCTTTTAATTTCATGGCCGCACTCACCATCTGCAGTGATTTTGGAGCCCAGAAAAATAAAGTCTGTCACTGTTTCCATTGTTTCCTCATCTATTTGCCAAGAAGTGATGAGACTGGATGCCATGATCTTAGTTTTCTTTACTTTTTTTTTTTTGTCCTACCTCCTCTCGTCGGCAATGGGCTGCCCCTCCAGATGCCCGATGTCCTCTGCCAGCATTCAGATGTTGTTTTATGGAGTTTTCTCGGCCTTTAAAAGTTCTTTTGGTGTATTTATTGGGGAGAGAGTGGTCTCCCCGTCCTATTCCTCAGCCATCTTAGTTCTCCCCCCTTAGTTTTCTTAACATTGAGTTTTAAGCCAGCTTTTTCACTCTCATCAAGAAGCTCTTTAGTTCTTCTTCACTTTCTGCCATATAGGTGGTGTCATCTGCATGTCTGAGGTTATTGATATTTCTCCTGGAAATCTTGATTCCAGCTTGTGCTTCTTCCAGCCCAGCATTTCTCATGATGTGCTCTGCATATAAGTTAAATAAGCAGGGTGACAATATACAGCTTTGATGTACTCCTTTCCCAATTTGGAACCAGTCTGTAGTTCCATGTCCAGTTCTAACTGTTGCTTCTTGACCTGCATACAGATTTCTCAGGAGGCAGGTCAGGTAGTCTGGTATTCCCATCTCTTTAAGAATTTTCCACAGTTTGTTGTTATCCACACAGGCAAAGGCTTTGGCATAGTCAATAAAGCAGAAATAGATGTTTTTCTGGAACTCTTTTGCTTTTTCAATGATTCAACAGATGCTGGCAATTTGATCTCTGGTTCCTCTGCCTTATCTAAATCCAGCCTGAGTGTCTGGAAGTTCATGGTTCACGTACTGTTGAAGCCTGGCTTGGGGAATTTGGAGCATTACTTTACTAGTGTGTGAGATGAGTGCGATTGTGAGGTAGTTTGAGCATTCTTTGGCATTGCCTTTCTTTGGGATTGGAATGAAAACTGACCTTTCCCAGTCCTGTGGCCACTGCTGAGTTTTCCAAATTTGCTGGCATATTGAGTGCAGCACTTTCACAGCATCATCTTTCAGGATTTGAAATAGCTCAAATGGAATTCCATCACCTCCACTTGCTTTGTTCATAGTGATGCTTCCTAAGACCCACTTGACCTCAAATTCCAGGGTTTCTTGTTCTAGGTGAGTGATCACACCATCATGATTATCTGGATCATGAAGATCTTTTTTGTATAGTTCTTCTGTATATTCTTGCCACCTCTTCTTAATCTCATCTGCTTCTGTTAGGTCCATATCATTTCTGTCCTTTACTGAGCCCATCTTTGCATGAAATGCTCCCTTGATATCTCTAATTTTCTTTAGGAGATCTCTAGTCTTTCCCATTCTATTGTTTTCCTCTATTTCTTTGCACTGATCACTGAAGCAGGCTTTCTTATCTCTCCTTGCTGTTCTTTGGAACTCTGCATTCAAATGGGTATATCTTTCCTTTTTTCCTTTTCTCCTTTGCCTTTCACTTCTCTTCTTTCACAGCTATTTGTAAGGTCTCCTTACAAATATTTTACCTTTTTACATTTCTTTTTCTTGGGGATGGTCTTGATCACTGCTTCCTGTACAATGTCACGAACCTCCATTCATAGTTCTTCAGGCACTCTGTCTATCAGATCTAATACCTTGAACTTATTTGTCACTTCCACTGTATAATCATAAGGGATTTGATTTAGGTCATAACCGAATGGTCTAGTGGTTTTCCCTGTTTTCTTCAATTTAAGTCTGAATTTGGCAATAAGGAGTTCATGATCTGAGCCACAGTCAGCTCCCAGTCTTGTTTTTGCTGACTGTATAGAGTTCCATCTTTGGCTACAAAGAATATAATCAATCTGATTTGGTATTGACCATCTGGTGATGTCCATGTGTAGAGTCTTCTCTTGTGTTGTTGGAAGAGGATGTCTGCTATGAACAGTGTGTTCTCTCGGCAAAACTCTATTAGCCTTTGCCCCACTTCATTCTGTACCCCAAGGCCAGACTTGCCTGTTACTCCAGGTATTTCTTGACTTCCTACTTTTATATTCCAGTCCCCTATAATGAAAAAGGCATCTCTTTTGGGTGTTAGTTCTAGAAGGTCTTGTAGATCTTCATAGAACTGTTCAGCTTCTTTAGCATTACTGGTTGGGACATATAGTTGGATTACTTTCATATTGAATGGTTTGCCTTGGAAACAAACAGGGATCATTCTGTCATTTTTGAGATTGCATCCAAGTACTGCATTTCAGACTCTTTTGTTGACTATGAGGGCTACTCCACTTCTTGTAAGGGATTCTTGCCCACAGTGGTAGATATAATGGTCATCTGAGTTAAATTCCCCATTCTAGCCCATTTTAGCTTGGTGATTCCTAAAATGTTGATGTTCACTCTTGCCGTCTCCTGTTTGACCACTTTCAATTTGCCTTGATTCATGGACCTAACATTCCAGGTTCCTATGCAATATTGCTCTTTACAGCATCAGACTTTACATTAGAACAAGACCCAGTTTCCCCCTCAGTCAATCTCTCCCATCAGGAAGCTTCCATAAGCCTCTTATCTTTCTCCATCAGAGGGCAGACAGAATGAAAACCACAATCAGAGAAAATTAACCAATCTGATCACATGGACCACAGCCTTGTCTAACTCAATGAAACTATGAGCCATGCCGTGTAGGGCCACCCAAGATGGACAGGTCATAGTGGAGAGTTCTGACAAAATGTGGTCCACTGGAGAAGGAAATGGCAAACTGCTTCAGTATTCTTGCCTTGAGAACCCCATGAATAGTATGGAAAGGCAAAAAGATACGACACTGAAAGATGAACTCCCCAGGTCGGTAGGTGCCCAGTATGCTACTGGAGATCAGTGGAGAAACAACTCCAGAAAGAATGAAGAGATGGAGCCAAAGCAAAAATAATGCCCAGTTGTGGATGTGACTGGTGATGAATTCTGTATCTAGAACCAAAAAAATTTATAATGTCTTTTCATATAGAACCTTGTCAGTCTTTTAAAAGCTCAAGTAACCTCTGTCCATCTTTTCTACTTTTTTCCTTATTATACTTTCTCCTCCCACTACCCTTTTCTCCCCAGAAACTCAAGTGGCCTAGATACCTCAAATTGGCCTGGCCTCAGGAACAGTGTTAGGGCAGAGAGCTATCGTCAGGGAAGGAAACTTTAAGACTGAAGTTGACAGGTAACGGAGCTCAGACCCAGAGAGTGACTTGCCCATAATTACTGGATGGCAGAGTTGCAGAGTCAAGAGTGAAAGACAAGACTTCTGATTCCTGGCCTACTGCTTGTTCCCCTCTGCTGCACCCTCCAGAGCTGTTTCTTCCTGCTACAGTGTCAGGCCACTCAAGTTCTGAGATATTACTTTACCATGCCATACCTTTGCTTACCATACCTTACAGGATGGTTCCATGAGTGTGTCTCCCATTGGCCCCCCTAGGGACTCTCTCATGGATGGAGGTCACCCTTGCATCTGCCAGATTTTGAGACTAGGGACTAGTAAGAAACCAAGGATATATACTGTGTGGATCAATAATCCCAAAATGTCTCTTTAGAGTTCATTCAAAATTTCCTAGTTCAGGCATGGACTCCTGAAAATTTGTCTACTTTGAGTTATATCTAGAGTGCAGATTCTTAACCTTAGTGGTGCCTAAGAGCCACCTGGAAATCTTTTTAAAAATACTGATTCCTGGGAATTCCCTGGTGGTCCAGAGGTTAGGACTTCTCTCTTTCACTACTGAGGCTGTGGCTTTGATCCCTTACCAGGGAACTAAGATCACACAAACAGAAATAAACCCACACACCTATGGACAATTAATCTTTGATGGAGGAGGTAAGAACATACAATGGAGAAAAGACAATCTTTTCAGCAAGTGGTGCTGGGAAAGTTGGACAGTCACATGTAAATCAATGAGGTTACATGACAGCCTCACATCATACACAAAAAATAAACTCAAAACGGCTTGAAAACTTAAATATAACATGTGACATCATAAAACTCCCAGAAGCGAACATAGGCAAAATATTCTCTGACAAAAATTGTATACATTTCTTAGGTCAGTCACCTAAGACAATAGAAATAAAAACAAAAACAAACAAATGGGACCTAATCAAACCTAAAAGCTTTTGTACAGCAAAGGAAACCATAAACAGAATGAAAAGATAACCTGTGGACTAGGAGAAAATATTTGCAATGATGCAACCAACAAGGGCTTAATTTACAAAATATACAGACAGCTCTTACAACTCAATAACAAAAAAGCAACCCAATTGAAAAATGGGCAGAAGACCTAAATAGAAATTTCTCCAAAGAAGATATACAGATGGCCAACAGAAACATGAAAAGATGCTTATCATAGCTAATTATTAGAGAAATGCAAATCAAAACTAAAATGAGGCACCACCTCACACTAGTCAGAATGGGTATCATTAAAAAGTCTACAGATAATAAATGATGGAGAGAGTGTGGAGAAAAGGAAACTCTCCTTCATTGTTAGTGGGAGTATAAGTTGATGCAGCCACTATGGAAGACAGTATGGAGATTCCTCAAAAAACTAAAAACAGAATTACCATATGATCTAGCAATTCCACTTCTGGGCATATACTCAGGCAAAACTATAATTTGAAAAGATACATGCACCCTTATGTTCATAGTAGCACTATTTACAATAGTCAAAACATGGAAACAACCTAAATGTCCATCAACAGATAAATGCATAAAGAAGATATGGTACATATATACAATGGAATATTACCGAGCCATTAAAAAGAATGAAATAATTTGCAGCAACATGGATAGACCTAAAGATTATCATACCAAGTAAGTCAGAAAGAGAAAGACAAATACCATATGATATCACTTTATGAAGAATGTAAAATATCAATAGGACATAAATGAACATATCTATGAAGCAGAAACAGACTCACAGGCTAGAGAACAGACTTATGGTTGCCAAGGGGGAGGAGGTGAAGGGAGGGAAGTACTGGAAATTTGCAGTTAGCATCCTACTATATATAAGATGGATAAACAACAAGGTCCTATTGTATAGCACAGGGAACTGTATTCAGGGAACTGTTTATTACTGTATCCTGTAATAAACCAGAATGGGGAAAAAAATGTATGTATAACTGAATCACTTTGCTATATAGCAGAAATTAACACAACACTATAAATAAACTATATTTCAATAAACTTTTTAAAAATAATTGATTCATGGCCTCATTTCAGACCAGTTGAATCTGAATCTCTGGGAGAAGGCCCCATGCACTTATAAGTTTGAAACGCACCCAGGTAATTCTGGGTTTAGCCAGAATTGAGAAGCAGGGCCCTGGAATCTAGACATCATACTAAACTCACCACAAAGATCTGGTGTCTTTAATTTGTCTACTTCAAAGTCTGTCTTTAAATCCAGTGTTATTCATTCTGGAGAATGGCCTCCTTTGCAGTTAACCCACAGCTAACCTCCTGCTCAGATAAACCCACAATCTATCCCAGTGGAAGAATTTAACCTGCTCAGCCTCCCAGGTCACTTTCAGTGTCCATCCCTTGGACAGAATCCACTTTGTCTCCTGGCCCATCATTCTGACATGGGCTTCTTTCAGCCCCAAATACCCCCACCTCTTACTGAATTCCAAATCTCCCTCCTTGCCTTCTGCAATCAAAGATCCCTCCCCAGACAACTGAAAATCATAGATATTCTTCAGATGAGGAAATAAGATGAATATGGCTCAGGTCTTCTGAATCCGTGGATTGCATTAGTTTCCATTACATTGCCCATTCATTCATTTACTCTGTATGGAATGTCTTCTGGGACCAGATCCAGCCCCTTTCCTTTTGTGTATCTTGAATAACCCCACATGAAGACCATCATTCATGCAACCGCTGGGCATGTCACTAGCAGTGTCACCCACCACCCAGCTAAGGGACAGCATGATGAGCATGTCTTCAAAGCAACAGCTAGAATGTGGCTTCCCTGACTGATAGCTTACTATCCTATTCTCTTTCCCGATGTCCCTATTTCTTCAGGGAAAGAAAGCTGGCCATTTCTCACTCAGGGTTCATGTGCCACACTGTATGCTTTGATTGAAAGACCCTGTGAGTCGGTATGTGTGGTGGCAGGTTACTGGTTCCTCTTAAGTGAGTCATTCCAAAGGGTAACATTCATGTACTTGTGCATCAATGAGAGTCTGAAAAAGGAGGCTGGTGTGCTGCCCCAGTGCATCCCATGTAAAAGTGCACTGGTCTTGCCAAGGCCTGAACTTCTCACCTGCCTTTTGGTTCATGACTCACCTCCAGTAGACAGTAATTAACCTTCTGACATCTAGTTCTCTCACAAGCACACTACAAACGCATCCTCATCTTTACACCTTCCTGGGAAACCTCTGGAACTGGCCGGGTCATCAGGATGCAGAGAAGTGAAATATGTGGCATGTGGGCAGCCACTCTCCCCTTTGGCAAGCTTGACAGACATCAGCCACTCTCCCCTTTGGCAAGCTTGACAGACATCTCCACTATCTTCCCCTCTAGGCCTGGATGAGGCCTCAGATCCAACCCTGGATCTGGGTGGTCACTGTCATTTGGAGCTGGCAAAACAGTCTACTGCTCAGCATGGCAGTGGAAGGAAATGTCTTTGGAACTGCACCCACCCAGATCTGAGTGTCAACCCTATAACTCACCCAACCCGGTTCCTTAATTTTTTTAGACTACGATACTACTACCTACTTCTTGTCAGGTGACTGTGAGAATATCTGTAAGACATCGAGCACCCCTCCTAGCACATAAAATGTGGATTCCTTTCTCTTTTCTCCCCACTTTAGGACATTTCTTTGAAGACTCAATGACTAATAAGTAATTTTAGGATTGAGGTAGATAAAAAAGTCCTTTCCCAAAAATAAAACCAGCCTCTGGGTGAGGGAGATGGTATATGTAGATAAAAATGATAGGATTTTTAGAGTTTATAGGAAGAGCCTATGAAAGTGAAAGTCGCTCAGTCATGTCTGATTCTTTGCAACCCCATGGACTATATGGACCATGGAATTCTCCAGGCCAGAATACTGGAGTGGGTAGCCATTCCCTTCTCCAGGGTATCTTCCCAACCCAGCGATCGAACCCAGGTTTCCCACATAGCAGGCAGATTCTTTACCAGCTGAGCCATCAGGGAAGCCCATAGAGAATCTGGAAATTCTAGCTGTAGAAGAAGTCTCAAAAGGTAAGAAGACAGGCAGTGGGGCTGTGCATTTGAAAGGTAAGACTAGTAATAAGGGATGATTATATGAAGAAATGAAAGTTAATGACAAATTTAGAAGAAAAATGACAAAGTAGCGTCCTAAGTTGCTGGTAAACTAGCTACAAACTAAATTCTGTGAGGTCCCCACACCATCTTCCAACTATTTAATCCTTCTTCTTTTTAATGATTCATCAGGGTGCATAATACACCAAGTGGCCATAAATCAGTGTGATTGATCGCCAGAAGTCAAACATGAGGAAAATGAGTCTTAGTCCTTTAGAGCACATTCAATGAATGCTTAGTCATAAAGAGAATTAACATTTTAGTCATTGCTGTCGAACACACCACAAACATGTTCTAAATGATTAGGACACTAAAAAGAAAATGGCCTGGAACTGGAAGGCTATGCCTCTTAACTATCCACATGGTATCCATGGGTCCTAGTTTCCTTATCTGTAAAATTAAAAGATTGTTTGACATGTATCAATGGTGGAGCAGTTCAGATATTTTTGTTTCTAAGTAACAGAAAAACTGGCTCATATTGACTTAACTTATAAAGGGAATTTACTGGTTCATGTAATTGAAAAGCCCAAAAAGATTTGAAAAGCTTGAAGGTTAGTTCAAACCACTTAATCAGGAACCAATTTCCCCCTCACCGTTTCTTGTTACGGATTCCTTGGTATGGCTTCATCTTAGGCAGACCTCAGCAGACCATTTGGTTGCAAAACGGCTTCTAGCTGTTTCCTGTTTCTATATGCCCCCATTCAGGAATAGCACAAAAAGAACATCTTGGCACCAGTGTTATCAGCAGATGTTCTAAGGTTTTCTCTAACCACACCCTCTGAGGTCATGTGCCTGTCCCTGAACCAATCACTGACAGGGGATGAAATGTGATGATTGGTAGGGCTGAGATCATGTGGTGCTAGGTCCATTCCCACTGCTGAGGTTAGAGTCAGCCTGCCTGTAGCTGCGTTGATTCCCATATGGAATTGGGACAGCTGGAAAGTGCGAAGGAAGATGCAGAGTCAGGCAACACATTTTCATGGCCAGTGGATTTCAAACTTCTGGGGGGAATGGAGTCCTAATGTATAAAATATACACAAATGGAGCTTCACCAGCTGATAAAGGGATGGGGTGCTTAGAGCCCTGTCCTCCGTTGCTCCTAGGAGACCTGCTTAGAAACCTGTAGCTCCAGGAAACAGGCACAAGAACGTCTTTGGGTCCCTCTAGCTCTACTCTTTGCAATTGCTTAATAAGCAAATATCTACTAGGACAGCATGTGTTCATATCAACTGTCTCTGGGCAGAAATTGTGCTGTTTATTCTGTGCATGGCTCAGTGAACTACAGAGAACATTAATTTTATTAAGAATATACTTTGTAGTCATAGTTTTCTCAACATAAAAGACTTGTACCCAGCTATCATTTTTCAAATTTACCAAAACTTGCAACCATTTACCTAAGTTTCTCATAAAGATTAGAGCAACAAGTCCACAAATCAGCATAGATCCCTGACAAACCTGACAAATACATGAAGCCAGGGAGAAAGGATATAAAAGCAGAAGGAAGACATAAGTTTTTTCTTCAAATGAACAGTGATCAGAAATTTATTAGTTTCCTGAAAGGTGCAGAGCATTAACAAGATATTGTATTTACCTTGAAAGTCACATGCTAAGTATTTTCCATTTTGAAAAAGTTGAAACTTCCTTTGACAAGAATTTTGGCATAAAAATTCTAAAATATGTTTTTAAAAGTATTATGATTTTAAATGGTGGTGAAATGTACATAACATAAAATTTACAACTGTTTTTAAGTACACAGTTCAGTGACATTAAGTTCATTCACACTGCTGTTCTATTATTACCACCTCCATATCCAGAACTCATCTTGAAAAACAGAAGCTTCATATCCATAAAACAGTAGCTCTCCATTCCCTGCTACCCCAGGCCCTGGTAAGCACCATTTTACTTTCTGTGTTTATGAATTTGACTATTCTAGGTACCTTATAAGTGAAATCACAGTATTTTTTTTAACGACTGGCTTATTCCGCTTGGCATAATGTCCTCCACACTCACTTGTGCTGTAGCATGTGTCAGAAATTTCTTCCTTCTTAAGTCTGAATTATATGTATTGATACCACATTTTATAGATCCAGCTCTCCACCAATAGACATTTGGGTTGCTTCCACCTTTGGCTGGCTATTTTAAAAAAAATGCTGCTATGAACGTGGGTGTGCAAATATCTATTTGTGACTCTACTTTCAATTATTTTGGGTATATACACATGGAGAAATGGGATGGCTGAATCACATGAATGAAATACTTTTTATGACACAATTTTGTTTTGTAAAATTCTTCAATGTGTACTCTCAAGTAGTGAATACAGACTGATGACTTAGTGATTTCTTTTTCTGGTTTAACAGTGGATACAAAAGAGAAAGCAACCAGATAATCTTTTGTAGGATCAAGTAGCTTCTTTCCTATTCGTGGAGATTTTAGCTCTTAAGAGTTCAATTATATTCTAGGTTTGCATTTGTGTAGGTCTTCCAATCACAAAATCAAGTGTAAGGGATCCATAGTTTAACTCAGGTTTAATTCAGAGCAGCAGTCCAAGAAAACAACGCAGTGCTTTAAGAGTGAAACAAAGGGGAACTTCTTCAGCTAGCTGGGAGACACTGCTGGCTTCCCAGATGTAACCTATTTTTGCTTATCTAGCCCATAGCCTTCCTTTATAATCAGATGGACAGGACGCACTGACAATGGAAACATGTCTCCATTTCTTCCTCAGTGGGGGAAAAAGAACATCTCCTTGTGAAGACGTTTCATTGTCTCAAAGTTATTTGTATCAAAGGTTCCATTTAATCAAATTTAACATCTTCTAAATATTTCTTAAAGGGAGTTGCCAAGTTCCACGCAGTTCACAACCAGCTATTAAATAATCATGCCTTCAGACCAAGAAATGTAGTATTGAAACTTCTCCCAAATCAATCCACTTTCCTGAGAAAAGAAAGCTAGCATTTTGCTCACATAAAATAGCAGTAACTCAAGTACAGGCCTCATATTGTGTCCTGGGTGGTGAGCAGCTGACACACAATAATTTGGTATTGGGCAGTTGGAGAGAAAGGGTTTGTATCTCTCTATAATGAAGAAAGGCCACACTTTGGGTCAGGTCTATTCTACCCTGAAAAAGCTGGGAGATGTTTCAGATGTGGCAACGAAGACACTGTCTCGTTCACACACTCATTAATAGTATCACTTTTCATTAACTGGGTAACAACAGATAATGAAAATTAATCACACAAAACCCTCTTTGACTTAGTCTTCAATGGTGATGTCATAGACCATTAAATAGATGATGCCTTTTTGCTGAAGAGATTTCTCTTTGACTGTCAGTGCTATACATTTCCAGGATGATTTGTGAATCAGGAACTAGATTGGTTTCATTGGAACAAAGACTAGGAATGCTAAATATCTTCCAGGATGTCTTTCAGGTGACTGAACTCATTGCTACCTTAGACTCCCTTACCTAAACATTTCTATGTTATCATTTTGTAACCTAGGCTCCCACCAAAGAGTAAAGAGTCCACAGGGTAAAACCTGAGCAGCTCCTCCCCTGTTCTGTCCTCTTTCTTACTTCTCCTTCTTCTCAGGGGCATCTCTTTCTCACCTGTCATTTGTTGCGAATACTATATTGTGTATATTTGTCATTTATATATGATTACCATCTATGGGGCCAAGATGGCTGAAGAGCATTCTTGCTAACAGCGTTCTTGTCTGTGGTTCTTTTCTTCTATAAAAGTTGGGGTCAACCTTTAGTGTAAGAATCAGAAGACACTGCTTTAAATGCAGATTTGAGGGCTTACCTCCAGACACTTTGGTTCATTATGTCTAGAGTGGGGCCAGGTATCTGCATTTTAATAAACACCACAGGCAGTTCTGGGCAGGTGGATCACTGACCCAATTTAAGAAGCAACATCCCAGAGGATGTCCCCAGCCAGATGTTTGGTTTGACCAGGAATGGGTGCCTTGGATGAGCATGGCAGGTCCCAGATTCCCTCTAGTGCATTTGAGAGCAACCAAATGTTTTTGTAAACATAATTTGCCAGATTATTTTCTACAGTTAATCATTAAGTGGAACTGATTCAGGCAGTAAGTCCAGTCACACTTCTGCAAGCCTCCATATAATTAAGGGCGGAAGTTCCTGTTTAGGGTGTTCCACAGCTGCCGTGAACCGTAACTGATGGATTAGACAGGTAGAAACTCCAGACAAAATACCAGTTCCCACAGAGTTCTGTGAACTGGGAAGTGGTCAGTCCCTTCCCCATGGCCTCAGTTTCCTCAAGGGTTAGGAAGCTATGTCTTCCCTCTCCTAGGTGTTAGAAAGGTAAAAAGCCACAGTGTCAAATGGCACACCATCCTTGAGATCCAGCATAAGGATATTTTAGCCAAGGGCTCTGCCAGCACTAGAAGAGAAAGCACAGCTCCATTGAGAAGCACACTCTTTAAACCAGGTACTCAACTAGATTCCCCTTTAGCCAATAGCACACTTAATCTTCACAACCCTTTACATTTTTTTTTTGTGGTCGTATTTATTGATCTTTTCTTTTACGAATTTTACTTTTTTATATCCTGTTTATGAATGCCTTCCCTGCAGCCAGGTCATAAATATAATTTTGTGTATTTTCTCCTATTGTGAAACCTGTGGTTTTCTGGCTCAGGATACTGCCTGAATCTCCATCAAGGGTCTGGGCTGGCAGATAAGCAAGAATGCTGGAGTCCTGTCTGGGAAGTAACCACTTGGACTTTCAGTTGGCTCCAGCTGTAGGATTGGACTCAGAGAATGTGCTTCTTAGACAGCCTAATGGGGGTAGCTTAGGGTGTAATAAGAAACTTTTCTAAGGGACATCATAAAATAAAAAGAAACATTCAAACTACAAATCCAGAAAAGATATGCAATGGCTTTCTCTGGCTATAACCCAGGCAGATATGCATTATTTAGAATATTCAGGATAACTCCATACTTGGAGAGATTCAAAGAATTTGCCTCAATTTTCTGGGCCTTTTCCCAGGCAGCACAGTCCAATGGATATTATATACTATGATCTGTATAGATATTTTAAAATTGCTGGTAGCCACATTAAAAAAGAATTAAAAAGAAACATTTAAATGTGGTAGAACTTAGTCCCATTCATATAAGAGTAAACCACAGTTACAAAAAATAATAATTAATGAAATTCAATTATTTTTGTTTGAATTTGGAAGCAGGTCTATTTTAATGTATCTAAATTTTGTTTTCCTATACTTTTTTTTTTTTTGGTAACTAAACATCACTTACATATCATTCTTATGTTGCCTGAAAAACAAAATCCATCAAAATAAATGTGTTGTTTCATCCATGAAAAAAAAGAAGTAGGTAAAATAAATTCAAGTATTTCCAAAATAGTATCACCTCAACGTGTAATCAATATAACATATTACTGAGTTATTAAATTTTTTTGTACACTGAGTCTTTGACATCTAGTTTATTTTATACTCATAGCACACCTCAGTTCAGCTAACCATATTTCAAGTGCTCAGTAGGCACATATGTCTAGTGGCTTTTGTATTAGTCAGTGCAGCCCTGAGGATTAAGACTAAAAATGGGCATGAGGTACTGGGAGGCATTTTCTCGATTTATGTTTAAGTGACAGCAGTCTGAGTTTTTAAGCACCTCCCCTTCACACTTCTTAATAAAAGTGTATCATAACTTCAGTTGATCCTACATACTGATATAGATTAATCTTCCTAAATCACAGTCCTGTTTAGATTTTTTCCTGGAGCAGATGTTGTTGTGAGTGAAGACTTTCAGGAAGAGGTGACAGTTAAGTTGACACTTGGAGGCTAGGTAGGAATTAGCCAGGGGGTCAGAAGGAAGAATGTGAAGAAGGAGGTGGCTGGAGTGTACACGCTGAGAGGGAAGCAGACAACAGATCCTGAGGGTATACAGGTTCTGCTCAGGGGGCTGGATTGGATCCTGAAGCCATCAAACATTTGTCAGCAGGGAGTTTATGGGAGAAAGGCAAGACCAGAGACAAGGAAACTAGCGTGGGGTAAAGTGCAGGATCCAGGTAAGAAGTAATGAGGGCTTAAAGCAATTCATTCATTCGTTCAGGTATTCACTCCACAACACTGAATGCTGGCTGTGTGCTTGTCACTGGAGAGAAAGCAAAGCAGTTCTGCTCTCAGATAACTCAGTATACCGGGTGAAACAAGGTGGGTGGCGATGATGCCGGGTGGTCCTCGGGTTTCCTGTCATCTGCTAAATGGTGTATGTGGGGGGGTGTGCTCAGTCACTCTGTCGTGTCCAACTCTTTGCGACCCCATTGACTGTAGGTGCCTAGGCTCCTCTTGGCCATGAAATTTTTCAGGCAAGAATACTGGAGTGGGTTGCCACTTTCGTATTTCAAGGGATTTTCCTGAGACAGGGACCGAACTGCATCTCTTGTGTCTCCTGCTTTGGCAGGCAGATTCTTTACCACTAGTGCCACCTGGGAAGCCCCAAAATGGTGGGGCCATTCTCTGAAATAGAGGTTCAGGGGGCAGAATAGGTTTGGGAAGAAAGATGATAAGTTCAACTTATCTTTCTGACAAATGTCTGGGATGTATGGGGGCCATCTAAGTGGAGCTATTCGGCAAGCAATTGCCCGTGCATATTTGGAGACAAGGAAATCTGAAAGAGATGCCTAGATTTGGGAGCCATGGTATACTGCTAGTATTAACTCCCTGGCGGTTAGTGAGATAATCCTAGGAGGAGGTGCAGAACCAGGAGTCACAAACTCAGATGGCTACAGTGGGCAGGCAAGTTGTGGAAATAGGTGAATTGAGTCCTATAAGAGACACAGAGGTTGTTGGGGTCATGGCCACTTTGAAAGCGTTTGCTCCATCTAAGATGGCCAGAATTGGCCTGTAGACTTCCTGTTGCAACAGACAGACTTTCAAACTTATCCCTCTGCATCATCTCCAAGTTCTTATAAAGAATCTTCTGGTAGGTAGTTAGCTATTCATAAAAACCCACTTCCTCTTCTTTTGAGACACTCACTACATTCCCAGCCTCCCTTGCCATTGCAAGTGGCCATGTGGCTGGGTTCTGGTCAGTGGGATGTGAGGGGAAGCAGTGTGCTTCATTTCTTGTCCAAGGCCTTGAAGGAAAGGCTATGCCCTTCCTCCTCTGCTTTTCCTCTGGCTGGATATAGACAGTGAAGCCTAGGGACTTTGGAGTCAAGAGATGGAAGGAACCAGGATCCCTGTATCATGTTGAAATAAAGTGATCTACCAACCAGGATATCTGCTTTTGACTATTGTGTCGGAGAAAAATAAACCTTTGTTACATTTGAGCCATTATACATGTTTGACTCTATTATTACTACAGCCTCACATAATCTAACAAATATATTTCTAATCAAACAAATACTAAACTAGTCTTGACTGGGATCTCTGTAAGGGCAGGGATCATGCCTGTCTAATTCATGGCTGTAGCCTTAACACATAGCCCAGGACACAGGTTGGACTGGTACTCAAAATGTGTGGATAAAGCTAGCTGTGTTTTATTGAGCATTTATTGTATGCCAGATACCATACCAAAATTTTTATTTGTACATAATTTCATGTTCATGACAATTCTATAAGGAGGTTCTATTATTTCTTTTGTCCCAGATGTGGAAATTAAAGCTTATAAAGCTTATAGCTATTATTCATATCTAGGCATGGCAACCCCAGAACACTGATACACAACCATGTGCATAGCCACCTGAACATTTTAATTCATATAACTTCTCCCATCAACTCCTTCTCTTCACTTATTAAAGCCCTGCTTCTTCAACCATGTCAGGACCCCTTGATCACTCTACCCTCTAATTGCTCCAGTAGGAATGTCATATATAATATTCCTATAACAGGGATTTCATGTAATTATCTGTTACTAAAAATAAATTATAATAATCTTGAGGACAGCGCATTAAAAAAACTAAGATCATCGCATCCAGTCCCATCACTTCATGGCAAATAGATGGGGAAACAGTGGAAATAGTGAGATACTTTATTTTGGGGGGGCTCCAAAATCACTTCAGATGGTGAATGCAGCCATGAAGTTAAAAGATGCTTGCTCCTTGGAAGAAAAGCTGTGTCCAACCTGGACAGCATATTAAAGAGCATAGATATTACTCTGCCAACACAGGTCCGTCTGGTCAAAGCTATGGTTTTTCTAGTAGTCATATATAGATGTGAGAGTTGGACTATAAAGAAAGCTGAGCGCCGAAGAATTGATACTTTTGAATTGTGGTGTTGGAAAACACTCTTGAGAGTTCCTTGGACTGCAAGGAGATCCAACCAGTCCATCCTAAAGGCAATCAGTCCTGAGTGTTCATTGGAAGGACTGATGCTGAAGCTGAAACTCCAATTCTCTGGTCACCTGATGAGAAGAATTGACTCATTGAAAAAGACCTGATGATGGGAAAGATTGAAGGCAGGAGGAGAAGGGGCTGACAGAGAATGAGATAGTTGGATGGCATCACCAACTCAATGGACATGAGTTTGTGTAGGCTCTGGGAGTTGGTGATGGACAGGGAACCCTGGAGTGCTGCTGTCCATGGGGCTGCAAAGAGTCAGAGACAACTGAGCGACTGAACGGAACTGACTGAGGACAGCACAATATCTTAGATATTATTTATCTTAGTGTTCCTTACGGTATTAAGTAAGATTAAGGGCCTATTATGTACCTGGCAACAAGCACTAAGTACCAAAGTATAAATAAGATAGTCAATTCACCCTTTCAAAGAGCTCTTAAGTCTTGAGAGACAAACAGACATGAGAAAAAAATAAAATACATCACATTGCAAAGTAACCTGTGCACCAAGAGAGGCAAAAGAGAAACAAGGAACCAGTTCAACTTGGAGGAGGAAGGAAAGAATTCCTATACCTCATGTTTGAGCATAACTTCTGAAGGATGAGTAGGACTTTTTCAGTTGTTTAAGAGTGGTCCTAATTAGCAGAGAAAGCATGTACAAAAGCATGAATGCATCAGGATACAGATGCTGCTCTGAATGAATGAGATGTTGACTTGCAAGAATGTAGGATTCATTCATTCATTCATCCTTTTTTTCTTTTTAATTCAATAGATACCTAGTAAACCTAGAATGTGCTAAATGCAGAGGATTCAAAAGTGAGCAAAGAAGATATGATCCCTCCCTTTGTGGAGCATAAAATCTAGGAGGGATTGCAGCTGATAACAGAGGAACTACAGCTGATAACAAAGCTCTAGCAATCATGAGGGAGAGGGGAAGGAGGCAGAGATAGCCAAGCATGTGAGAGAGGAGCTAGGGAGTGGGCTGGACCAGATTATAAGAGATCCCCAGTACCATGCTAGGGAGATGAAAATGCCCCTTGAATCCATTACCAAGTCCTGCATCTCCAGCCTCCCTTGACAGCTCTCAATTTTGTCCAGTCCTCTCACTGCCACTGTTCTCAGTGTAGGCCACCATCTTCTCCTTGAATGAATGTGACAGTCTTCTAAAGGGCCACCTGGTGTCTCACCCTGACCCCCACCCATCATCCCCAGTGCAAACAGAGTGATTTTTCAAAATGAGAATGGTCACATTAGGGTCTCTTGTAGGCAGAAATCTAAGATGGCCCCATGATCTCCATCCCCTTGTGTTACTCTGGTGATTCTCTTACACAGCAAAAGGGATTTTGCAGTTAATTAAGGCTACTAATCAGCCTTTAAGACAGAGAAATTATCCAGGTGACTCTGCCTAATGAAATGAGTCCTTTAAAAGGAGAGTTTTCTCCAGCATATAGCAGAAGGGGAAGTCACAGAGACTTCAAGCCAAGGAGGAATCAAAGGATTTGACATACTGTTGATGGCTTGTAGATGAAGGGGGGTGTGATATGAAAAAGACCTGAGGGAGGCTTCCAGGAGTTGAGAGTAACCCCAGCCAATAGCAAGCAAGGAACCAAGGACCTCATTTCTACAACTGCAAGGAACTGAATTTGTCTAACAACCTGAGTGAGCTTGGAAATGGATTATTTCCCAGAGCCTCCAGATGAGCACTCAACCCAGCAAAAACCTTGCCTTTAAGCCTTGGAAGACCATGAGCCAGAAGACCCAGACATGCCATGCGGATCTTCTGACCTGCAGGACTAATAAAATGGGTGTTATTTTAAGCCACTAAATTTGTGATAATTTGTTAACAACAATAGAAGACTAATACACCATGTGACTTCTAATCCTCCAATAAAATTTCTATCATAGACTTAACAGGTTCAAGCATCTAATCCTCATAGCAGTCCTATTAATTAGGTAGGGTTTTTTTTAAACATTTAATTGAAGTTAGTTGATTTACAATGTTGTGTTAATTTCTGCTGTACAGCAAAGTGATTCAGTTATATATATATACAGTTATATATATACACACACACACACACACTCTTTTCCATTATGGTTTATGACAATATATTAAATATAGTTCCCTGTGCTGTACAGTAGGACCTTGTTTATCCATCCTATATAAAATAATTGGCATCAGGCAGGTATTTGTATTATTGCCATTTCACAGGTGAAGCTCAGAGAGATGAAATACTTTTTCTAAGGTCTCCGAGGTAGTAAGTGACAGGCTGAGATTTTTCCTCAAGCAGTCTGACCTCAGAATCCACACTCCATGACTTCTTGTTGCCCTTCAGATCAGTCCAAATACGGACACATGGAATTGTCCCAACTATTTATTTTTCCTTTGGATGACTCAAATGGTGCGTTCAGTCTTGCCAAGATGATACTTCTCCAGAAATCCTTCCTCAACTCTTGCAGATTGAGTAGGATGCTATTCTAGTATTCCTCTGACACCTCATGCTCTGTCTTATCAGGGCACAGAAGGTCCTGTGTTGGACACGTTTAGCACCTGTGTTGAATACTGGAGCACAGTGGGTACTCAAATATTTATCGAGTGCATGAATGAATGAATAAAATATTTTATTCAAGAGGCAGTGAGGAGCCATTTAAGGTCTTGAAGCAAAGGAGTGATCTTATCAAGCCTGTGCTCCAAGGACAAGCTGGGAGCAAGACTTGCACACAATGAACCATCCTCATCAGCATCTGAGGATGAAAAAAAGCTTATTTGCATTTTGGTCTTGGATTTCTTGAGCTGTGCAAGTTTGCTCTTATCTTCACTTGACCACATCTGGGTACTGGATAATGCCAGAAACTGTCGCGGTAACCACTAGGTTTCTCTTTATGAAGGTGGTCTCTGGAAAAAGAGCTGTGATTTGCGAAAGAGCTTGGGCCTGGAACTCCCTCTAGAATCAGGGGTCCCCCTACCAAGAAGGCAGTGCGACGCCGAGGCTACATGAGGAGTCAAAGACATGACGATGCCAGGAAGTACCCCGCAAGTCTAGACTTCACTAATCTAATCTACGCTTGCTCCCGGAGCACACTGCCCCGCCAGTTCTCCTTCCATATGCAAACACTGCCTCCAGACTAAGAAGACTGAAGGTCTTCCGCGTTGTAGGCTGCAGTTACAGATCCCAGCTGGAGGTCAGGTTTTAATCTTCGTTAGAGATGCCGAGTGTCTCGGTTTCTCTGCGCCGGGGCACTTGTCAGACGGCGCTGCTCTGAAAGTCCAGGAAACGCGCCTGAGGCGCCGAGAAAGATGCGAAAGTCAGTCCAGCTAGCCTTAGACCCAAGGTGAGGAGCCAGTGGGCCCAGAGAGACGCAGAGCCAAGCCGCGCCTAGGCACAGGCTCCAGGCCCTGAGGAGGAGGGGTCCCGGAGGCCCCCCGTCGCACCGACGCGCGGCAGAGTCCCCAAACCCGCGGCGCGGGAGAGGGGCGGGCCTGGGCTCGGCGCCTCCTGCGTTCGGGCAGCAGCTCGCGGCGCTGGGGGCGGGAGGGGGAGGAGCCACGTGGGGAGGAGCAAAACCCAGAGGCCCCGGGAACCTCCGGCAGAGCCGCAGCCGCGGGAGCCCGAGCCCGGCGCGCGGCTCTGGGAGCGCACCGTCCCGCGGAGCACCGCCTCAGCTTGCCTTCCGTGCGCAGCGGGGAGAAGGGCCGGTGCTGAAGAGAGCAAGGGCCCCGAGCTCCAATCCTTCTTCTAGGGCTGTTGGGCTGCCTGCCGCCCCAGTGGGACTCGGCCCCGCTCCCCGCGCCACCTGCGTCCCGGTTGCGCCATGGATCCTTCGGAGAAGAAGATATCAGTGTGGATCTGCCAGGAGGAGAAACTGGTGTCCGGCCTCTCCCGCCGCACCACTTGTTCGGACGTAGTGCGTGTGCTTTTGGAGGATGGCTGCCGGCGGCGACGGCGGCAGCGGCGGAGCCGGCGGCGGGGGGCGGCCGGCGACCCGCCAGGCCCAGGGGAGCTGCCGGAACCCCTGGACGAGGACGACGAGGACGACGACGATGAGGCGCTGCCCCAGGGCATGCTGTGCGGGCCCCCGCAGTGCTATTGCATTGTGGAGAAGTGGCGGGGCTTTGAGCGCATCTTGCCCAACAAGACGCGCATCTTGCGCCTCTGGGCGGCCTGGGGCGAAGAGCAGGAGAACGTTCGCTTCGTGCTGGTGCGCAGCGAGGCGTCGCTGCCCAACGCGGGTCCCCGCAGTGCCGAGGCGCGCGTCGTGCTCAGTCGCGAGCGCCCCTGCTCCGCGCGGGGCGTCCCGGCGCGGCCCAGCCTGGCCATGACCCAGGAGAAGCAGCGACGGGTGGTGCGCAAGGCCTTCCGCAAGCTGGCCAAGCTCAACAGGCGGCGCCAGCAGCAGCCGTCGTCGCCCTGTTCGTCCACTTCGTCGTCCGCAGCCTCATCCTGTTCGTTGTCGTCGCCGCGGGCCGCCGAGAACGCCTCGGTGGCGCGTATGGAGACGCTGGTGCATTTGGTGCTCTCCCAGGACCACACCATCCGTCAGCAGGTGCAGCGGCTTCGGGAGCTGGACCGCGAGATCGACCGCTACGAGGCCAAGGTACATCTGGACCGCATGCGGCGACACGGAGTGAACTACGTGCAGGACACCTACTTGGTGGGCGCCGGGATAGAACTCGACGGTGCCGGCCCGGGAGAGGAGCCGGAGCCGGAGCCCGCGCCGGCGGCAGCGGCAACGCCGCCGCCCGTGGACGGCGAGGCGCAGGCTGTTGCGCTGGAGGAGCTGGCCCGGCGCTGCGACGACCTGCTGCAGTTGCAGGAGCAGCGGGCTCAGCAGGAGGAGTTGCTCGAGCGCCTCTCGGCCGAAATCCAGGAGGAGCTGAACCAGAGGTGGATGCGGAGGCGCCAGGAGGAGCTCGCCGCGCGGGAGGAGCCCCCGGAGGCCGAGGGCGGCCTCGACGGTGAGCTACTGCTGGAACGCGAGCGGGTCCGGACGCAGCTCAGCACCAGCCTCTACATCGGGCTCCGGCTCAACACGGACCTGGAGGCCGTCAAGTCTGACTTGGATTACAGCCAGCAGCAGTGGGACAGCAAGGAGCGCGAGCTCCAGGGCCTTCTCCAGACTTTGCACACGTTGGAGCTGACGGTACCGCCCGATGGGACTCCGGTCTCCAGTGGGCCCTCGCGGAACCCCGGACCGCAGGCCTGCGCCGAGGTGTGGGTGGACCAGGCCCGCGGACTGGCCAAGAACTGCCCTGCTAACGACGAGGACTCGGACACCGGGCTGAGCTCCATGCACAGCCAGGACTCGGACTCGGTGCCCGTGTGCGAATCCCTCGTGTAGGAGGAGTAGGGTGGGAGCGGGGGGCGGCCGCCGCTCCCTTCCTTGAAGAACTCCGGCGTGGCCGACTCAGGGACTTGAAACCCGAGGGGAGCGGGCCCGGAGCTTTTGCCCGCCAGCAGCCCTCTGACTGGGCAGGAGGAGAGTCGGGGACGGCGGCCCCGCGGCGGCGCTGCTCAGGCCGCGGAGTGAAAGTGGAGGGTGTTGCTGGACGAGGAAGCTGGGTCTCCATTACGAGCTCTCTCGGGGGAAGGAGGGAGGGAGGAGGTGAGAACCCCCTATATTGGAAAACAAACGCCCCAGGAAATTGACGTGGTCCGAGCCCATTTTCAAAAAAAGAAAAAGAAAAGTATTATGGCGATTTCATCAATTTTTTGTATGGGAAGGACTGATGGCAGCTAGAACTTTAGTTTGTGGTATAAAGTACTTTTTAAAGAAACATTTGGGTGAAAAGGAAATTCCTTGAATGTTAATTGTGACTGTGAACGTGTTTAAACTAGTCAAAGAGGACGCACTGGTGTTGGCCCCAGCCTTACATCTTTGATAAAAACCCATAGGCACCCAAATCCTGGCTGTTTACATTTCTGCATATTTGGGAATTACCCATCTGCTAAACTCTTTGCCTTTTATTTTCTTTCAAAGACTAACTCTGTCTCCTCCTAGCAAATACAGTATGTGTTAAAATAGGGCCCTTTTTTTTTCAAACTCACCTTTTATTATTCTCAAAGCCAAACCTAACCCTTTGAGATATCGAATCAGGGTGAACGTAGCCCCTGGTTAAAATTTAATCTAGGCTCTTTACGATTTGCTCCTGCAAAGGTGATGTGTGTTGTCCTTTTATTCTTATTGCCACTTAATCCTTCAGACACTGTTATTCCAGAAAAAATAAAAGGGAAGTTGCAGAATTCAAGTACAACTACATTTGCCTTTTAATGAGCACTCTGATTGAAAGGTAAGCCTTGAAAGCAATGATCTTTGTTAGTGTTAAACTAAGCTACATGATTAAAACCAGCCATGACCTCAACAGATTTTACCAAACAAACCCAAGTCTCTCTTTGGTCAGAGATTAATTAGTTACTTGTCCCAACCTAAATCGAGATAGTGTAAATATCAAGTTTACTAGATAAGACCTGAAAAGAAAACGTAACATAAAACAACTTAATAGTACATCTTAGGTGAAGAATTTGGTTCACAACGGCACGTAGCCATAGATAAAAGCATATAAAATGGAGCTAAAGACTTGACTTGAATTACTCTTGTCTGGCTCACCCCTTTGCAGACACCACAGCACGCAAGTGCAGTGCTTCTCTCTTAATAGCTAGTGACAGAGCCCTGTGGGGACTCAGTGTAATTGTTCCAGTTATTTCAATGAAAACTTATCAGTTGTAGCTAGTTGTTGCCCGGGTGGAAGGAGCCTGCTGGTGGTGTTCCCTCCGGAGCTCAGAACTTCTGAGGAATGCAGGATCTAATCTCTCCTGAGGAGGTGTTAACAATGGGGTGTGTGTGTGGTGCCAGCCTGGTATCAGCCTCACTGTGCAGGGGCTGGCTCCAGTTTCAACACTACAGGGGAAGATAACTTAAGAGGTCTTGCTTTGTAGAGAACTTTCTTTCCTTGAAGAGATTCTCTGCTTGTTGCCAAGAGCGACCTGCTCACCTGACCTCCTCAAACCATTTAAGCTGTTTCCTTTTTAAGAGACAAGCTCCCCTCCCCACACACCACCACCATGTTATTACAACATGTGTAGATATTTTCAGATTTTCAAGTAAAATAGGAATTAAAAGGCTGTTTTCTTAATTGATGTTTTCCAAAGAACATTAGCTGGCATAATTATGGTTTTTTCATTTCATCTGATGCAGAAAACATCTATGGATTTGGTCTTGAGCATGATTAAAATGAGGAAGGGACCAAAAGAAACCCACTGTCCCTAGACGATCATCTGAACCCATAAACACAAAGCCTAATGATAGCTTTCTTTTGGAGGCAAAGGTAAAATCCTCATTAGAGTGTGACAAACGCTACTTGTCTGAATGGTTTATGCTGGCAATAGCCTGACCTGGTGGTTTTAAAATTATTGTGCCTTTTCCCCCGCCCCCAGGGTGGCAGGGGGAGGTGGTTCTTGGACGTTTATTAACTCAAAGAGAACACAGAAGTTGGCAGAACAGGATTGCCTGGCAGAAAGGGGCTGTTTTCCTTTTCACTATTATTATTTTAAACTTTGACGGGCTGCTGATGTCAGCAAATATGCCTGAAGCCCGTAAAGCAAATAAGCCACATCACAGGGAGAAGGCCTGCAGGGTTTTCTGGTGCCCTTTTTCTAGAACCTTCCTATGCTGGCCACCCGAAGATGCTTCTCCATCTACCTCTTCAGGCAGTGAAGGAAGTTTTGTTCATAACAAAGGGTGACCCAGTCTGCCCATTTTTACTTTCATCCAAATCAATTATTATATCCCCCAAAGGCACTTTCTGTGTGGGTAAGAGAAAGGAGAACAGGGTGAAAAAGAAAACAATAGTTCTTTTTACTGAGAACTCTTGCAAGCCTGAGGAAGGTAGAAATATGGGGATAAAAAGTACCAAAACAGTTCCCCGTGCTTAGAAAGTGCCTAGCAAATGCTAGATAGTCTTAAAATCTCATTCACTTTTAAAACAATCAACATGCCACTAAGAAATGAGAATGAATGCACAACAGTGAATGCAGCACCAGGATTTAAGTGTGCCGGGAAAACCACCTCCTCTCTTGTGCTCCTAGTCTAGCAGAATTCCTGGGGAGGAATCAGCAAGCTTACGGAGGAGAGGATGAAATGGAGCTGACTCCTTACCAACCAACCCCATCTTTTTTTAAAATTGATAGAATTTATTGTATCTTTGATCTTAGTGATCGCTTTCTCCGCCATCTCACAAACCAAAAAGATTTTACCTGGCTTCTCTATCTGTTTACTTCCTCATAAAACATGACAATGGTAATGATGATTTGGTAATTAGAAAAGTTACATTCTGTAGTCTTTATGGTGGTCCTAAAAATAACAAATAAGAAGGAAGTCACTCAAAATCACATCACCTAAAGTTATCATTATCAAAATTTGGTGTATTTTCTTCCAGACCTTTTTGAATTGTGAAGATTTCATATTTTGCCTCTTTTTTAAAAAAATATAATTTTAATGAGATTGTCTGAATGTTTTTAGGCTCAGATTTTGACAGACTCCTTGTATACGGCTCCACCCATGCACTGGATGCACTCTATTGCATATAATTATTCTCATGTTATTAGGTTGTTCCCAATTTTTTTTTGTATTATAAAACAACACTGTGATAAGCTTCTTTGTGTACATATCTGTTTTCCTAATTAGATACTGCTCTCCACCAATAAGATAAGTTCCCAAAAAGAGAATTCCGAGGTCAAAGAGTACAAACACTTAAAGGCTTGATACTTAATTGCCAAATTGCCGTTCAAAAGATTTGGTCTAATTACAATCTGCCTTGCATAACAGTACATATTTCACCACACCTTGACTCTCATTAGGTATTATATTTTGTTAAGAAAGTATTTTAACCAAAATTAATTAGTTAATTCTTTGTGGTCCCTGGAACCCAGGACTGGCAACCACTGACTTAAAATATCCATACAGCCTGAAGGGCAGGTCATTCAACCAGAAGTGTTAAGAGGACAAGGTGCTTTCTATTCTTCCCACTTTCTTAATTTCTCTGAATGCTTGCTTATTAGTAGCAATCTTGTCTCCTAGGGAACCCATCTGAGCAGGAGGGCCAAAAACTCTACAAGAGCAACTAAAGGGTATTAATGAATAGAATCAGATTTATAGAAAGAAAATATCCACTGTCTTTTTCCATCTTGAGTCTAGTAGAAAAGATTACCCTCAGAAGGTGATATCATAGAACATACTTGATTTCATGCTTCTCCCTATCCATCCTATCAAAAATTAAACCAAAATAAAGTAAACACATAAGCCCACTTGTTTATTAATAGCCTCTAATTAACAGTTTAGATTTTTCTAGGCATTTCTTTCTACATTTGATACTATACTTGAATTCACCCTTAAATTCTTGAAAAGGGAAAATTTGATCATGACAATTTGTGAGGCTTTCAGTGTGAAAGTGTTTGCGAAATGCATTCTCCTAAAAAGAAATGAAGGGGAATGAGGAGGGACTGTCTATTCTTGAGTGCTTTCCAAATACTAGCTCCTCATGCTGAGTTCCCCTGCATTTTTTCCTGCATTCATCTTTTGTGATAGACCTTTTTAACCTCCAGTTTTTATAGATAAAGAAGCTAAGGCCACCCATGTGGTGAGTACTAGATGCAAGAGTCTAACCTAAGCCTGACTAGAATCTGTACCCATTTTGCTGCATCACTCCAGGTACATTTACCCAAGAAATGCTCTGCACACTCAGAAAAAAGATTGCTCACAGCCCTCAGAGTATTGGCACTGGAGAAAGTGGTACTCAGAGACTATCAAGTCTTGTCCAGGTGTTTCCACCAGGGAGATGAAATGATTTTTTTTTCAAAACCATAGGGCCAGTAAGTATCTACCAGGTGAGGATTTAGGAGAAGACAAAGGAGGAGAAATTCCTATGTAAATATCTGGGCATCTCTCAGAGTTGAAGACTTCACCAGTGTTCTCACATAAAATTAGTACCCTTTGTATCACCACGGAGGCTTTGACTGAGTGTCCCAAGGATAAGGTGCATAGCCAGCAACCTGGAGTCCTTAGCCATCAAAGCAGCCAGCTGTGCCCTGTTCACAGTCACATCTGGAAGGCGGTGCCAACCATAACTGTTCTGGAGCTGTCCCCAGCTTTTACTTACCTAGGCCTTGTTCCTGAGTGAGCCTCTGGTACATGAGGATCAGAGGAGGGGAAGGGAGGCAGAGTCAGGTCTTCCAAAGATCCCTGTGCCCATGGTGTTGGGCAGGCACACCTGATATATGACGTTTCGGTGTTCATGCTGACTCCGCTGCACATGTGGACACCTGGAGTGGATTGCTGTGAAGGCCCACTGCCCCAATCTCTGCCCCTCTCATCCAGTCCTATGCAAATTTTTCCTGTTTCAAACATCTCCAGGACTCCCTGTTGCTTTCAGGATAAAAATCCACATTTCTTAGCACAATTTATAAGGTTGTTGGTTAGCTAGCTCAAGACCTGTCTTCAGAGTCATCCTTTCCCACCTTAAGACCGCAGAGGTGAGTGGATCGTATTTCTTCATTAAGGTCACACTGCCATCCTCAGTTTGTACAAGGTCCCTCTTCTAATTTTTACTTCATGTTTCCTCCCCCAATCCTACTTCCATTTCCTTTCTCCCCACCATAGACACCTATTTTAGTGTATTTAGTCCATAATCTTCCAAAGCCATCTGAACACATTCAGGGCTGTCATGTTGCACACCTCCAGGGGGCACAATTCATGCTGTGTTCTGGAATCGTGCAGCAGAGGGCACCATTCACATAGGAAACTGTGTGACTAGTAACCCTGAAGTTGAGCAATGTACTGGAACAATCCATTTGCTTACGGTGAGTTTATGTATCCTTGGAAAGTAGAAAGAAACAGTTTGTGGGCTTATGTCTAATATATGTGACCTTTGTTGAGCTACACAGCTCATTATATTTCTCTCTTTTTTACATGATATTGTGTTTGTGTGAGCACTCCACACTACAGTTTGTAAATCTAGTTCATTATTTCTAACCTGCATAGCATAGTTACTTTAATTTATACATTTCCTTAGTGGGCTTCCCTGGTGTCTCAGAAGGTGAAGAAGCTGCCTGCATTGCAGGAGACCTGGCTTCAATCCCTGGGTGGGGAAGATCCCCTGGAGAAGGGAATGGTAACCCACTCCAGTATTCTGGCCTGGAGAATTCCATAGCCAGAGGAGCCTGGTGGGCTACAATCCATGGGGACGCCAAGAGTCCGACAAGACTACTGAGCAACTAACACATTAGTGAGAGACATCTAGATTGTAACCAAGTCCTCAAACAATGTTGCAGTAAACACAGATGGAGATCAATGGCCATATGTGAGAATTTGAGGTTTAAAACACAGCTGTTTTAGTGCTAAATGGCTTGATTGCTCTTCCAAAAGGCTCTACCAGGTCAGGCTTTCATCAGCAGTGAAGATTCCCATTTTCCACATAGCCTTACCAGCACTTGATATAATCCAACTTTCTACTATTTACGAGTTTGCTTTACTTGACATTTCTTTTTGAGTTCTAGGGGAAATTAACCTTCATATGCTCATTATCCTTTGGGTTCTTCTGTTCATTGCCTGTTGTTATCAACCATTTTTCCTTTGGGTCTCCTCTTTCTGGCAGATTTACAAGAGTTCCTTACTTCTTCTGAATGTTACTTTCTTATTAACCTTAGAACAAGTGTAAATATCTTACTCTAATTTGTCCTTCATCTTTAGCTGTTATCTATGGTATTTTTTGTTGAAAAAATGATTTAATTTTAATATAGTCAAATCTAGCACCCCCATCTTTCCCTTATGGTTTGTGGTTTAGAATTCTTGGTTAAGATATTGCGTAAAAGTATGACACTATATTTTCTTCTATTAATATTAGCCTCACATTCTCCGCCCACTCCCCTCCCTTCATTCTCTCTGTCTTTTCCTTTACCTCACTTTTTTTTATCCTCTCCCTCCTTGGTTCCTTTCTCACTCATTAACCGGAATACTTCTAAAGAAAGATCCTTCCTTTTGTCAAATGTCACCCTGAAGAACAGTTTAAATCTTGATTATCCTGAAATATAAGATAAAAGCAACATTTACACATTTTATTTTTATTTACAGTATTCAAAATAATGTGATTTTCCCCTAGCATTCTCCAAAGGTGGCTAATGAGTTTTTTATTCTTTGTTCATTCTTTTGGGAATCATTATTAAATTTTGAACTTAAAATATTTAATGTGTTTTAGTCTACTGTATTTTTGGTACTATTATTGGCTGAGTGGGAGCTTCTTTGGTTAGTTCTGAATCCTTTTCACACATTTTTCATAATCTTTGATAGCTTCCTTTTCTCTTCTTTGTGTCAAGATGTTCCAAGCTCAGACTGTACATTTTCTGACTCAGACCTGAAATCAACCATCACTATAAGAAGCTCTGATTCCTTTTAATGGGAAATGATATATCTTTTTAATTAAAATTTTTTAAACTTTATATTGGAGTATAGTTGATTAACAATGTGCTAATTTCAAAGTGATTCAGTTATTGTTGTTCAGGCACTAAGTTGTATCCGACTTTGTGACCCCATGGACTGCAGCACTCCAGGCTTCCTTGTCCTTCACTGTCTCCCACAGTTTGCTCACACTCGTGGTAATTGAGTCAGTGATGCTATCTAACCTCATCCTCTATCCTCCTCCTGCTCTCAGTCGTTCCCAGTATCAGGGTCTTTTCCAGTGAGTCGGCTCTTGGCATCAGGTGGCCAAAGTATTGGAACTTCAGCTTCAGCATCAGTCCTTCCAATGAATATTCAGGGTTGATTTATTTTAGGATTGATTGATCTCCTTGCTGTCCAAGGGACTCTCAGGAGTCCTCTCCAGCACCACAGTTTGAAAGCATCAATTCTTTGGTGCTCAGCCTTCTTTATAGCCCAACTCTCATATCCATACATGACTACTGGAAAAACCATAACTTTGACTATACAGATCTTTGTTGGCAAAGTGATGCCTGCTTTTTAATATGCTAAGTTTGTCATAGCTTTCCTTCCAAGGAGCAAGCATCTTTTAATTTCATGGCTGTAGTCACAGTTCACAGTGATTTTGGAGCCCAAGAAAATAAAATCTGTCACTGTTTCCACTGTCCCCATCTATTTGTCATGAAGTGATGGGACCAGATGCCATGATCTTAGTCTTTTGATTGTTATTTTAAGCCAGCTTTTTCACTGTCTTATTTCACTCTCATCAAGAGGCTCTTTAGTTCCTCTTTGTTTTCTGCCATTAGAGTAGCATCATCTGCATACCTGAGGTTGTTGATATTTCTCCTGACAACCCTGATTTCAGCTTGTGATTTATCCAGCCCAGCATTTCTCATGATGTACTCTGCATATAAGTTAAATAAGCTAAATATAACCTTGAATGTATTCCTTTCCCAGTTTTGAACCAGTCTGTTGTTTCCATGTCCAGTTCTAACTGTTGCTTCTCGACCTGCATACAAGTTTCTCAGGAGGCAGGTAATGTGGTCTGGTGTTCCCATCTCTTTAAGACTTTTCCACAATTTGTTGTGATCCACACAGTCAAAGGTTTTAGTGTAGTCAATGTAGCAGAAGTAGATGTTTCCCTGGAATTTCTTTGCTTTCTCTATGATCCAATGAATGTTGGCAATTGAATCTCTGGTTCCTCTGCCTTGTACATTTGGAAGTTTTCAGTTATACACATACATGTATCTATTATTTTTCAAGTTTCAAACTTTTTATCATTTAAGTTATTAAGCAGAGTTCTGTGTTCTATACAGTAGGTCCTTGTTGGCTATATATTTTAAAAATAGCAGTATGTACATGTCAATCTCAAAGCCTCAATCTATCCTCTCTCTTTCCCCCTAGTAATGATGTTTGTTCTCTAAGTCTGTGAGTCTATTTCTGTTTTGTAAATAAATTAATCTGTAACAATTTTAAAGAGTCCACATATAAGCAATATATTGTGATATTTGTCTTTGGCTTACTTTGCTTAGTATGATAATATCTAGGTCTATCCATGTTGCTGCAAACGGCATTGCTTCATCCTTTTTAATGGCTGAGTAATATTCTATTGTATATATGTACCACATCCTCTTTCCTCTCCTCAACCCCTGATAACATCTTTTATATTCTGTGGAGAAATGTCTTTTCAAGTCCTTTGCCCACTTTGAATTAGATTGTTTTTGTTGTTGTTACTCTTCTTGTTGAGTTGTAGAACTTCTTTACATATTCTGAATATCAGTCCCTTATCAGATGTATGATTTATTAATGTTTTCTCCCATTCCGTTTATTGCCTTTGTTGATGGTGTGTTTGATGCATAAGATTTTGTTTAATTTTTTTTAATAGAATTCAACTTACTAATTTTTTCCTTTGTTGTGTTCTTTTGGTGTTATATCTGAGAAATCCTTACAAATCTTATGTCTGGAAGCTTTTCCTCTGTTTTCTACTAAGAGTTTTATAGTTTTAGCTCTTACACTTAGGTTTTTGATGATTTTTTTGGACAGTATTCTTGTTATTTTTATTGACAAATGGCTTTTTAGAGGTCCTTTCTGTGCCATTCCCACTTAAGTCACTTACAAGATTTTTTTTTCTCTTTTTTTTTTCCTTTCATTGGACGAATAGATTTTTCTTTGACTGATATCAAAGTTATACATTTAATTTTGTTCTTCTATTTTCCAAGCATACTTCTACTTATTTTTTCTGACCTCTATATAAACTTGTAACTGCTGTGTTTGTCCCCAAGCAAGATAAGAATCTTAACATACTAGTCTCACTTCTCTGGTCTCTTGCCCTCTTCATTTTGATATCATCTATAATTTCAGTTATAGAAAATCTTATGTAGCTAATATTCTTTATCAGTATATTTTATTTGGGTCACAGTAAATATATATATTTTCTTGAGTAGCATTGATAACTTTATTATGTTAAGTCATTCTGTCCAAGAATATGATAATAATAAAGTATAACAAATTACTCCCAAATTCAATGTGGCTTAAAATAATATTCATTTGTTCTCACTTATGCACCTGTGAGTCATTTGAGGGTTGGTTGATCCTGGCAAGGCTCCGCTGAACTTGGATTTAATCTGTGGGTTGGTCTTAGGTATGGGATGGGCTTAATCTTTGAGATGGGTCTGTCATCCTCTTTGGACCAGTGGCATAGAGCTTTCCCCAAGGTCCTTTGGAGTTGTTACAGAGGTCTTGGCCTGGAATTTTTCTTTTTCACACCTTCTTCTGTGAGCCTTGGCTTGCTCAATCCAAGTCAACACACAAATATTGAGTTCATGCTGTGTACCAGGCCTAGGGATTAAGCCTGCAAAAGCAAGAATCAGTAAAATAGGTAGCATTAAATAATTAAAAATGCCCTCTAAGACACTGGTATGGGGATTTTAAATTTATTAAGCTGTTTGAACTAATATTTTTCCTAAAGAGAAAACTGGTACATAAACCATGTTACTGCTGCTGCGGCTGCTGCTAAGTCGCTTCAGTCATATCCGACTCTTTGTGACCCCTTAGACGGCAGCCCACCAGGCTCCCCTGTCCCTGAGATTCTCCAGGCAAGAACACTGGAGTGGGTTGCCATTTCCTTCTCCAATGCATGAAAGTGAAAAGTGAAAGTGAAGTCGCTCGGTCGTGTCCAACTCTTAGGGACCCCATGGACTGCAGGCTACCAGGCTCCTCCGTCCATGGGATTTTCTAGGCGAGAGTACTGGAGTGGGGTGCCATTGCCTTCTCCAATAGTCATACTATTATATTGATATTACACAGCTACTAAAATAATTAGATCTGCATTGTTGACATGAAAACAATCATGTATATTACCTTGTCAAATAAAAAAGCAAGGAAATGACAATAGTGTAAACTTAGTACTTTTTTCATAGCTCTAAAAATTAGACGTTTCTTAGCTTTGTCTACAGAAAAGGTCTGGAATCAATTTTTGCCTGGGAGTATCACTAACACCTATATTTGATATCTAAATACCATTTTTTCTATTAAAAAGACTCCTTGAAGTAATGGTTGATTCTGAATTAATAATGAGAAATAGATAAGATAGGCTGGCTATATCCTGTGTTCAAGAAAGCAAGGAAACTGTAGAGGATTTTATGCTATATATAAACTCAGGGGCAACCTGGAGGGGCTTCAAATTTAAAGACAGGAAAAAATAAATTTCAGTGAGAACAACAACTATAGTGAATTGAAACAAAGCAAAAATATGAAAGACTAGGAATTCACAATGATGTTACAAAAAATTAACCTGTTAATCAACTTTGATGAATATGAGGTGGCTAGGATACCAAGTTGTTACTCTGGAAATTAGTAATAAAGAGAACACTTTTTCTGTCTTTCTTGTACATGCTGTGTTTCTAAGTTATCAGTTGATGAGGAAAGGTTTTTCTTTATAAAAGAATTTCATCTAGCAAATGCAGAAGAAATGATAGAATTAGAAAATTACCCATATGCAACCCATAACAAATTAATGCATCTAGATAGTGATCACTGATGATGTTAAAATGAGCAGGTGTCAAGTTAATGGGAAACTTTATAGTGGGCGGATTAGTTGACAACACTGCCATCCACGGGATGTCCAGTCATGATGTACCACCTAGAATGATCAAATAGAAAGCACTTAGCCCCAGATAACTGAGTCTGAATCTGATCAAGAGTCTACTTCTGTTGTGGAGGTTATAGGAAACAGGGAGAAGAGAAGAACATGTGGGATAGTATTCTCAGTATGTAATAGCCAAGTCTAGACTGGGCAGTTCTATAGGGCAAAAATCCATGATAAACAACCTAAAAGAGGGAATGGAAATAAACCATTATAACTAAAAGAGACTAAGCAACATTCAACAAGTTATGGACTTATTTGGGATAGTAACTCAAATAAACGAAGGGTTAAAAAAATTTTAGGGACAATCAGGAAAAATAGAAACAGACTATTTGTTAAAGGATGATTGCTATTTTTAGATATAATAATGACAAAATGATTGTTTCGAAAAGGTTTTACCTGTTCAGTTCAGTCACTCAGTCGTGTCAGACTCTTTGCGACCTCATGAACTGCAGCACGCCAGGCCTCCCTGTCCATCACCAAATCGTGGAATCTACCCAAACCCATGTCCATTGAGTGATGATGCCCATCCAACCATCTCATCCTCTGCCGTCCCCTTCTCCTCCTGCCCTCAATTTTTTCCAGCATCAGGGTCTTTTCAAATGAGTCAGTTTTTTGCATCAGGTAACCAAATTATTGGAGTTTCAGCTTCAACATCAGTCCTTCCAATGAACACTTAGGACTGATCTCCTTTAGGATGGACTGGTTGGATCTCCTTGCAGTCCAAGGGACTCTCAGGAGTATTCTCCAACACCACAGTTCAAAAGCATTAATTGTTTGGTGCTCAGCTTTCTTTATAGTCCACCTCTCACATCCATACATGACAACTGGAAAAACCATAACCTTGACTAGATGGACCTTTGTTGGCAATGTCTCTGCTTTTTAATATGCTGTCTAGGTTGGTCATAACTTTCCTTCCAAGGAGTAAGTGTCTTTTAATTTCACAGCTGCAATAACAATACAAAATAAAATACTATGGTAAAATAATATAATGTCTGAGATTTGCTGAAATATTTCATGGAAAAATTGGATGGTCTGGAGATGACCAAAAATTGGCAAGATATTGATATTTGTTGAAGGTAGGTGATAGGTATTTGGGGATACATTATACTGTTCTCTGGGTTTATGTATTGGTTTGAGGATTGTAATAGTAGAAAGTGAAAAAAATTGCAGAAAAGTATAGAAAATATGTATGCTTTTTTTTTCCTTTTAATAAAACAGGACAATAAACTTTGTTATACTATTTTCTCTGGTTATCTTTGGGAAATAGGATCAGGGAGTGATATGAGAAACTGCTATTTTTTATTTTATAAATTTGTGTATCATTTGACTTTTTAAGCAAGTACATATAACTTATATAACTAAAAAAAACCATTAAAGTTTCATAATTAAGGTATGAGCAAAGTACTGTGAGAGAGACTGTTTTCTTATATCTTGGGTAAACATAGCTGCTGAAAATAGGATCTAAAACCGTGAGAGTGAAGGTTGCACTGAATCATAGGAGTAGGTTCAGCCTGACCCTGAACCAACCAATCTGCAGACCTTGAGGGATAACAAAGTGACCTCTGTCTCTGGGACAGATGATCTTCTCATCCTGTCACTGGCAGCAAAGCAGGCTTTTGAGTAGAGTGAGTCTTTGATCAATTACTTAAAGTATTTAATCTGATCATTCTGTGTTCAAGTTTTGAACTAATCTCTTAATGCCTGAATTAATCACTTAGTTATGAAGGTGTTAACCAGTTACTCATTTTCCAGCCATGTCTGTGTTCTACATGAGTGCATTTTCTGAGTCAGTCCAGATCCAGGAGGAAAGGGTAGCTGAGAGGCTACAGGAGCATAAATGAGTCTAAATCCCTGGCAGCTTGGGGCCCTGCGGAGATTTTACAGGGAATCCACATAACCCATACCCACAGCAGGCAGTCAGAGGGCATAATAAACCACTTTTAACATTCATGTACTGCTAATTTGTGAATCTTTGTAGATGGCATTATGATGAATACATAAAATCCTTCCTGAAGTTGGAGGAGTCTTAAGACTTTCTGTGTCAACTACCATTACTAAGATATATCTATAGTTTTTGATATTAGAATGTGTCCTTATATGGAAAGAGAACAGGAACCACTGGCCTAAAGTTATTAATTATTCCTAAGTTTATCTTCAGGATTGTAAGTTGGGGTGCTCTTTCCATTTGCTGTTTTTCCAAAAGTTAAATCCCAGGCATATTTCTGCTATGCGGTTCACTGAGACATCTGAGGCTGCCAGGCTCCCTTCTCCTTGCTCCCAGGGTGCCTTACACACAGCTCCATTAACACTGATTTACACTGGCTGTTCTACTGGTGTCTCCTCCACCATAGTGGCAAGGGAAGGGGAATTGGTAGAGGTGAGGATAAGGGTTCATTGACCGAAACTCATGAGCACCCACAGGCTCAGAAACTAGAGACAAAGAGATGAACAGGATACACTCCTGACTCTCAGAGAGCTCACTGAGTAAGAGGTGTGGGAGTAAAGGATAGACAAACAAGCAGACAATCACAATGCTCTGTATGGCTCCCATGGGAAAATTAAGGAGGCATCTAACCCAGATTGTGGAAGTCAGAGACACCGGGAGCAGATCACGCCCAGGCTGAGATTTGAAGGACTGGTTGGAGTTGAACAAGTTGAAGTGGGAGAGGGAGGGAACAGTTAATGCAAACTGCAGAAGAAGACAGCGCAAAGCCAGAGTTGCGAGGCAGAAAGTGGGGAGAGAGGAGGCTGGTGAGGTGGGTAGGGGCTTGACCGTGATAGGTCCTGTGTGCCATGATGAAGACTGTAGACTTAACCTGGAGACAAAAGAGAAGACATTAGAGGTTCAAAGGCAGAAACCTGCCATGAGCAGATGTGTCTGCTTGAATCATAACCTTGGCTACAGTGTGGATGACAGTTTGCGTGTGCAAAACCGGAAAATGGAGGGATGTGCCAGGGGGCTGATTCCTAAAGCAGCAAAGATTCAGGCGGAGGCCTGAAAGAAGGCAATAGTCATTGGAATGAAGAGAGAGCAGACCCTGGAGACACTGAGGAGGTGGAACAGGTTGGCTGGATTGGATGTGCAGAAGGAAGACTCAGGGATGATAACCAGGTTCCTGGTCTGGGAAATGGGTGGCTAGTCACAGAGGCAGGGAATACAGGAGGAGGAGGTGGTTTGAGAGAAGATGGTGCAGGAAATCAAACTCTGTTTGGGTGAGGCGCATTCTCTGTCAGCTTTTCTAGGAGATGATTGGTTGACAAAATCACCAAGGAAGTGAAAGTTTCAAGCCACAGAGTAGCACACAATGCTTCCTATTTTTGGTATCCAGGGCCAGTTTTTGAACATACACATCAGAACTGAAATGTCTACCTGCGGTTGCACATGATCACACATCGTTTGGAGCAGCAACAAAGGAGACAAACCTTTGTGCTTTAAGGAAATGAATACATTTCATTTTCTGAGGGCAAAAATGTATTGTTTAGAAACAATGCTGCAAGGTAAAATAATTTGGCTAATCCCAGATGATTGGTAGGACCTAAAATTAATGCAACTGCTAGGAATTCCCTGGTGGTCCAGCGGTTAGAACTCTCTGCTCTCACAGCCAAGGCCCCAGGTTCAGTCCCTGGTGGGGGAACTAAATCCCGCAAGTCACACAGTATGGCCATAAATAAATAAATAATGCAACTGCTGAGAAAAACTCCAAGACATGGTGAAAAGTTTAAGATTTGGAGCCATAGGTTAAAATCCAGGCTTTTCCCCTTGCTGATTCTCTGATTTACTAATTCTATGGTTTAGGTTAAATTATTAACCTAGAAAAGTTAAGAATCATAATAAGCACCTCACAAAGTCATTATGCAAGTGACATGAATTTTAATTTTGTAGACTTATTGTTTTGAACTAAGCAGTGCCAAGTGCCTTGTCCCACCTATTCCTTCTTTTAGTCATGTATTCCTGTATTCATTTGTATAGTCACCAACACCTACTATAAATACGCATTACATGCCAGCCACTGTGGCAGCCTCAGAGGATACAAAATTGTATAAGACATGATCCAATGAGGACAAGGGGCTTCTCTGATAGCTCAGCTGGTAAAGAATCCACCTGCAACTCAGGAGACCCTGCTTTGATTCCTGGGTTGGGAAGATCCACTGGAGAAGGGATAGGCTGCCCACTCCAGTATTCTTGGGCTTCCCTGGTAACTCAGACAGTAGAGAATCTGCTGCAATGCGGGAGACCTGGGTTTGATCCCTGGGTTGGGAAGATTCCCTGGAGAAGGGAAAGGCAACCCATTCTAGTATTCTGGCCTGGAGAATTCCATAGACTATAGTCCATGGGGTCTCAAAGAGTCAGACATGACTGAGTGACTTTCACTTCACTTCACTTCACAATGAGGACAAGAGATAAAAAAACAAAGACAGGGAACACAGTAATCATGTGGTCCAAAAGTTTGGAAGAGAGATGAGGAGAGCCTGAACTAGGAAATGGGCTTAAGCAGGGATCGAGACTTTTAGAAAAAGCTTGCCTCACTCACTGTGCTGTGCTTAGTCGCTCAGTCATGTCTGACTCTTTGTGATCCCATGGACTGCAGCTCACCAGGCTCCTCTGTTCATGGGATTCTTCAGACAAGAATACTGGAATGGGTTGTCATGCCCTCCTCTAGGGGATCTTCCTGATCCAGGGATCGAACCTAGGTCTCCCTTATTGCAGGCGGGTTCTTTACCAAATGAGCCACCAGGGAAGCCCTGCCTCACTCACATGTGGAGGTTAATCACTGGTGGAGGATGAGGGAGAATGAGCAGCCTGGAACGATTCCCAGGTTTTCAGGTTGGACAAATGGGAATATATGGGTGAGTGCTTTTCTTGAATGGTGTGGACTGGGTCTTGGCATGAAGTAGGAGTGGGAGATGGTGAGCTCAGCTTGGAATCTGTTGTGTTGAGGTGCCTTTGGGTGCATCTGTTGGGAGGAGGGAAGCAATGCACAGGGAATCAGATGCTCAAAGAGTGTAGAGTGGGAATATGAGGTACTGAAGATAGAGCTCTGGATAACATGGAGGTTTAAGTAGTAAATAGAGAAAGAAGAATTCACAAAAACTAAGAAAAAAACAGAAGTAGGGGAAGGAAAAAGCAGCATTGTGGAAATCATGTTTAGGGAGAGTGAGTTTCAAAACAAGGGTGGCTACCAGTACTCATTCTATTTGGTGATTTATAACTGTAGCCTTGGAGAAGGGAATGTCAGAAGACTACGGTTGCTTAAACCACATTTAGTGGCTTGAGAAGTGAGTGGGAAGTAGAAAGATGGTGACAGCAAGTAATGAGAATTCATTTGAGAAGTCTGGTGTGAGGAGAGTGTGGGGATATGACTATAGCGGTTAAAGGATGAAGAGCAAAGGCAGAATGGAAGGTGAAGGGGAAAGTGACCCACAGTGAGACTGGAGAAGCTGGCAAGGGCCAGAACATATAGGGTCCAGAAGGCCACAGGCAGGAATTTGGAGTTTGATGTGTAATGCCCTAAGAATCACTGAAAAGCTTCAAACAGGGGAATGACATGATTGATTCTTCTGCCTGCTCAATGGATGACAGAGGAAGAAAGCAACTGGGCTTTGAGATCCTCAAGGTGGAGAAGGTCTGTGATGTGACTCTGGGCGTGGATGGCTAAAGACATTGGCTGAAGTTGAAGGTCATCAAAGCTGAGAGGCCACGGGTGTTGGGATGTTGAACATTCACATTCAATATCCACATGGATGTTGAAGGTCCCTATGATGATATCAAAATTGGGATGGAGAGAGGAAGGGTTCTGAGGGTAAAGGAACACACAGAGAGAGAGATCAGTGGAAGCAACACTGACTATAGGGGAAGCTTATGTTGGAATAGTGTCTAGGAAAGAGAGGGGTGAATGAGCCCATGACCCTGTTTATGTAGCTCATGTGCTCTGCATTCATCAAAAGCTTCCTGTTATCCACTGAAAGTCTAAACATCTTAGCACAATGCATCTTAACAGCCTCATCTCCCACTTCCACCCTCCCCTAGCCTCACTGAACAACTTGAGGTTATCTATTCACACCTCTCTCCTTTGTACACACTATCCTTCCTATATCAAATGTCTGTCCTTCCTCCTACTCTTGCATGAACCCCTATAACTTAATTCAAATGTCATACTTCTATAAATTCTTTCTCAAATGCCTCAGCCATTTGGGGAGCCAGTATATATTGAACATCTACTGTGCAGGAGGCTCTAAGTAAGTCACACTGTCTTTTGGTCTCTCCTCTGAGCCACCCCATCCAAGCTTTCCAGGTCTGCCAGCAAAGTAGAGGCTGGCTCAGTGTCAGATCTCCCAGACTTGGCTCAATAATCACCAAACCTGAGAACCAGACTCCACTGGAATTTCATCAACAGGAAAGGCTGGGCAGGTTTCTTCCCCTTACTCCCAACCTCAGCAGCTTCTATAGCTATAAACAACAAAGAATACTTAATATGTGAAATGCATTGGCCTGCCTGTGAAGCAGTGCTCCTGATTCATTTGGAACTTGAGGTCAGATTTTATTGCAATACATGTTTTATATCTTGATTTCTTGGCATCCATGAGCACAGCCCTGTCTGCATCTAGATACAACATGGTTTTTCACCAAGAGTCATTTGCAGTAAGCAGAATGGAGATAATCAAGAGTTTCTTTGAGGGGTGATATTCTCTCAGTAGTGACCACAGGATGAGAAAGGTCACTCTTCATTTCAATCCCAAAGAAGGACAATGCCAAAGAATGTTCAAACTACCCTACAGTTGCCCTCATTTCACATGCTAGCAAAGTAATGTTCAAAATACTTCAAACTAGCCTTCAGCAGTATGTGAACTGAGAACTTCCAGATGTATAAGCTGGATTTAGAAAGGCAGAGGAACCAGAGATCAAATTGCCAAGATCCACTGGATCATAGCAAAAGCAAGGGAATTCCAAAAAATCATCTACTTCTGCTTCATTGACTATGCCAAAGCCTTTGACTGTAGGGATGATAACAAACTGTGGAAAATTCTTAAAGACATAGGAATACCAGACCACTTTACCTGTCTTCTGAGAAACCTGTATGCAAGTCAAGAAGTAACAGTTAGCACCAGACATGAAACAATGGACTGGTTCAAAATTGGGAAAGGAGTACAACAAGGCTGTATATTGTCACCCTACTTGTTTAACTTATATGCAGAGTATATCATGTGAAATGCCGAGCTGGATGAATCATAAGATGGAATCAAGATTGCTGAGAGAAATATCAATAACCTCAGATATGCAGATGATGCCACTTGAATGGCAGAAATTGAAGAGGAACTAAATAGCCTCTTGACGAGGGTGAAAGAGGAGAGAAAAAAGGCTGGTTTAAAACTCAACATTCAAAAAACTATCATGACATCCAGTCCTATAACTTCATGGCAAATAGATGGGGAAAAAGTTGAAGCAGTGACAAATTTTATTTTCTTGGGCTCCAAAATCACTGTGGACTGTGACTACAGCCATGAAATTAAAAGACACTCACTCCTTGGAAGGAAAGCTATGACAAATCTAGACAGCATACTAAAAAGCAGAGATATCACTTTGCCAAAAAACCCATATAGTCAAAACTATGGTTTTTCCAGCAGTCACGTGTGAATGTGAGAGTTGGACTATAAAGAAAGCTGAGCGCTGAAGAATTGATGCTTTTGAACTGTGGTGTTGGAGAAGACTCTTGAGAGTCCCTTGGACTGCAAGGAGATCCAACCAGTCCATCCTAAAGGAAATCAGTCCTGAATATTCATTGGAAGGACTGATACTGAAGCTGAAACTCCAATACTTTGGCCACCTGATGCAAAGAACTGACTCATATGAAAAGACCCTGATGCTGGGAAAGATTGAAGATGGGAGGAGAAGGGGATGACAGAAGATGAGATGGTTGGATAGCATCACCGACTCAGGGAACATGAGTTTGAGTAAACTACGGAAGTTGGTGATGGACAGGGAGGCCTGGCGTGCTACAGTCCCTAGGGTCACAAAGAGTTGGACATGGCTGAGTGACTGAACTGAACTGATATGTGGAACCTGTAAAACAAATTAAAAAAAAAAACAAATAGACTTGTAGATCCAGCAAACTAGTGAATCAACAAAGTCAAGAGGAAGTGGGAGGGTGGCATAATAGTCGAAGGTGAAACCAACAAACTTTCAGTCTAGACTAATACACAAATCTCACAGTGAGAAATAAAATGGGTAGTGTTCAAGTGCATGGACTGTGGTGCAGACTATCTCCAGAGGAACTGGCAATTCCATTTCCTAGCTGGGTGACCTCAGACACATGAGTTAACTTTGGTCTTAGTCTCGTGAGAATAAAATGAAGATAAGGATAATAACTGGACTTCCCCAGTGGCTCAGCAGTTAAGAATCCACCTGCAAAGCAGGAGCTGCAAAAGATGTGGGTTCAATCCCTGGGTAAGGGCATGGCAAACCACTCCAGTATACCTTGCTGGAGAATAACAAGGACAGAGGAGCATGGCGGACTATGGTCTGTAGGGTTGCAAAGAGTTGGACACAACTGAAGTGACTTAGCACACACATAAAGATTACAACTACTCTTTCAGTTATTGCAGGTATTAAATGAGTGTCAGAGAAGTGCCCATCACAAAATATGTATTATAGGGTACTATTAGTAAAAATTGTTTTTGAGAGATGTAATGTTTAATTTTTTTGTCAACTTGACTGGATCACAAGGTGCCCATATATTTGGCTAAAGATTATTTCTCCATGGGTCTGTGAAAGTGTTTCTGGATGAAGTTAACATTTGAACTGGTGGACTCAGTAAAGCAGTTTGCCCTCCCCAGTGGGCATCATCAAACTTGCTGAAAGCCAGAATAGAACAAAAAGTTGGAGGAAAGAAGAATACATCTCTTCTTGCTGAGCTGGGACATAAGTCTTGTCCCACCCTCGGTGCTCCTGGTTCTCAGGCTTTTAGATTCAGACTGAATCAACCACTGGCTTTTCTGAGCCTCCAAGGTACAGACAGCAGATTGGGAGACGTCTTAGCATCCATAATAACATGAGCCAATTCCTTATAATAATTCACTTCCTACATATATATCCTACTGGTTCTATTTTTCTGGAGAAGCCTGGCTGAAAAAAGAGGGCATTTACAAATGGCTATAGAAACACAGAGAAGGATGTTATTCCACCTGCAGGGGATTTGGAAAAGCAGAGAAGATGGGACCCAAAAGATGTATGTGAATGTGTTGGGTGACTAAGAAAAGGAAAGATATTCCAGACAAAGGGAACAGAGTGTGTGAAGGCATGAAGAAATGAAGACCATTACATGTAGGGCAAGTTGAAGAGTTTAAAGATAGGGCAGGCATGGAAGACAGTGGTGAGAACAAGGTGTTAGCACATAACGGGGCATATGAGGTTAACATGATGGACTGGGGCCAGTTCTGAAGACCCTAGAGTTGGAGTATGTAACATCATCAGATTTGCCATGTCAAAAGATATCTGTGGTTGCCACATGTAAAGGGAAGAAACTGTCCAGAAAGACCAGTGAGGAAGTTGCTTAAGGTCGGAACTGGACAGTATTTGTAGACACCAAGAGTAGTAAATAGATGTAAGGCATTTTTGATTTGGAACAGAAAAAGTATAATGCCTGGGTGTTGGGTGGTGAAGAAATGAGGATTGAGGAGTAAAAAATGACAGATACCATTCATTTAGAGAAAGAATTGAGAGGGGTGTGTAAGAGTTGGGGAGAAGATGAGAAGCTGAGTTTTGCACATGCTGGATATGAGATGCTTTTTGCACATCCAGGTGGAGGTAAACAGAAGACAGTTCTGCACAAATGAGTTTGGGGACTTCCCTGGTGGTCCAGTGGTTGAAACTCTGCCTTCCAGTGCAGGAGATGCTGGTTGGATGGATCCCTCCTGGTTGGGGAACTAAGATTCTATCATGTGGTGTGTCCAAAAAAAAAAAAGAGTTTGGAGTTTGGAAAGCAAAACTGGGGGGCGATGCTGATTGGGAAGTCAATCAGTAAATAGCAGCTGAAGCTATGGAATCAGAAGATCAAGTGTTAAAGAATCCACCTGTAATGCAGGAGACACAGGAGATGCAGGTTTGATCCCTGGGTTGGGAAGATCCCCTGGAAGAGGAAATGGCAACCCATTCCAGTATTCTTGCCTGGAAACTCTGTCTTGCATGGACAGAGGAGCCTGGTGGGCTACAGGCCAGGGGGTCACAGAGTCAGACATGACTGACCATATGTGCACACCAAGGAAGCATATATGATGGGGAGAGGGTACTAAACCTCTCACAACAGGTTATGATTTCTCAGTTTGACTCACTCACCAAAATCCACATCCAGGATGGGAATATGGAACTCAGCCAATATTTTCACAACTCACAGTATAAAAAGGAAAGGAGCTGGGGATTAAATAGGTTTGAGTTTTGACTAAAGAGGTTCGGGAATCAAGGTATCTAGTTCCAAATATCGAAGGGCATGAATAGCAGTACGTGATCTTAATGATAACACCTGGCATTTAGAGAACACCCTTCTCCAAAGACCTGAATTCTCTGCCCAGCCACCATGAATCTGCACAGAAAGTTAGGGAGATCTTTAAGAGGTAGGGGTGATTATATTAACTTCTGGCATGCAGGAAAAATAGAATTTGAGAAGATCAGAAAGTACTCTTTGAGTGCAGAGCCAGAGGGTATTATGGTCAGGCAACCTGGCTCCCAGCTACCCACTGGTGGCCAGCAGCCTGACTTGTCTCCTTTTCTAGCCCTGGCAACAATCATATGTGCCCTGCCATTGCCATCCTCCAGCTCAAATCCCGTCTCAAGTCAGTTCGGGTACAGGGGATGCATGTGTTCCAGAAGAGAACTTGATTGCAACATGGCATTCCCTTGGGGAGAGAGTAGAGAATTTAGAGTCAGATCAGTCTGAGTCGAAGGGCCTCTGCTGCTGCTTACTAGCTCTGTGATGCCAGGCTTTTTATTTTAAAAAAATAAAACTGGGCCTCAGTTTCCCCAGCCTCAAAATGATGGTAAGACTAGCTCCCTCAGGGTTCTGTGAAGATGCATTCATTCAACAAATATTTATTATATTTATTGAGTATCTACTATGTGCCAGGCATTGTTCTAATCTTTTGGTATATATATAAAACAAAGATCCCTAACTTTGGGCTCTTACTTTCCTAGAAGTGAAGTGTGGGATGGAAGGAAAAAGATGATTAACAATGAAATAAAGAAGAAGCAAATTTTCTGGTATGTTAGATGGTGATAAGCTCTGGGAAAAGGAGATAGATGATATATCTGACAGCACACTGACTGGCTAGCACATAGTAGGCACTCTGGGGATTCGTGCTACTATGATCATAATTAAGAAAAGATGAAGAGCCTGAGGCAAAATAACAGGCTATAAAATTTTATGAAAATGTGTCTATCTCTTAAACTTCAATCAGGAATAAGCAGAAAAATTGCCAGGGAAGGCTAAAGGTAGACGATTACAAAGTAAAGAAAAATTGACCTGAAATGCTTTTAAGTGGTGTGTAATCAGCTGCATCTCTTCTAACGACCACTAATTAAGCTGTCTCTTGCAGGCTCCCAGAGAAAATCGCTTGCCCAAACAGACAGACTGAAATGCACATTATAAGACTTTCAGCATTTAAATTGAGTTTGATTTTTACCTAACTCGTGAAGTAGTTTAAAACAATTAGGCTATTTTTTTCCTAACAGGTATTCTTCACAAGTGACCTTTTAAAACATCCATATATTTTTATGAGAAAAGTGAACACTATATTAGTGACATTTCTTCCTATACTTCACTCACAGTGCCTTCTTCAGCTGGCATGAAGGGGTTATCATCAAAGCATTTAGATACATGCTTTTATTAATTTGACTAACAAACATTTGTGCAGTTAGTAATAAAAGTGAGAGTTTAAAAAAATCCTTCAGTACAAACCAGTTACAAGGTCAAATATTTAATTAATTTTCTCAACAATACCTAATTTAATACCCAATTTAATTTTCTAATTTAAGTTTTTCAACAACTCTTAAAGGAAAATATCTTTTAGAAAAGGAAACAGGTTTATGGTCTATGGGGTTGCACAGAGTCGGACATGACTGAAGCAACTTAGCAGCAGCAGGTTTATGGAGATGAACTAACTTCTCATGGTTAAATAACTGGTAAGAGTTAAAGTCAGGATTTGAACCTGGGTCTGATTGATTATTTAATGCTCATATTTGATCACTATGATATTTGACAGACCCCACACTAAATAAAATAAGGTGTGCTTCTGGCCTTGTACAACCTAGTTATTCAGTTGTGTTGCTGTTTAGCCATTATGTCTTGGCTGACTCTTTTGCAACCCCATGGACCATAGTCTGCCAGGCTCCTCTGTCTGTGGGATTTCCCAGGCAAGAATATTGGAGTGGGTTGCCGTTTCCGCCTCCAAGGGATCTTCCTGACCCAGGAATCATGCCCAAGTCTCCTGCATCTCAGGCAGATTCTTTACTGCTGAGCCATCAAGGAAGCCTAGTTATTCAATGAAAGAGACATAAATTTTACAAATAATTTTAAGATAACACGACAAATGCTAAACTAAACCTAATAGACATGCTCTGGGGACCCAGGATAAAAGGAATATCTGTTTACATTGATTGCAATGGAAAACTTTTCCAGAAGGGATTATTTAAGGTGGGTGTTGATGGATGAGTAGGAGTTTGTCTGGAAACAAAGGGCAGGTCATGAAGGAAAGAGCATGTTGAACAAGCTTTCTCTGACTCTGAAGCCCTTGCTTTAAACACTATGCTAAACTAAACTAACTACCTCCACTCATCTCCACAATTAGTCAGATGTTCACTGAGTACTTTCTTATACACTCAGGTCTTTTCAATTCAGTTCAATCACTCAGTCACGTCCAACTCTTTGCGACCCTGTGGACTGCAGCACACCAGGCCTCCCTGTCCATCACCAACTCCCGTAGTTTACTCACTCATGTCCATTGAGTTGGTGATGCCATCCAACAAATCTCATCTTCTGTTGTCCCCTTCTCCTCCTGTCTTCAATCTTTCCCAGCATCAGGGTCTTTTCAAATGAGTCAGTTCTTCGCATCAAATGACCAAAGTATTGGAGTTTCAACTTCAGCATCAGTCCTTCCAATGAACACTCAGGATTGATTTCCTTTAGGATGGACTGGTTGGATCTCCTTGCAGTCCAAGGGACTCTCAAGTGTTTTCCAACACCACAGTTCAAAAGCATCAATTCTTCAGTGCTCAGTTTTCTTTATAGTCCAGCTCTCACATCCATACATGGCTACTGGAAAAAACATAGCCTTGACTAGATGGACCTTTGTTGGCAAAGTAATATCTAGGTCTTTTAGGGAGATAAAAAGTAAAAACAGAAACTGGGCTGAATTAATATTGATAATCAACCTAGATAATTCTGGTTTTACGAAGATGTTTTCTCACAGACTTTTGCCTGGAGGCTTTTGAAATGAGATCTGAACTGTGTCCAAGATGAGAAAACTGATGGGCAGGACACACAGTGCACAGCGTTCTTGTCTGTATATCCCAGAAACTGCTCACCCTGGGCTCCAACTGTGAAATTCCTCAGTGAAAGTGTCAGTAGCGCAGTCGTGTCTGACTCTTTGCAACCCCATGGACTGTAGCCTGCCAGGCTCCACTGTCCATGAGATTCTCCAAGCAAGAATACTGGAGTGGGTAGTCATTCCCTTCTCCAGGGGATCTTCCTGACCCTGGGATTGAACCCAGGTATCATGCACTGCAGGCAGATACTCTACCAAAGTTGGTTTTGAGCCACCAACATTGGGAACAGTGGACAGGTTGGAAGCAGAAATCTCAGAACAAGTGGTCGATGGGAATACAGTGAAAATTACTTGTTTTCTGGACCTGTAATTGTCTATAAGTAAGAGAAAAATGATTGTAGTGATGGCTGTTTAGCCTTGTCTCCTGAAGGTGATGGTTTATTATAGTAAAAGTTTTTCAGTCTTATGAGAAATGAAAATGTGTTTGCATTTCCACTGAGTCTCAGCCATCACATAGCAGAGCTGGGTTTAGCCTTGGATGTTCCTGTACAAAGGACTGAAATAAAAATGAAACCTCTACCGTAAACCTTAAAGCAAATGTTTAAGCCAAACAAGGGGACTGTAACATCTAGAACTGATCTGGGGACACAGTTGGCATTCAATAGATATTTGCTGTACTAAATAAATAAGCTACTCAAGAAATTGGTGTTCAGTCGTGTCCGACTCTTTGTGACCCCATGGAACACAGCATGCCAGGCTTTCCTGTCCTTCACTGTCTCCCAGATTTTTCTGAAATTCATGTCCATTCAGTTGGTGATGCCATCCAACCATCTCATCCTCTGTTGTCCCCTTGTCATTTTGCTTCAGTCTTTCCCAGCATCAGGGTCTTTGCCAATCAGCCAGCTCTTCACATCAAGTGGCCAGAATATTGGAGCTTCAGCTTCAGCAACAGCCCTTCTCGTGAATATTCAGGATTGATCTCCTTTAGGAAAATTGGCTGGTTTGATCTCTTTGCAGTCCAAGGGATTCTGAAGAGTCTTCTCCAATTTCAGAGTCTTCTTCAATTGTTTTAGACAATTCAAAAGCATCAGTTCTTTGGTTCTCAGCCTCCTTTATGGTCCAACTCTCACATCCATACATTATGGGAAAAACCATAGCTTTGATTGCGTGGACCTTTGTTTGCAAAGTAATGGCTCTGCTTTTAAATATGCCGTCTAGATTTGTCATAGCTTTCTTTCCAAGGAGTAAGCGTCTTTTAATTTCATGGCTGCAGTCACTGCCTGAAGTGATTTTAGAGTCCAAGAACATAAAATCTGTCACTACTTCCACTTTTCTCCCTTTTATTTGTAATGAAGTGATGGGACCGGATGACATGATCTTAGTTTTTTGAATGTTGAGTTTTAAGCCAACTTTTTCAGTCTCCTCTTTCACCTTTATCAAGAACCCTTTAGTTCCTCTTCACTTTCTGCCATCAGAATGATATTATTTGCCTATCTGAGGTTGTCAGTATTTCTTCCATCAGTCTTGATTCCAGCTTGTGATTCATCCAATCCAGCATTTCTCATGATGTACTCTGCATGGAAGTTAAATAAGCAGAGTGACAATATGCAGCTTTGTTGTACTCCTTTCCCAATTTTGATCCAGTCAGTTTTCCACATCTGGTTCTAACTGTTGCTTCTTGACATGCATACAGGTTTCTTAGGAGACAGGTCAGGTGGCCTGGTACTCCCATCTCTTTAAGAATTTTCCACAGCTTGTTGTGATCCACACAGTCAAAGACTTTAGCATAGTCAATGAAGCAGAAGCAGATGATTTTTTGGAATTCCTTTGCCTTTGCTATGATCCAGTGGATGTTGGCAATTTGATCTCTGGTTCCTCTGCCTCTTTGAAACCCTTCTAGTAAGCCTGGAGGTTCAAGGCTCAGGTACTGCTGAGGCCTAGCTTAAAGAATTTTGAGCATAACCTTGCTATCAAGTAAAATGAGTGCAACTGTATGGCAGTTTGAACATTTTTTGGCATTGCCCTTCTTTGGGTTTGAAATGAAAACTGACCTTGCCCAGTCTAGTGGCCACTGTTGAGTTAACAAATAAATACATTTATTTGATTTTCCCTCAGTGTGGGCATTTTAACTAAATTTATGGGCTATATCTGGTTACAAAGGAAAAGAAGTTTGAGCATTTGAAGCAAGAGGAGCAGCCTGTGCACTGACCCTAAAGGGAGAATGGTGGTCCCCAGGAAATGAAAGTCCTCCAGGATGCCCGGAGTACAGGGGTGGGAGGGGGACATGGTGCCTGAAGAGGCAGGGGAAAGTGGCAAATCCACACCCATGATCAAGGAGTTGAGAACAGTGGGAGTATTAATGGGTTTTAGTTAAGTGATGACTTAGATCTTTACAGGGCTTTTCTGATAGCTCTGTTGGTAAAGAATCTGCCTGCAATGCAGGAGATCCCAGTTCGATTCTGGGGTTGGGAAGATCCACTGGAGAAGAGATAGGCTACCGACTCCAGTATTCTTGGGCTACCCTTGTGGCTCAGCTGGTAAAGAATCTGCCTGCATTGTGGGAGACCTGGGTTCAATCTCTGGGTTGGGAAGATCCCCTGGAGAAAGGAAAGGCTACCTACTCCAGTATTCTGGCCTGGAGAATTCCATGGACTGTATAGTTTATGGGGTCGCAAAGAGTCAGACACAACCAAGCGACTTTTACTTTCACTAGGTCTTTACTGGACCACTCTGGCTGTGTGGAGAATGGACCATAGGGATCAACGGTTGCTGTCAGGAGAGCTGGTTGGGAGCCCCTTGCAGGCCTCCAGTGTTTGATAATGGACTTGCGGTGGGAGTGAGGTGGGAGGATCACAGGGAAAGTGAGAAGATGGGATGGATTAGAGAGCAGACAGGTAGGACCAGCGGGCCTTGAGGGAAAGGGAGGACTTATCATTGACTCCTGGGATTTTCACCAGAGTGGATAATGGTTTCATGTGCTGAGATGGGGAATAATAGAAGATGAGAATGTCTGGAGGGAAAGATGAAGATCGAGTAAGTTTTGGTCCCAGTAGGTTTTTTGTGATTGCTTGAGTGACATCCAATGGAGATTTTAGGCATTGATTATGAGTACAGAGCTGAGCAGAAAACTTTAGATGTATGTGTGTTTGTGTCTGCATATGTATATTTTATTATGCAAAAATAGATTATAGTTTCATACTACACAGCAACCTACTTTGTCTTGGTTTTGTATTTGTTCTTGCTTTTGTGATGATGCCTCCTCTTTCTGGCTGGAAATTACTTCCTTGATAACGTGTGGGGAGGTTTGGCACATTGGTGAGTAGGCTTCAAGTCTATGGGGTTAGGAGCTGAAATTCAGGAGACTGAGTTTGGGGTGGGAGAGTCCTAGTCAGGGATGCCCAAGGGGAAATATGGGAAATCAAGTAGGGATGATGGGGGCCTTCACAGGGCACCCTGACAGGCCTTGCACCCGTGCTCCAGCTATACATGCCCAGTCACAAACAGCTTGACCCCAGTGTAGAAGTTGGCCCAGGAGGTCAGGGACATGGTGGCAGCCCCCACGTCAGTTGGCTGGCATATGTGACCCAGAGAATAGGGAGAGATGAAGGGAAAGATGTGGTCCAGAGGCCCTCCCCCATCTGTCTGCACCAGCCCCGTTCTACCTGGATCTAGCTTCTACTCTGGTCTGGACAATGTAAGCAGTCTGCTTTTTTGATCTAAAATATTTCTTGCACATATTTGTCTGATAACCTATACACTTGCCTTATTATTTTTAATGCTGCATGGTATTCCATCATATATATGCACTCAGTAACTCAATTGTGTCCGACTCTTTGTGACCCTATGGACTATAGCCCACCAGGCTCCTCTGTCCATGGGATTTTCCAGGCAACGGTACTGGAGTGCATTGCCATTTCCTTCTCCAGGGGATCTTTCCCACCCAGAGATCAAACATGGGTCTCTATTTCATGATATAGATATATTATTATTTTCTAGTAAAAATTTAAATTATGAAATATTTGAAAACAGAAAAGTAGAGAACATATGACAAATATCCACACACCTGTCACCTAGGTTTAGTAAATGCTAACATTTTGACTTATTAGTTTCAGATCTCTTTATTTTGGATTTAAAGAGGGAAAAAACCTTCAAATACAGGTAGGGCTTGTTCCTCTTTCTCTCCTCCCTTCCTTCATCTCTTAATCCTTCTGCAGAGCTGACCGACTATCCTAAAGTTGGTATTTGGGGTTTCTGGCCATGCTTTTGTACTTTGTGAATGCGTCTGTAAATAATGCAGTTGTCCCTAGGTATCCATAGAGAACTGATTCTAAGACCATCTTGGGTACCAAAATCTATGAATGCTTAAGTCATTTATATAAAATGGTGTGGTTTGTACATATAATTTACTCACACCCTCCCATATACTTTAAATCATCTCTAGATTGCTTATAATACCTAATATGAAATAAATGCTATGTAAATAGTCATAAATACAATGTAAACACTGTAAATACAAAGTAAATGTTATGTAAACAGTTGCCAGAGAGTAGGCAAATGGGATATTCTGGAAGTTTTTTTCTGAATGTTTTCTACTCACAGTTGCTTGAACCCAACGATGCAGAACCTGTGGATATAGAGGGCTGTTCAGCCTTATTTTGAAAGTCGCATAAATTGCTTCGTAGAGCTACAAACCTTTTGGCAGCCACTCTTTTCACTTATCATTATATGTATGATATTTATCCACATTTTAAGAAGTTCTCTTTTAGTGGGCACTTTCATTGTATTTTTAATCTCCATTATTCCAACATGAAAACCGGCTGGTTTACACAGATACAGCCTTAGGAACATAGGCCCAAAAGGCTCTTTGACCAGGTGCCATCTGTGAACTTTGGCAAGAAAACCACCACGCATTTATTTCCTGAGCCGAACACTGGAATGCCAGTCTTGGATATTAACCCATGGCACCCGCAGCAGGCCATGCAGAACAGCAGTTATGTAATGTTACAGCCTGGTAAGAATGCCCCCAAAGCTGCTTTGTCGTCACCTCAGTTCAGAACCGGAAGCAGCTGTTGAATACGCGGGCCAGAGCAGGGCTGTTTCTTCTGGGCTGGGCGATGGTGGAGCTGCTCGCTCTTCTTGCCTCACTTTTCATCTTGGCCCTCTTAAACCTTTCTTAATTGCTCCACCCTGGAGCCGACCAGCCAGTTCTCACAGCAAACACTCATCCTACACCCACAGGATTTCTCTTCTCCTTTTTTTTTTTTCTTTTAAATATACACCCAGCACCTTCCAGCCTTTTTTTTTTTTTTAAGACGTTCTGAATGCTTTCAGTCTCAAACAAAGCTTTATAGATTTGTTGGCAGGAAATCCAGAATGGAATTTGCCATTAAGTTGTAGTAAAGCAACTCTTCAAACAAGAGGTACTGAACAGTCAAACACTTCTAATGTCAAACCCCAACAAAAGCGTGCATTGTTGCTGGAGAACCCCTCGTGGCACTAAGCTTTTTAGAGTGGGAAGAGTTTACAAAACCGTAACCCATTTCATTTCACAAGTTGTGTGCTATACAGAACTTTCCACGATCCATCAAAAGTAAGGTCTCTTGATAATACATTTCAACTCAAGTAGCTCCTTAATGGGCAAGTTTTACTCTTAGAGAAAAATGACAGAATTTTTTTCTTTTCCAACTGAGAAAGTTCTTTACAATGATAAAGTTAAGTAGAACAAAGTTAAGTACAAAGTGTAATTTTGCTCCAACTTTCACACTTCTCAGCTTCTGGAACGAAGCTAATATTTATTGAACACCTTTACGTGTGCTAGGAAGTCTGACAACAACCCAGTGAGACAGGCATTGCACTATCCCCACTTCCCAGATAAGGGGACTGGGGCACAGCAAAGTTAGTGAAAATGATCAAGGTCATAGGGCTTTTAAGACAGGGATGCAGGATTTAAGCTCAGGGAGTTGGACTTCAAAGCTCATGTTCCAAAGTGGTTGTATGGACTTAGTGAATTCTGAAAAATATTCCATATTTTCAACATGATAAGAAAGAGGACTAACCAGTAATGAGTACCACTAGAAGCCAATATTGTATACACACTTGAAAGAAAAAGGTCTCTCAGCACCTTGATGAGCACTGTTTCTTTCCTAATTTATGTATGAGGAGATGATCTCCAAGGGTTCACCTGCAGAGGACAGACAAGTGGTCAACTTAAGATCTGAATTCAGGTGCATGAGGAAGAGCTAGACCATCCTGCTTTTCTAGCACAGGACTGAGCATATAGAAGGTCTTCCATAATGCTTTAGATTTTATAGGTCTCCACCTTCTCTTATTCCCTCTTTCTAAGGGAAAGGACACTCATATGATTCAGTGGGAGAAGAATGTCCGACTCTTAGAGCTTGTAAATTTGTTTAAATAAAGTATTAATTTATAATCCAGATGTAAGGATCTGCAAATAAATCAAAATGTCTTCCTATAAAATATACTAAACACGAGGCCAGCTGCTAGGGAAGGCCTTCTATGACTCTGCAACTGTCTGTTGCTTCACGATCACTGCAAGTATATATGGCATATTTATGTGTGACAGACTTCACATAGACAAGTATATGCCAAATGACTCCTCTCTCCCCTTAACCCTGTACCATGTGCTCACTCGTGTCTGACTCTTTGCGACCCTGGGGACTGTAGCCCATCAGGCCCCTTAACCCTACCCCCTGGCAATTGTATTCTTCAGAATTTTCTCATAAGTCCCCAAACATACATTCAGTGGTCTCCTAAGGAATTATTTGGTATGTGAGTCCAAGTTATGTAAAGTTAGCATCAAAACAGAAGAAAGAAAGAAGACTGTGTGAAACGAGGTGACTGGGGATGATGCAACTGGTGTTGGAGTGACTGGTCCTTGGAGGCTGATTGGGCTCCAGTGTGGGTGAGGAGGGTGGCAATTCCCCACCCTTGCTCTCTTCAGACTCAGGGCTGTTGCCAAGGCAACTAGGTCAAGGGAACTCTGATCAATCCAATGGAAGGATGGAAGGTTCTGACCCCTGGTGAGGACAGGGTGAACTTTCTGTGGAGGAGGTTCCTGAGGCACTGGGTGGAGGCCACAGCCTCCTGTCAACAGGCAGCATGGATGTGTCACTTGTAGTTTCAGTCTCCAGGCTTGGCGCAGCACTCAGGAAGGAGAGAGGGGAAAGGAGGGGCAGGTGGAGGAAAGAATTTGGTCCACCTCCAGAACCAGCTAGGAAATATTGTTAGAAATGCAAACAGAGGGAATTTTTGCAACAGACTGCTTTCATTGCATTTTAAAGGTGTAGTGAAAGTGTTAGCTGCTTAGTTGTGTCCAACTCTTTGGACCCCATGGACTGTAGTCTGCCAGGTTCCTCTGTCCATGGAATTCAGGCAAGAAAACTGGAGTGGGTAGCCATTCCCTTCTCCGGGAGATCTCCCTGATCCAGGGATCAAACCCTGGTCTCCTGCATAGCAGGCAGATTCTTTACTGTCTAAGCAACCAGGGAAGCCCTTTAAAGGTGTATTATCCATGATAAAAACACTCAGAGGAAGAAATGGCCCAGAGCAGAGTGTCCTCAGCTGCTTCCACTCTCTTCACCTCCAGGAGGGGTACCTTGCACCCATGACTTGGCAGAGCCTCTTTTAAAGAATACAGGACCCACGATAATGTAAAGAAAATTAAAAAAAAAAAAAAAAAAAAAGAATACAGGACCGCAGAACACACTTGATATCCTCTGAGGTATAGTGAGCAATGTTCCTTGTTTGTCCCTCACCACAAAAGAGTGGAATACAAAACAGAATTCCAGCAGAGAAGTCTCGTGCAGGGTTTTGAAGGGCGAGGCATTTGGACAGCACATAAAAGCTGAGTTGACACAACTGTAAAATTCTAATTTTGCCAAGTACAGACTTCAGTCTCCCCATTCACAAGCAGCCACATGGTACTTAAGACATAAATGTTTCAAAACAACTCTCAAGACCCCTTCATTTCTCTGGAGGTGAGAGTTTCTACTTTTCTTTAAAATTTAGCACAAAGAGCAAAAAGACCAATTGCTCATTAAATTATGGAGTCAAACTTTTCAAGATTCAGGGAAGACTCAGCCTGGGCACCTTGTGGTTGTTAGAGAAAATACCCTTATCCCCTTAGTGTCCCCCAGGGAAGCTCACAATGGCCGTGAGTCCAAGAAGGCTGCAGGTGATGTCTTAGGAGAAAATGGTGCTCCTTGGCCCCTGGGCTGTGTCTTGTGTTTATAGAACGCTGTGAACCTAGAGAGGAGGCAGCCAGGCATGACATAAGGCCAGGGCAGTTCACAGTGTTTCCTTTACTGCAGTGTGTTCTCTCAAGGCCAGGAAAAGTATTCTTTTATTTAGTTCTTCATCTCCTTAAGGGAGTGGCTGGCACATGATAGGAACTCAGGTAACAACTCCTGAGTGAGTTAAAGGTCACTCTCAGTTTGCTTTCGATGGCTCACTTCATGGTTGTTACACCCCAGAAAAGGGCAGGACAACCACCTGAACCCACTGACCAACTTCAGCATCTCCAGGAGCAGGACAGCCAACGCTGTCACCTCCTGATGTCCAATGTGCAGCACACAGCATCACTCAGTGATCAGTGCCAAAACGCCTGGAGCCGATGTTTAAAGCCAACTTCTAGTGTACAGGAATAATGAGGGAGAGAGCAAGTTAAATTTTATCAGGAGGAAATAAACTAATCCAGAATTTGTTTATTTTCTCAAATTTTTTTTACTGTTCTGAGAAATTGTTCCCCCCAAAGCGTTAGCATCAAAAGGACTTAGGAAAGAGAAACTATCTCTCTTAAAAAGTTTTAAGAGACAGAACAAACAAATGCAGTGAGTGGGTCTGGCATTGTGATTCAAATGCACTGAATGAAGGAAAGAAAGAAGGAAGGTGAGAGGAAGGAAAGAAGGAGAGAAAGAAAAAAGTTAAATAACCAGAGAAATTTGAATACAGACTTGGTATTAGGTGATACTAGATTGTTGTCAAGCTTGGTAGGTATAAAAATAGTCCTGTAATTTTTTTTCTTTTTTTAAAAAAAGCCCATTTAAAAAGCATCCTGAAGTAGGGAGTGAAATGTGAAGTGGCAGGAAGTCAGAAATTAAGTTTAAAAAAGAGAGAGAGATGAAGCCAGTGCAGCAAAATCTTGCTAATTGCTGGGTACATGGGTTAATTATGCTAGTTTTTCTACTAGGTGATTATACAATTATAGGACTATAATTGTATGTTCAAAATTTTTCATTAAAATGTTAAGAAATTTTTAAAAAAGACAGAACATATCATGGAAAAGATTCAGTTTTCCCCTCTTTCCTTTTCCAGCTGCAATAAGTTCAGGCATTTCAGCATTCCAAAGCCTTTCTATTATGCCAAAGCTACAAGGTAAAGTTTTCACTTGCTCAGTGATAATTTACTAGTCGTTAAGATTACCCTTTATTCTCTTCTTTATATATTGGGTCTGGAAATAACTAAAACGAAGCCTTTAAACCTTCTAATTGTGGTTCTAGTCATCTTCATCAGGCCAGGGAGGGGCGGGAGGAAGAAGGGAGGGTAATTCTGATGGGGTGGGGGCAGTTCCGACAGGTGAGCAGAGTGCCTAACTTCTAGGCCTTGTGAGGCTTGCACAGGTTCTTCTGGGCAGTGTCTTGGGGACACGCCTATCAGCCAGCTTAAGAAAGGAGAAACAGCAAAACAAAGCAAAGTAAGAGACAAAAACAAAGTCAGGTACCCAGGAGACAGTGGAAAGATTCTGATGTTGGAATAAAGAGCTGGCTGGGAGTTCCACCTTTGTCTGGTTGACTTAACCTCTCCCAGGCTCAGATCCTTTGCTGGTAAGGGCAAGATGACAGCACCCCATTTCCAGTGTAGCTGGGAGGAGTTGAGGAGGTGACATGGGTGAAAATTCCTAGCATGGGGCTGGACACTTGACAGCTATTCAGAGAAAAGGAATTGAATCTGAATTTAGGAAGCAAATATTTATCAAACCTCTACTATGTGCCAAGTATTGTTACAGGTCATGGGAGTATGTTATTATTAAAAGTCTCTCAATTGTGTCCAACTCTTTGTGACCCCATGGACTATACAGTCCATGGAATTCTCCAGGCCAGAATACTGCAGTGGTTAGCCTTTCCCTTCTCCAGGGGGTCTTCCCAACCCAGGGATTGAACCCAGGTCTCCTGCATTGCGGGCAGAATCTTTACCAGCTGAGCCACCAGGGAAGCCCTTTTGTTTGGTTGCACTGGCTTTTTGATGCTGCACACGAGCTTTCTCTAGATGCAGCAGCAGGGGCTACTCTCTAGTTGCAGTACACGAGCTTCTCATTGCGGGGGCTTCTCTTGTGGAGCACAGACTCTCGGGTGCGTGGGCTCCAGTAGTTGTGGCACATGGACTCAGGAGTTGTGGTTCCCAGGCTCTAAAGCACAGGCTCAGGAGTTGTGGTGCGTGGGCTTAGTTACCCCAGGGCATGTGGGACCTTCCCAGACCAGGGATAGAACCTGTGTCACCTGCATTGACAGGCAGATGCTTAACCACAGGACCTCCAGGGAAGTCCCAGGTTATTGCCTTTAAGAAGCTCTTATTTTTGCATGTATTTGAGCAAAGTTATAGAAATGAACTAAAAAATTTGTTGAGAGCCTAACATTTGTTGTGTGATAGTCACTCTGCTCTGCATTTTACCTGTGTTATCTCATTTTATCCTCACAAGCACATTGCAAGGGATAATCCACTTTGAAAATAAGTGAAAGTGTTAGTCACTCAGTCATGTTCAACTCTTTGTGACCCCATGGATTGCAGCCTGCCAGGCTCCTCTGTCCATAGGATTCTCCCGGCAAGAATACTGGAGTGGGTTGTCATTCCTTCTCCAAGGTATCTTCCCAGCCTAGGGATTGAACCTGGTCTGGAAAAAAGCAGCTCGGAGAAGCTCACAGTTGCTAATATCTCACAGCTAGTAGGCGGTCAACTTGGGATATGAAATTTCAAACCTCCCATCCTTTTTCCTTTTTCACAGGTAGAAGTCAACTGTCGGGAACTTTTTCATCTTACTGAAGCTAAGTTCCAGCCCTTTCTATACCAGCCTCTCACCTGTTCTTTTCCCTCCTGTTTGATGGAGAAAGTGTGCTTCTGGGTATCCTGTGGATTCTGGGTCCCATGAATTTTCTTAGACTTTGCTGTGTGGATTATCTTCTCTCAACTCCTTCATCCCCTTTCCCACTGGAAAGCATTCAATACTCCACTCTCCTACGTGAGTAAAGCCTCCTCCAGCCCTCACATGCCTCTCTATCTCTCCCTCCATCTCTCTACCGCCCTTTACGTGGAGGCTCCTTGAAAGAGCTGTCTGCAGTATAAACGCACTCGGTCTGCTTCCTCACCTTCCATTCCTCTGACCCAGTCCAGTCGGCTTCCTGTCTAGACCTCTTCACTAAAGCTGCTCCTGCCCAGTGCCTGGGTCACCAATGTCCTCCAGGCTTCCCAAACCATCCTTGTATGTGCATGTTTTATTTCTTTATTTTTTAAAATTGCTATCTATAGAGATAGGTCATATGCTAAAAATTGTTGCTACCCAGGTATTTTAAAGAACATTAACTTTTTAAAACCACCTTTATTGAAATAGAATACACATACCATAAAATTCACCCATTTTAAAGCATGCAGTTCAGTGGTTTTCAGTCTGTTCAGAGAGCTGTGCAACCATCACCACAACCAAAGTTCAGACATTCTTGTTACCCCCGACAAAGTCTTCACCCATTAGCATTCCCTGCCCTCTTTCCCTAGATCTAGGCAATCACTGATCTGCTTTCTGCCCACAGAGATCTTCCTGTTCTGGAACATGTAGTATCCATGGAATGAAACGACGTGTGGTCCTTTCTGTCTGGCTTCTCTCACTCACCACGTTCGCAAGATTCATCCGTGTCGCAGCACTTATCAGCACGTTATTCTTTTCCATTGCTGAATAATAAATAACCCATTGTATGACTATATCACATTTACTTTATCTATTCATCGGTTCATGCTCATTTGCCTATGTTTGTTTGTTTGTTTGTTTGTTTGGCTATCATGAGTAACACTGCTATGAATATTCATGTACCAGTTTTTTTCTGTGGATATATGTTCTCATTTCTTTTGGGTAGCTATGTAGGAATGGAATTGCTGAGTAAGTCACATGGTAACTCAATGTTTAAAACGTGAGGAACTTCCAGACTGTTTTCCAAAGCAGCCACACCAGTTTATGTCCCACTAACCATGTAGAGGGTTCCAGTGTCTGCACATCCTCCCTAACACTTGCTACTGTCTGTCTTTAGTCCCTGGTCTTCTTCATTCACAGTAGTTCTTTGTCTTTCAAGTCATTGACATTTTTGAAGAATTCACCCTCTATCCCCTTTGGGTTATAGGATGGTCTTCATTTTTATGTTTATCTAATGTTTCTTCATGATTACATTCAGGTCATGCATTCTTGGCCAGAACACTGCAATATCATGATATCCTCAGGGTGTCACATCTGGAGGCTCATGATGTCCATCTGTCCCTCTTGGTGATGTTAATTTTGATCACCCAATCAAGGTGCTTGATTTCTCCACTCTTTACTTACTTTTTTTCCCCTCTTCCTAATAAACAGTCTGTGGGAGAGACACATGAAAGATGGCTCAAATATTTTACTCGTTAGTCAGAATTTCCTCCTAGGTTTTATTTTTGTTTATGGTTCTTACTTCATCCTATCTTTATCATGATGGTTGCAAACTAGCATTTTCCAACCACAGAACTACCTCCACATTCACCAGGTGGCTTTCTACATTTTACTGTAAGCAAGAGTTCTCCATTCATTTATTCATCTATCTATCTACCTTATTCATTATTGGTAAGAACAGACATATTCTTGTTTTTTTCCCACGCTTTATGATGCATTAGTGGACTTAACTGATTTGGCCAGTGGCAGTCCCACTAATCTGGCTCCTGTGCCCTTGTGGCATGCCCTAAGTTTTCTCTCTCTTTCTCCCTCATTAGCATTCTTGGCATAATAGGATATTCTAGGCTCATTTTGTCCCTACCTCACCTCAACCCTGAAATCTATCATTTCTCTGAGAAGCCTGTTTCCTCCTAGTGAGGGATGGTATTAGAGAACAAGATTGGGCCAAATAGGTGTGCTCTTTGCTATGAGGTGAAAGGAGGATTTGCTTCTTGACCCTTTTGGCAGGCAAGCTGAGAGAATATATACATGTATGTAATTATAAATATATGTTCATACATATATGCATACAAAGTGTGTATCCAACAAATATACTTGTTTTAGAAATCATGAGTTTACACTTATACCTCCATTTCCATCCTCATGGAATACTTTCTTGCCTTCTCCCAATCCATATTTTTTTCTTTCACTTTTATTGAGGTATAATTGACAAATAAAATTGTAAGATGTTTAACATGCACATTATGGTAATTTGAAAAGATACCCACCATCTAGTTAATTAACATATACATGTTTATCAATTCATATTTGTATGTCCCTTCTTCCAAAGTGGACACCTTGGATCTCAACTTAGTATATTCATTCACTTCTCAGTCCTATAAAATATATACAACAGCTACAGAATTGCTTCACTGTGTGAAGCAATACAATAAACAAACCTACTACAATGAGTTTAGGATGTGTTCACAATTCTTAAGATTCATAAAAGTTTTAGTAATAATAATAAGTTAAGGGTAATAATAAGAAATCTGAAACATATCTTGGGCACTCAGAAAACCTTGATAAAAATCTGTTACAAGCCTGAAATGCAAGTTCAGTTCTCAGTTTGGAGTTGGACTTTTGGAAATTTTCTTTCTAGGGTGGAAAAGCAGCTGCAGTTTCCTGAGAGCAGACTTTAATTGAAAACATGTTTGCAAATCCACTACGTGATCCCAGACTTCACTCAGATAGACATTCATGCTCAGGGTGTCTAGAGTCAGGCCGTGTCGGAGCATGCCGTCAGACAGAAGAACCACCGGCTACATTTTCCTAAGATAGGCTGTGCCAGACTGATAACGGCAGCAGACCTACCTGACAGCCCAAGGAGACAACTTCCTGCTCTTTCTGGTGAGACGCCTGCCCTCTTCTCTCTTCAAAAAAAGCCACAGAAGCATCAAAATGGTCCTAAATTATGCCCAGGCCAGTCCAGAGATAAACTCAACCCTTGTCCACCCTCCAGCCTCCCCAGTTTTGACTTAACTTCATTTATCATAAGCCTTCATACATTTATTGACTTCTAGCTTCTTTGGAGGGGGCTTCCCAGGAGGCTCAGTGGTAAAAGAATCCACCCGCCAATGCAGGTGTTGCAGGAAACACTGCTTTGATCCCTGGGTTGGGAAGATCCCCGGAGGAAGAAATGGCAACCCATTCCACTACTCTTGCCTGGAGAATCCCATGGACAGTGGAACCTGGCAGGCTACAGCCTGTGGGGCTGCAAACAGTTGAATATGACTGAGCAATTGAGCATACACACACACAGCCTTAAGGGCAGGGATGCTTCGTAATGAAGAAATGACTCCGAGCTGTGGAATAGAAGAGGCTAGCACAGATTTTTAAATAAAACAGTTATTTATTTGGCTGTGCTGTGTCTTAGCATGTGGGGTCTTCAGTCTTCACTGTGACATGTGGGGTCTTTACTTGCATTGTGTGAACTCTTACTTGCAGCATATGGGAATCTGATTCCCTGACCAGGAATCGAACCCAAGTACCCTGCTTTGGGAACTTGGAGTCTTAGCCATTGGACCACCAGGGAAGTCCAGAGGATAACACAGATTTTAATGCAGTTATGAATTCAAGGGCCTGGTAAAATTCTTTCTTTTTTTCTATTCATGTAATATACCAGTTGAGAGATAGGAATCAAGCAGTTGGAAATCAACATCTCTTTTGACTGATAACACCTAGGCTGGAGTATATTGTGGATGCTATGTTGCACTGCTCAAAGCCACTATCAGGAATGAAGGACTCATTCCTCAGCTGCAGGGTGGGGGGCGCTTCCAGATCCCCATCTGCTGACAGCCCTTTCTGGGGATTGTCTGAAGTGAAGAAAACAGCCTCACCCAAGGTCACACCTTCCAGAGGCAGCCTGCATCTGGTGACTGATGCAACTTGGGAGTATGAAGGCCTGGCCCACTCATTGCTACCTGACAGGTCTCTGGGGTGGCAGAGGTCCCTTCTTGGAATTGCACTGCTGCTTATCAGCTTCCTCCATCTAGTCTTCTTTCTTTTCCTCCATTCCACAGGATTTCCTACATGCTAATCTCAGAATTTGCTTCCCATGGAATCCAGCATGGGATGCATCCATTCAGGGAAAATGTACCCAAAGGAGGTTCCATTTGGCTGAGTTTGGGAGACTAAAAGAGAGACAGGCAGAATATAGGTGATTCATTTCATGGATCCACCTAAGTGAAGGTTTCCCTGGTGACTCAGATCGTAAAGAATCTGCCTGCAATGCAGGAGGCCCTGGTTCAATCCTTGGGTCAGGAAAATCCGCTAGAGAAGGAAATGGCAACCCACTCCAGTAATCTTGCCGGGAAATCCCATGGACAAGAGCTTGGTGGGTTACAGTCCATGGGGTTACAGAGTCGGACATGACTGAATGACAGAGAATTCAAAGAACTTAAAGATCTTCCCTCCCCTGCCCAGGACGTGGCATGGGGCCTGATACAGTCTTGGTTGAATGAATTAATAATGATAAGTGAACTTTTCCTACTTATTTCAGGTTGTGAACTGTGTTCATTTGTTTGTTTTCACAACAAAAACACAGGAACAAACCATAATAAACAAAATAATAAGCATAATAATAAACAAAAATAATGCTTATCATTTATTGAACTCTGTGTGCCAAACACTTTGTGTATTTTCTTTTATTTAGTTTGCATCATGATTTTTGAGGCAGATACTATTGTTATTCTCACTTTATAGATGAGAAAACTGAGGCTTAGCAAAGTCAAGAAAGTTTCCTGTAGTCAAATAACCTGTGAGACTCCTGGTCATGCATATTACAGACTCCCTCAGACAAAGAACCAGGAGGGGGCCTAGGAGGGGGCCTAGATGAGAGTCTCTAGAGTGCGCAGGAGGTTGTGACCTCTCTCAGATGACCACTGGGCCCTGGCCTCCCAGTGGGGCCCGCCTCAGGCAGCTGGAGGATGGGAGACCCAAACCCGGACTGTGGCGTGGCTTCCGCCTCTTCTCTGCCTCAGGGGAGAGGCGTTAAGCTGAAAGGGCTCAGGTGCTCCTGAGAGGACCACGGTTCTGAAGCTGACGGTTGTTTCTGCTCAGTCTAAGGGAAACTTGATAGACGAGTTTTTCTTGCCTTTGGAAAAAGAGGGTGCCAGCTTAAGGGCAATGCTTAGAGATCATTCAGAGATGTTTTTCCAGGAAACAGTGTGTGTTGAAGAAGGGAGTGGGGCTGGCAGGGTCTAAGGAGAGGCCTGTGTCTGCATTTCCCTTGCAGACGGGATTCTGTGCACACAAGACACAACATGCCTCTTGGTACCTTTGTCCATCCATCCAGTCATCCGTTCAACAGTATCTGCTGGGTGCCTACTGTGTGCCAGGCACAGTTCAAGACACTGAGGACAGCAGGAAATAAGACATTTGAAATCCCAGCTCTCATGGAGAGAGATATCCTCCCAATGGGGAGAGGATAGACCTGCCTAGGTCTTAACTGTTTCTAGCTCTGGCAACTCCTGCTAAGCCTGGATGGATAACATAGATGGCCCCATTGCTTGCTCAAGGGCTGGTACCTGGGGCTCTGCAAGACTATAGTCAAGGACAGGCAGGGTGTGGAAGTATTGCTTGTCACCCCCATCACAACCTCCTTGTGTTGGAAGAACTGGGTTCCCATATTGCCCACTTTTTTGTTGTTTAAATTTCTTTTGAAAAGTATTTACTTTTGGCTGTGCTGGGTCTTTATGGCTGTGGGGGCTTTTCTCTAGTTATGGTGAGTAAGGGCTACTCCCTAGCTCTTGTGTGAGGGCTTCTCACTGCAGTGGGTTCTCTTGTTGTGGAGCACCGGCTTTAGTAGTTGTGGCTCCCAGGCTCTTGGGCATAGCATCATGGGCTTAGTTGCTCCATGGCATGGGAAATCTTCCTGTCCTGGGGATTGAACCCATGTCTCCTATGTTGACAAGTAGATTCTTTATCATTAAGTCACCAGGGAAGCCCCCATATTGCCCTCTCAATGGAAAGACCTAATGCTGAAGCCACTAGCCTGGGCTTGTGAGTAAGAGGACCCAGCCAAGACAGGCTTCTCCCCTGTATCCCACTCCTGGCAGGAGTAGTGAGATGGGCCCCCATTGCCCTTCTACAAGCATCAGAAGCTATTTTGCGGCCAGTTTGCTAACACAGTCAGAGACCTGGGAACCTGCCGGACTGGTGTCTATCACAGGAGGGGACTCCAGGCCCTGCTCTATGAAGCCGGGTGCCCCCTCTCCATACAAGGACTTTGTCCTGATGGGGCAAATCTGCTGACCTTAGACAGACTTTCTTCTTCAGGGCAAGGACTACCACCAGAGAAGCAGCTGCAGTGTAGAAAATGGCACTGCACTGCACTGTGAAGCAGGAGGTGTGTGTATTCTAATTCCAGGATTACCACCTTCTAGCTGAGTAGATTGGGCAAGTCAACTGACTTTTCTGAGTCAGTGTTTCCTCTTCCATAAAGCTGAGACCATCCTATAGTCCATAATTGTTGTGAAGACTAAATAAGAGAATGTGTAAGAAGGACTCAGGTCTATTGTAAACACTTAGTAAACACTGGTTAGATATCAAATATTAATTGGATGTGAAGTGATCTGAAATCAAAATGGTAACTTTTTTTGCTCATCACTGGGGGAAATGAAGGAAGTACAGTTGGTCTTCCTTCTCCATCTGTATGGAATCTTCATATATGGAGGGCCAATGTACTAAGCCATTTTATATAACCAACTTGAACATCCTTGGATTTTGGCATCTTCAGGGGGTCCTGAAACCAATCCCCCACAGTTACAGGTGAACAACTGTATAAGCCAACATCCCTGTGCTTAAGGAATTTTCCATAGAATTGGATTGTACTCTTGTAGAGTTTTCTAATGATAGTATCAAGTGCTCAGAATTGCTAACAATAAGCATGTGGATAAGTGGGAAGGTATAAGAATGGGTTTCATCTTCCTTTTCAGAGACACAGACAGAACTAAGCAGAAAAAACGTCCATGAATGATTTTGAGTCCCCATGCTACAGCCAGCAAGACATTCAGTAGTGGGGCATAGGCAGCATTCAGAGTGAAAACTTACAAATAATGGAATATGGGAGCAGAGGCTTCTAGCCTGGGAGTGGTCCTTTCCCATCAGGAGCTAAAAAGAGGGCTGTGCTCAGCAGTGTGACAAGTGGACATTCACTGACCTTTGGCAATAGGTACTGTACTAAGTGGGCTTTCACTGGGGGAGAACCATGGTTTACACATGAGTTTGTTATGCAAATAGAAACAAAAACAGGAATAGCTAGAGTTATGTACAGATGTGAGAGTTGGACCATAAAAAAGGCTGCACACTAAAGAATTGATGCTTTGGAATTGTGGTGCTGGAGAAGACTTTTGAGAGTTCCTTGGACTGCAAGGAGATCAAACCAATCAATTCTAAAGGAAATCAACCCTGAGTATTCATTGGAAGGACTGATGCTGAAGCTGAACCTCCAATACTTTGGTTACCTGATGCGAAGAACCGACTCATTGGAAAAGACCCTGATGCTGGGAAAGATTGAAGATGGGAGGAGAAGGGGGAAACAGAGGAAGAGATGGTTGGATGGCATCACGGACTCAATGGACATGAGTCTGAACATACCCCAGGAGACAGTGAAGGACAGGGAAGTGTGGCATGCTGCAGTCCATGGGGTCACAAAGAGTCAGATATGACCTAGCAACTGAACAACAAAAATGGAAGATAAATACTTTGCAGGTAGAATGCCCCAGAACTCACCAATTATTATTATTTCAGCTCTGAAAGGATGGGCTGGGATTGAGGTGGAATGTGACCCAGCAAAGCATACACAAGGAGACCTGTGAAAGAATCACAAGGATTAGAAAAGAATGAAAGCTAGAAAAAAATAAGGAAGAGACGGCCACAGTCCCTGTGGCTTGTCCTAGTGGGGAAGACCAGGTAGCGAACACTTTTTAATCATATTATTTTTTTCCTACTGTCAATGAAAAATTGATCAGTTGATCTAAGAAAGAAATGGAAAATTTTATTTGAGCCAAGTTCCAATGAGCATTTTGCCCTTTAGAGGTCAAAGCACAGTTTTGTGTTTGAGACAGAGGGCTGTATATTAAATGATATATTACTGACAGTTTACACAATCCAGATTTACACTTAACGTAGTGGATCATGGGTCATCATGGCCCCTTACAATATTAAGAGGCAATGTTATCTTTTAAGTTGTCTTGTTGATGCTAGGAGAAAGTTGCTTCTTACGACTGAGAGGGTATTTGAGCCAATAGTTTGGCTGAGGCACAGTGCACATACACAATGCATGGCAGAGGGGTGAAAGGAGGCCAAAGGGCAGAGAAAAAATTTATATTTAAATTTTCCTTGACTTGCCTTAAAGTAGGAATTTTTATTTCATCACTTCAGTTCAGTTTAGTTCAGTCGCTCAGTCGTGTCCGACTCTTTGCTACCCCATGAACCGCAGCACACCAGGCCTTCCTGTCCATCACCCATTCCCGGAGTCTACCCAAACCCATGTGCACTGAGTCGATGATGCCATCCAACATCTCATCCTCTGTCATCCCCTTCTCCTCCTGCCCTCAATCTTTCCCAACATCAGGGTCTTTTCAAATGAGTCAGCAATTCACATCAGGTGGCCAAAGTATTTCATCACTACTCTTAACTAAATTCATGCATAAGTCAGCAGTTTTGTATGGTATGTGTTGTTCATTCCTTATTGTAGCCTTGGTCATTTTAAACAAATTGTTTTGCTGACATAACCTGTATAGGTATTGCCAAGGAGGGGAAGTGAAAGGGCAGGTTTCATGTTCTCAGAAGTCACCTGCCAGAGGCAGACTGCTGCTGCTGCCGCCGCTAAGCCACTTCAGTCGTATCCGACTCTGTGCGACCCCATAGACGGCAGCCCACCAGGCTTCCCCATCCCTGGGATTCTCCAAGCAAGAACACTGGAGTAGGTTGCCATTTCCTTCTCCAATGCATGAAAGTGAAAAGTGAAAGTGAAGTCGTTCAGTCGTGTCTGACTCTTAGCGACCCCATGGACTGCAGCCAGGCAAGAGTACTGGAGTGGGGTGCCATTGCCTTCTCCCACAGGTGGGCTAGCCTCTCCTTAGAGCACTGGTTTGACTGAGGGGTGAGCGTGGGCATGTGCGCATGCTCAGTTCCTTAAGTCTTGTCTGACTCTTTGTGACCATCTGGACTGTAGCTCACCAGGCTCCTCTGTCCTTGGGCTTCTCCAGGTAAAAATACTGGAGTGGGTTGCCATGCTTTCCTCCAGGGGATCTTCCCAACCCAGGGACCGAACCCACGTCTCTTATGTCTCCTACATTGGCAGGCAGATTCTTCACCACTAGTGCCACCTGGGAAGCCCTGAATGTTGGCACCTGTCGATAAAGTGGAGAACAGAATAACTGTGGGAGGAGTCCATCATCCTGGTTCACCCCTTGAATTTTCTCTTGTCTTTTCTATAGTTGTCAAAGTTGCAGTCAGCCTTGTTTGTGGGGGCTTCAGGAATGCGGCCCATCCAACCCTTCAGCAACTGAATGCTTGGTTTTGTAAACATTGAGGATATTTTTGACAAGTGATTTCATGGTTTCTTTTTTCTTATGTGTCAAAAGCAGAATATTAACTTCATACTGTAGCTTGGATGCACAGAGAAAAATATATTTTGTTTTTCCAATATCTAATGCAGACTTCCTTCCAAGCCCACAGCCAACTGGTTAGCAAGGAAAACAAAAGTGTTCAAATTAAAGCCTAACTTGATATTAAACCTAATAATAAAGTTTTAAATTAACCTCTCTTGGATGAAAAAAAAATTGCTCAGTCTCACAGGTAAAATTCTTCCCTGGTCTCTTTTGAGTTCCCAAGAATGTGTCCAGACCTGTGTGTGAGGGGTGGTGGTGGCTTATGCAACCTCATGACTGTGGCTATGGAGAGGATTCAGGGTCTTTGTGCCAATGCTCCTGGCTTCCTCTGGTCTCTGCAGAAGGCTGACTTGTGATCTGGCTCCACTCAGCTTGTTCAGAGCCTTCTAGCTCCCTCTGGCTGACTCACCCTGACCTTGGTGGTCTTGGGCATCAGAATCTGCCTGGCTTTAACTTGCATCTCCCTTGGTAGTCCTGGGTACTTAGATCCCTCAGTCTAACCTTGGGGATCCTTCTGGCAAATTTCTCTGGACTCTCGGGTATTCCTGAAGCCTGTCTCCACCACTGGAACTGAAGATGACCCAGGAAACTTAAACCATGGGCCTGCCTCTGCCTGACTGTGCTGAGCAACAGGGTGAGGAGGTGGTTCCCAGTTCAGTGTGGATGGCCTGAGAATCAGCCTCTTCCCAGTCTTCATTGGGTGGCAGAACAGAACCTCCAGGCTTCTTGGATCCCCTAGATGTAACTAACACACCCCTTCCTGGGTCTGCTGGAAGGTAGCCAGCAAGACCCACAGCTTTGTTCTCTGGCCTCCTGGTGCTCCTTCTGTCTCCTGCTACTTCCTGAGCTAGAAAGTGGAGAACTCGTCTTTTGCTCCATTTCGGCTCACTTAGAATGCACCTGGCCCCCGTGAGGGCTAGGGTATCTTCCACACCACAGAAGCACTGTCTGAGCCAGGTCTTCCAGGCTTAGACCTCGATACTGAAAGAGGAGACTAAAGAATTTAGAAAACTACCTCTCAAGATAGTAGCCTTGGATGCAAACTACTACTCTGCTGCCTGAAGTGTGATTGCCATAGCTAATTAATACCTTGCTAATTCTTATTACACTCTTTCTGTCTCAGAATCTAATCTTCCTGAGTCTTTCTATGATAAAGTTTATGTACGTTGGAAGGTTAAAAAAAAAAAGAACAGTTGTAAAGAATCCAAAATATTAACTACTCTTCTTAGACTTGCTTCTCTGGAAAGGTCCCTCCACTCTGGCCCACCAGAGCACTGTGCAATAAGAATACTTCCAACTGAGACACACTTTGTCCCCATCAGCCTGCTAATCCTGGTCCCAGCCGAGAATGGGATGACAATGGCTATAGCTGATGACAGAGGGACATAAGAGCCCCTGAGTGAAAAAAATAGGAGGGAAATGTGCCTCACCCAAACGGCATCCTGAAGGGAAAAAAGGAAGTTGCCGGAAGAGCAGCACATGAAGAGCTGGAATGAAATTTCATCAAATAAGAATCACTTCTTTCAACTCAAGAAATAGCCAGCTAACCAGCAGTCACCTTCATTTAGTAAACATATTTCAATAATATCTTTTTTAGGGGGAGGGGGTCTTCCTTGCAGTGCAGGGGGGCTTCTCTTGTTGCTGCAAGTGGGCTTAGTTGCCCTGAGGCATGTGGGATCTTAGTTCCCAGCAGGGATCAAACCCACTTCCCCTGCACTGGAAGCAGATCCTTAACCACTGGACCACCAGGGAAGTCCTCTTCAATCATATCTTAACTAGAACTTTCCTTTCCACCTCCCCCAATCTTAACCTTCTCCAAGTAGTGATTTTTATGTATTTGGACTGTATCCACTGCTCTGCTTTCTAGAATATCACCTGAATGAATGAGGCATCCTCTTTTATTTTTAGGTAGAATATTTAAGAAATTGCATCTTGCCTCTTGTTATTTATCAAGCCTTCTGGCATAATTCCATAAACCTGATGAGGAGCCTAAGTTTCTAGAAGGTCCTGATTTCAGGAAAATTCACAATTCAGGAGAATAATAGAGGTCTCATATTGGATAGTGATTTGCTACTGGCCCCTGAAAGAGGGCTCTCTCTGCTCTCTTTCATGGGAGTAGCTGGGGGTCAACTTCAAGCACCTTTATCTGGGACTGACTCTCCTCCTCTTCCCCACTTCTTCAACAAGCTGTTCTATTGACTGGGCTAGTGTAATATCTCCTGGAAACAGGGGCACCTAAGACTTTGAAACTCCAAGGAGTATTAAAACCTAAGAGCTCCATAAAAGTTTTCTGAGCTCACTGATTTAATGTATATGCATTAGGTACCTGTTGAGGGCTTCCCCAGTGACTTAGCGGTAAAGACTCTTCCTGCAATGCAGGAGACAGAGGGTTCAATCCCTAGGTTGGGAAAATACCCTGGAGGAGGGCATGGCAACCCACTCCAGTATTCGTACTGGAGAATGCCATGGATGGAGGAGCCTGGTGGGCTACAGTTCATGGGGTCACAAAGAGCCGGACATGACTGAGTGACTTGGTAGGCAGGCAAGTACCTGTTAACGTGCCAGACACCATGATCAGCACTGGAGAGATACACAGTATGCTCTCACGGAGCTTCTGGGCTAGTGGAGGAGACAGTCATTGTTAAAATATTTGCTCAAACAAACATACAATTTTACAAGTGGCGGTACGTGCTGTGAAAGAAAACACAAGGTCTGTGAGTAAGAAAGAGCTTACCTGTTTATAGCTCAGGGGAAGGGTGAGATAAAAAAAGTCTGCCTCAGGAGAAAGAGTTTTGAACTGAGATTGAAAGGATGAATGGCTTGGATAGGAAATGGAAGCTGTGGAAAGTATATACAAAAGACCTGAAGCACAATAAGTTTCGGGGCTCGTTTTGGGGGTTGAACACGTGCCAATGTATGGGTTGACTTGTGTCCTGCTCAACAAAAGATATGTTGAGAGAAAAAGGAAAAAGATATATTGTAGTTCTAATCCCTAGTACCCTAGAATATTACTTTATTTAGAAATAGGTTTGTTGAAGGTACAGTTGGTATGAGGTCAAACTGGGGTACAATAGGCCTGTGATCCAACATGACTGGTGTAGTTATAAGAAGACAGTCATGTGAAGACAGAGAACACAGTGAGAATACCACATGATGATGGAGGGTTGGAGGGATGCATCTACAAACTGAAGATATCTTTTCTTCCACCAAAAGCTAGGAAGAAAGAAGGGAGGATTCCCTCACAGCTTTTGGAGGAAGCATGGCTGTATGACATCTTGTTTGTGGACTTCTAACCTCCAGAGCTGTGTGTGAGACAATGAATTTCTATTGTTTAAGCCACCCAGTCTGGGGTACTTTGTTAGAGCAGCCCCGGGCGACTATTAATAATAGAGCCAGTATGGCAAAGGTAGGACAATGAGATGAAGAGCGAAGGGTCGAAGGATCAGACATCAGGGTTCTGGATTTGGAGCTTTGGCCTTCAATCAGTGGGGCAGTATGGAGGAGTGTAAGTGTGTGAGTGATTATCAACCTACACTCTAAAAAATTAACCATGACTGCAGTGAGCAGGGACAGTGCAGAGGGGACTGTGCAAGTGGGGTCCTCCAGAAGGATTCACAGAGAGAGACAGTAACAAAGGTTCAGTCGGCCTGCTAGGGAGCTCCAGAGTACTGTTCATCAAAGTTGTTCCATATAAAACTGAAATGACCAAGTGTATGTACTTCCCTGTCTGGGATGCCCTGGGAAGGGCATGACCCCACGTGAGGTGGCTGCAGCAGACTCTGCTAAGCGAGGCCATATGCTGTCTACACTTCCCATAGATGGGCAGTAAGTCTTCTTTTGAAGGGGGATCTGCGCTGCATATTCCCTTTTCTACCACAAGAGGTTAACTAGTTGCCAGGGGAAAGATTATGGTGCTTCAAACAGTGTGGTGGCAGTAGAAACCAAGTGGCCTGGCTCAGGGGTGGTGTAGTACTTGAAATGCTACAGGACTTGAAGGATCGTACGTGGACAGGGTGGACATGTTGAGGTAAAAGGAAGAATTGAGAATAGTTCCTGGGTTTCTGCTGTTGCCCAGCTGGATGAATGGCTGGTACTATTCACCAGGTTAAAGAACTTTGGAAAAGACCAACTATGGTAAAGTAGAAGATCCTGAGTTAGTTTTCTAATTTATTTATTTAATTTATTTTTGGTTGTTGTGGGTCTTCATTGCTGTGCACGGGCTTTGTCTAGTTGCAGTAAGCGGGGGCTATTCTTCATTGCAGTGTTCAGGCTTCTCATTTTGGTAGCTTCTTTTGTTGTGGAGTACAGGCTTTTCTACTTGCAGCACACAGGTTTGGTAGTAGTGGCTTAAGCGCCCTAATGCACAGGCACAGTAATTCTGGTGCACGGGCTTAGCTGCTTTGTTCCATGTGGAATTTTCCTGTACCAGGGAAATCCATCCTAGGTGGATTCTTATCCACTATACCACGAGGGAAGTCCATGAGTCTGCTTTTGGACATGAAATGTTGAGTGATCTGGATACACTTGGGAGTAAAAACCCTGAGGAAAAAATATACATATGTATGCCTGTGTGCACGGGGTTGTAGGAAGAGTCCTGAGTGCTCATATCTCATTCTTAGAAATGTCATCTCTTGTTGTAGTACCGTGGATTTTACATTCTTTTGCTGTAAGTTGAATCAGTATTTGTAACTCACATGATAAATACATTGAAAAACTTCAGAGCAGAAAGATATAAAAAGGAGCTCAGTGCATCTAAGGAGTGAGGATGGATCCACACACTGCACAGGAAATGATTATCCAACAGCCTAGCCAGCTGTACCCCCCTCAGATTGTATCACCCATTAATTAGGGGACTGAAGTAACCCCAGAGGTGATTCTGATAGGTTTGGGAGATGAGAGAGAATGGCGGGATGGAAGACTGACGTTGAATTTAAAACAAGCAAGGAGTTTTCACCAGAAAACAACTTAGCTAAACAGAATCAGCCCACAAGCCCAAACAGATTCTTTAATCCAGTCTAAGTTCATCAACTAAATTTGGGCTTTTATAATTATTCTCCCATTTTGGGACTTTCCTGGTGGTCCAGTAGCTAAGACTCCATGCTCCCAATGCAGGGAACCCTGATTTGCTCCTTGGTCAGGGAACTAGATCTCATATGCTGCAAGTAAAAATCCCACATGCTGCAGCTAAGACCCAACACAGCCAAATAAGTAAGTGTTAACAAAAGTAATAATTATGCTCCATTTTGCACTAGCTGGGACTGCATCCTGGAACTAGCACCCCTTGAAGATGATGACTTTTCCATGGATGTATTCTCTGACTCAGTGAATCCAAACTTTGAAAACATCCAACAAAAGGAAGAATCTCTAGGCATAATTATATCATCAGCACATTTTCTATGATATTGATATATTAGAAAACTCCTTTCATGCCAAGAATATACCTCCACTTTGTGGAGAGTATTGACTCTGATCATTGTGAAAGCTATTTTGCAACAGAAAAGTGTTCTACTCTTTGTTGAGTGCCACCACAAAGCTTTATAACACAGCTGAACACAAAACTATACTATGACATAGAAAATAAACCACAGAGATGATCAGTAACTTTTATAAGGTCATATAGTAAGAGAGAGAGCTGGGATTTGAATCCAGGTCTGTCTTTCTATAAAGCCTAATCATCCATCTATTCAGTCATTTGTCCAATAAATCTGTGTTGGGTCTCTATCGTGTGCCAAGAATTGTGGAAGTCTATGCTATTTTGCTGATATCATCCTTCCTGGAAACAAAAGTGAAAACGCAGCTTTCTATATTCAGATACAACTTCTTATCAGAGAATTGCAACTAGACAAGCAAGACTTAGATGATTTAGAGGTGTCATAGTTTTTAGAAATTCATGGTCTTCTCTGTCCTCTATCTATTCATATCCTATCCACCTTCAAGACTTCTCTCAAACTCCCCCATTTCCTCTAGGTACAACTGGTCTGTCCCTTCACTAGCTCACTTTGCCACACAATTCATATCTTATTAGATCTTGCTAAAATACTGGCTACCAAATATTCACTCTTTGCTGTATACTGTCTTGCTATTTAATTGACACATGATGTGATGTGGTGTGTGTTTTCTTTCCATCAAGGCTGTAAACACATTCTTTAATTGACAATTGTTGAGGCTGGTAGTTCTCTTATTGATAGACTTTGCAGTGAAATTGCCTCACCAAAAAATCTCATGTTCAAATTAAATATTGGGTTGGCCAAAAAGTTCATTTCAGTTTTTCCATAAAATGTATGGAAAAACATGAACAATTTTTTCTACCAACCCAGTAATTTGACACTTTTTACATCTTTTACTAACTCAGCAACATCAGGCCCACAAAGACTTAAAAACTGACACAGACATTTAAAAAACCTCTCAATTATTTCAACAACCTATTTGTTTGACACAACCTATCGACTTGTATCAGTAACAGTGACTTTATTTATACCGTAGTAACAAACAAGCTCCAAGTCTTAACATGCTTTAAACAACAAAAGTTTATTTCTTTAGGTGGGGTCTCTGTTGCAGTTCATACCTACTCAGAGACCCAGGTGGTGAAGATTTCACCTCTGGAACATTCCCAGTGTTTAGAGTAAGAGGAAGAAACAGTGGCAAATCTTGCATTAGCTTTAACACTTCCATATTTCTGGATAAAATCATGGTCACTATATGACCATGCCCGAAACCAAGAGAGAGGTGAAGTATGCAGTCCTTATCAAACATCTAAAGAAGAAACACCAGAAACATTCAGTGAAGAACAGCAATGATTACTACATTGTTAATTATTTTTCTCTCTTTTTACTTTGTAAATACAACTAAGGTTCAGATGGATTTAATAATTTACCCCAGGTCACATATTTTAACCACAGAAGAGCTGATATTTGAAATTAAGCCCATTTGATGGTGGGGGTCTATGCTTCTTTCTATCAAACTAATTTTTTTCAGAGAGGCTTCCAGAAAAAATGTCTCACCTAATATTTGTGTTCCGACTGGTTTCACTTAAATTATTATTCCCAATAAGGCACTTAACTTGCTAGTCTTCAACCTTGGGTCCATTTCAGGTGTATCTTTCCCAGATATTACACACATTTTGTCTTTGATTGGTCCATTTATTAATTATTCTAAAAAGGTCCTGCTATGTTGTCTTTGATATTGCAGGTGTTGATAATACCAAGGTGAATAATACTTAAGATCTTAGCTTTTAAGGGTTTCGTCTTCTTGTGGGGCAGTCAGTAAAAAAAGCAAATAATTCCCAAAGTAAAGTAATAAGCCCTATAGTGAAGATCTGTCCAGTCAGTCTTTGGAAAGTGGATATCACCCAAAATGAAATTAAGAAGCTAGAAATGGAGCAAATGAGAGTAACCATCATTAGAACTAACCCAATCCAAATCCAAGATTTTGAAAATTTGGGAATACACAAATTCAGATAAGACTCCTGAGCTTTTGCCTTCTCTTGCAAATAAGAAAGCTGGAAGCTAGTGTCAGAGAGGATTACTAACAGAAGGTAGAGGATTTGAATGGGATTTCAAGAAGGGACATTTGAGAGAACTGGTGTTACTCTGTTACATGTGATGTAGAGATTTCCATAATCACAGAAAAATATACCCTGGGGGAACAGAGCTCAGAGAGAACTACTGATTTGCCCCAGCTCACGGAATAGAGTAAATGGCGGTGCCAGGATTTCACTCCGAGACTGTCTTCCCTAAAAGCCTAACACCCACGCATGTTCCGTGTTACCACCTGCAGCTCCGAGAACCACCTGAGCCACTAGCCCTGCCGCCGCCTGCAGGCAAGAACGCGGATGCTCTGTCAGGGCCCAGGAAGACTTGAATCTCAGATTCACAAATCAGCTGCTACCTCTAGCTGTTTGAAGCTAAGATGACATCTGCATTAGCGTCTTTTAAGCCACTACTCTAAATCTCTGAAGGCAAACATCATAAACTTATGACTCTCCATTTATCAGTCTGTCTTTTGAAATCTCCAGTTTACAGATGGATTCACTGGGTTGTGTGCCCTTTTCAGGCCCCTCCCTACCCTGCTCTCAGCCCTCAGGCTATAGAGAGGTGCGACATCAATTTTTTCAAGTTAGGATGACAGAGTTGTTAGTCTTGCTAGAACTATTTATTAATATAGCCATGGCTCCATGACACTCTGAGTTTCTGAAGGTCAGTGGCCAAGTGGTGAACATTTTAAAAATGCCTTAAGCTTCCAGAAGAGTCAAGAGGTGTTTCTTATTTATTTATTTTTTAAAAATTGTCATGTTTATTAAGGTGGTCTGGGAGAGTAACCTGATACCTTGGACAATTTATGGATAATTTCTAAGGAATCTTCCTACACAAAAGAACAGGCAAAATATATAAAAGTTTCAGGATTCTGATAGCAGGCAATGAAAGACAGTGATCCTTTTGATATGAGAAACAAACTTGGTGAGCCCTGTAACTGCCCGAGCTTACTACCTTGAGACAGTTTCCATAGCTCAGGGAGGGGTGTGTATATGTGTGTGCTGAGTCCAGTCTGATTCTTTGCAACACATGGGCTGTAGCCCACCAGGCTTCCCTGTCCACAGAATTCTCCAGGCAAAAATATTGGAGCAGGTTGGCATGTCCTCCTCCAGGTGATCTTCCAGACTCCGGAAGATCCCTCATCTCTTGTGTTTCCTGCATTGCAGGAGGGTTCTTTACCACTAGTGCCACCTGGGAATCCCAGCACTTGAATTGAGAAGATGAAGCTAAGAGAGCAGGGAGACTAAGGCAGCTACAATATGCAGTACAGGGAAAAGTTCCAAAGAGGAGACAGCCGTACAGAGAGAGGTCTGCACTGAGTATCTCTCAAGTTTTTATCAGGATACAATTAGCACATATGTGTGAGAAAATTATCAAAGTTTGCAGAAAGAATCATCAAAAATGATTAAAGGAATAGTTCTCTATGCACACACAGGGCCAGAAATAGTCGTGTTTCCATTAGCCACACAGGAAAAACACATAATCCATGAGGCAGTGAGGGGAACGTGCTAGAAGTTCTTTCCTCAGTAGTGGAGAATAATTATCCCTAGACTGAGTCTTGGGCTTCCCTTGTAGCTCAGCTGGTAAAGAATCCACCTACAATGCAGGAGACCTCGGTTAGATTCCTGGGCTGGGAAGATCCACTGGAGAAGGAATAGGCTACCCACTCCAGAGTTCCTGGGCTTCCTGGTGGCTCAGCTGGTGGAGAATCCTCCTGCAATGTGGGAGACCTGGGTTCAATCCCTGGATTGGGAAGATTCCCTGGAGAAGGGAAAGGCTATGCACTCCGGTATTCTGGCCTGGAGAATTTCATGGACTGTATATAGTCCATGGGGTCGCAAAGAGTCGGACACAACTCAGTGACCTTCACTTTCACTTTCAGACTGAGTCTTGCTCTGAGCCTATCTAATGAATCATAAAAGCAAAGTTTGAAATGATAACTGTTTTCAAGTAAGTCAACTGTTTTTTAGAGCAAAGCTCAAAAATATGTTTATAGGAATATAAAAATTTTATGCTCAACAAGATAAATTTACAGTGTCTTGCATCCAATACAAGTTTCTAGGAATATAAAGAACCATGAGAACTTGACCCAAATATGAGGAAAAAGCAATCAGTCAAAGCCAAGAAGTGACACAAATGTTGGAAATAGCAGAGAAAGAAATTGAGTTATTATAACTGCATTCCATATGTTTGAAAAAAATTAATAGAAAAAGACATGAAAAAGACTCAAATCGAAATTTTAAAGATGAAAACTACAGAGTGAGATGAAAAATGCACTACCCAAGGTTAATAGCAGATTAGAAATCTCAGGAGAAAAGTTTAGTTAACCGTGAAGACACAGCAGTTGAAACTATCCAAAATGAAAAATGGGGAGAAAGCAAAGTAAGAAAGAGCATCAGTGACTTGTAGAACAACCTCAAGAGGCCTTTGATACATATGATTCTTATCCTTGAAGGAGAAGAGAAAAAGGAAGAGAGTTGGAATTTTTCCAATTTTGAGGAAAACTCTAAATACAGATATAAGAAGTGTAATGAACTCCAAATACAAGACACTCAAGGAAAACTATACCAAGACTCTTCATAATCAAATTGCTCAAAGTTAGTGATAAAGAGAAAAAATGTTAAGCTATTAAGGGAGCAGGAAAAGATACATTACAAACAAGAAAACCAAGAAAAGAATGATAGCAGAATGTATCACCAGAAACACTGCAAGATAAGAGCCAGTGACATAGCATCCTGAAAGTACTGAAAGGATTTTGTCAATATAGAATTCCATACTTAGTGAAAATACCTCTCAAAAAACTGGAAGAATTTATTGCCAACAGACCCACATTCCAAGAAATATTAAAGAAAGTCCTGCAGATGGAAGAAAAATGATACTTTGTGGGGTATGGGTCTACAAAGGAATGTAGAGTACAGGAAATGGAAACATGAGTAAATACATCATTTTTAAATTTTTTAAATCTCTTTAAAAGATAACTGACTATGTATAGAAAAATATTGATAGTATATTACGGGACTTATAACACAGTGGATTGTATGACAACAATAGCATAAAAGCCCAGCGGGATAGTTACTCCTGTAAAGTTCTTATACTATGTGTTACGTTGTGTAATATCACTTGAAGGTGCCTGTGTGTGTGCTCAGTCGCTTCACTTTGCAACCTGTAAACTGTAGCCCACCAGGCTCCTCCGTCCGTGGGATTCTCCAGGCAAGATAACTGGAGTGGGATGCTATGCCCTCTTCCAGCAGATCTTCCCAACCCCGAGACTGAACCCACATCTTTCATCTCATGCATTGCAGGCAGATTCTTTACTGCCGATCCACCAGAAGCCCATCACTTGAAGGGAGACTGTCACAAATTGAAAGTGAAAGTGAAAGTTGCTCAGTTGTGTCCAGCTCTTTGCAACCCCATGGACTGTACAGTCCATGGACTTCTCCAGGCCAGAATACTGGAGTAGGTAGCCTTTGCCTTCTCCAGGGGATCTTCCCAACCCAGGGAACAGACCCAGGTCTCTTGCACTGCAGGCAGATTCTTTACCAGCTGAGCCATATGATGCTATATTATTAACCTTACGGAAGATACTAAAATAATAAAACAAAGTTATAGTTAGTAACATAGCAAAGGAAATATAGTGGAACTATGAAACAAAGCATTTAATACAAAAAAAAGCCAGAAAAAGAGGGGAAAAAGTACAAAAAATTGGTGGGACCTCAAAAACAAGTAGCAGGATGATAGACTTAAATCTGTCTCAATAATCACATTAGATGTAAATAGTCTAGACAACACCAATTTTAATAGGGAAATTGTTCAACTGTAGAAAAAAGAAAAGCTTAGATACATTTTAGGTGTAAGAAACATATTTCAAATATAAATAGACAAACATTAAAAGTAAAAGAAAAGAAAAATATGTACCATGCTAACCCTAACCAAAAGAATATTGGAAGAGCTTTTAGACAAAGTAGATTTCAAAGCAAAGAACATTACCAGGGAGTTAAAAAAATAAAAAATCATTTTATAATTATAAAGGATCAACAGATAAAAAGGAAATGTTCTACTCAGGTGGACGGAACTGGAGCCTATTATCCAGAGTGAAGTAAGCCAGAAGGAAAAACAAAAATACAGTATACTAACGCATATATATGGAATTTAGAAAGATGGTAATGAGAACCCTGCATGCGAGACAGCAAAAGGAACGCAGATGTATAGAACAGACACGTGGACTCTGTGGAAGAGGGCAAGGGGTGGATGATATGGGGGAATGGCATTGAAACATGTTAATTATCATGTGTGAAATCAATTGCCAGCCCAGGATTGATGCTCAGGGCTGGTGCACCGGGATAACCCAGGGGGAGGGAATCGGGAGGGAGGAGGGAGGGGGGTTCTGGAGGGGGAGCATATGTAAACCCATAGCGGATTCATGTCAATGTATGGCAAAACCAACACAATAAAGTAAAGAAAAATTTTTTAAAAATTAATTAATTAAAAAAGAAAAAGGAAATATTGAGACTAAAAATGTTTATTTACCTAGTAACAGCTTTCAAATATATGAGGTAAAATTGACAGAAATGGCAAAGAGAAATATATATATATCTATGATAGAGTTGGAAATTTCATTACCTCTATCTCAGTAATTGGTAGAAAAAGTAGAGAGAAAGTCAGAGTGACAGATAAAAGATCAATATTCAAAAATAAATTGTATTTTACCTACTGCAACAAACAATATGAAATTGAAATTTAAAATGAAGACAATTTGAAGAATGCTGATTTGACTCAGTTTACATTTGTAGAACACTCAACCCAACTACAGTGGCATGTATATTCTTTTAAAGTGCAAATATAACATTCACTAAGATATAGCATATTTGGGGCAATAGAACAAGTTTCAATACACTTAAAAGTATTCAATCATAAAAAACATGTTTTTCATCACAACAAAATTAAATTAAAAATCAATAACAAAGCTGAAAACATACCCAAATATTTGAAAGTTTAGTAACACACTCTAAATAACCCATGGGATAAGAAATCAGAAGTGAAATTAGAAACTATATTGAGTTAAACAAAAATAAAATCACAACATAACAAAATTCATAGGATTCCATCAAAGCAGTACGTAAGGGGAAACATTGCCAATAAAGGTCCATCTAGTCAAAGGAGAACAATAAAATTGATAAAACTTTAGCTAGACTGATCAGGAAAAAGAATACCCATATAAATTCTGCAAATATTAACAGGTTAGTAAAGGAATATTATGAAGACCTTTATTCGTAAGTTTGAAATTTTAGATGAAATGGACAAATTCCTTAAAATACACAGACTAAAACAGCTCATCCAGCAAGAAATAGGTAATTTAACAAACTGGTTCAAAATTGGGAAAGGGGTACATCAAGGCTGTATATCGTCACCCTGCTTATTTAACTTATATGCAGAGTACATCATGTGAAATGCCAGGCTGGATGAATCACAAGCTGGAGTCAAGATTGTCAGGAGAAATATCAACAACCTCAGATGTGCAGATGACACTAATGGCAGAAAGTAAAGAAGAACTAAAGAGTTTCTTGATGAAGGTAAAAAAGGAGAGTGAAAAAGCTGGCTTAAAACTCAACATTAAAAAAACTAAAATCATGGCATCCAATCCCATCACTTCATGGCAAATAGATGGGGAAACAATGGAAACAGTGACAGACTTTATTTTCTTGAGCTCCAAAATCACTGCAGACGGTGACTGCAGCCATGAAATTAAAAGACGCTTGGTCCTTGGAAGAAAAGCTATGACCAACCTAGACAGCATATTAAAAAGCAGAGACATTACTTTGCCAACAAAGTTCCATCTAGTCAAATCTATGGTTTTTCCAGTAGTCATGTATGGATGTGAGAGTTGGACCATAAAGAAGGCTGAGCGCCAAAGAACTTATGCTTTCAAACTGGTGCTGAAGAAGACTCTTGAGAGTCCCTTGGACTGCAAAGGAGATCAAACTAGTCAATCCTAAAGGAATCCACCATGAATATTCATTGGAAGGACTGATGCTGAAGCTCAAGTTTCAATAGTTTGGCCATCTGATGCAAAGAGTTGACTCATTGGAAAAGATCCTGATGCTGGGAAAGATTGAGGGCAGGAGGAGAAGATGGTGACAGGGGATGAGATGGTTGGATGGTGTCATCCACTAAATGGACTTGTGTTTGAGCAAACTCTGGGAGATGGTGAAGGACAGGGAAGCCTGGAATTCTGCAGTCCATGGGGTTGCAAAGAGGTACCTATGACTTAGGGACTGAACAACAACAGCTATTAGAGAAAACTGAATTTTTAGTTTTTCCTACAAAACACACCAAGTTCCAGATGGTTTCATTGGTGAATTCTACCAACTACTCAAGGAAGAAACAGTATCAATTCTATGCAAACTCTACTAGAAAGCTGAAGAAGAGAAAATACTTTCAAACATGTTTATGTGGACAGCATTACGTTATACAATGAAGGACATTACAGGAAAAGAAAATTACAGACCAATATATCTCATAAATATAAATGCAAAAATTCTAGCCAAGATTTTAGCAAATACAATTGTGTAGCTTAATAAAGTAGTATAAAAAGAATATACATCATGATCATGTGAGTCTTATTGCAGGAATGCAAATTTGGTTTAACATTTGAATATTAATTAGTGTAAATCACTGTATTAAAAAACTGAAAAAGCAAAATTATATGATCATCTTAATAGAGGTAAAAAATATTTCTAATAAATACAGCATCCATTCATGATTTTAAAAACTCAACAAAGTAGGAAAAGAAAGGAACTTTCTCAAGCGGTTTAGAGGCAGCTACAGAAAAATAGAGCTAACCATATGCTTGGGCCTCCCAGGTGGTGTTAGTGGTAAAGAACTCGGCTACCAATGCAGGAGATGTAAAAGATGTGGGTTCAGTCCCTGTGTTGGGAAGATCCCCTGGAGGAGGGCATGGAAACCCACTCCAGCATTCTTGTCTGGAGAACCCCATGGACAGAGGAGCCTGGTGGCTATAGTTCATAGGATCACAAAGAGTCTGACACAACTGAAGGTCTTAGCACCCACACAACAATATGCTTAATGTTTAAATGCCACTGTACAACAATAATATTGTGCTAGAGGTCCTAGCCAGTGCACTGAGGCAAGAAAAAGAAATAAAAGGCATCCAATTGGAAAGAAGAAGTAAAATTTTCTCTATTCACAGAAGATACGTTTGTTTGTAGAAGCTGAAGAATTCATTATTAGTTACTACCAGAAATAATAAGTGAGTCTATCAAGATTACCTAATACAGAATGATGACTCAAAAACTCAGTTGTATTTCTATATACTTGCAACAAACTGTTCAAAGTTGAAATTAAAAAATAGTACCATTTACATTTGCATCAAAAATATGAAGTACTTAAAGGTACATCTGAGGAAAGATGAATTACAGATCTAAATGTATAATATAAAATTGTAAAACTTTTAGAAAAAGAAAACATAGGAGAAAACTATAGAGTATGAATATTCCAATGAATATTTGGAAAAAAGTGGGAGAAAATATTTGCAAACATATTATATATATATATATATACACACACATATACATTATAATCATGATTTCACACGTATATATTTGTGTCAAAAGCTGCTCACCTTAAATATATGCAGTTTGTGAAGTGTGAAAGTCACTCAGTCGTGTCCTACTCTTCGCGATCCCGTTGACTATACAGTCTATGGAATTCTCCAGGCTAAAATACTGGAGTGGGTAACCATTCCCTTCTCCGGGGGATCTTTCAAGCCCATGGATCAAACCCAGGTTTCCAGTATTGCAGGCGGATTCTTTACCAGCTTAGCCACCAGGGAAGCCCAAGAATACTGGAGTGGGTAACCTATCCCTTCTCCGGGGGCCCTGACCCAGGAATTGAACTGGTGTCTCCTGCATTGCAGGCGGATTCTTCACCAGCTGAGCGACCAGGGAAGCACCCTTTAAATGTGTGCGGCTTATTGTATGTCAATTAGACCTCATAAAGCTGTTGCAAAACAATGGAAGAGAAATAAATCCTAGTAATGATTTCAGTTGCTCTTCCCCAAAGGATTTGCAGCCTAACTGCCCAGGCGACTATTAGGTAGTTGGTGGGAACAAATGAAGAATACATCCATTTCATCCAAATGCTTACAATCAGTTGGCCAGAAGTACAGTGGATAGGTGAGGATGTACCTACAAGAAACCATGTAATTATCTAAAGTCATGTACTGATGACATGTAAAGTGTCATGGCAATAATTTATTTTTATATTTGAGATGTAAATTTATTTTCTTATGGAATTGAGAAATGGCAGCTGTTGTATGACAGCCAACAATTGTTTGCCCTAGCTTGTCTTTGAAAGGAGGCCTCATTTTTAGCTAAGTGGCTGCGGGACTTTGGCTAAAATTCATTCCATTTAGCCGATTTCTTGAGCATCTGTTATGTGCCAGACAGAGTGCTTGACATCAGGAACATGATGGTGAGTAGAATGAATCGGGTTCTTCTCTTTGGATTTTACAGAGTCAAAACTCTAAGTTTATTGTGAGGTCAGTAAATCACAACTTACCTGAGGTCCTGTAATATCCCATGGACGGAAGAGCCTGGTAGGCTACAGTCCATGGGGTCACAAAGAGTCGGACACGACTGAGAGACTTCACTTTCACTTTGTAATATGCCTGGGTTGAAGGTTTGATACAAGGAAGTGTTTAGGCAACCCTTCAGTGAGTTGTGAAATCCTTTTAGTGGATTGAGGGCAGCTCTCAAAAAAATAAATAAATGGAATAGAGTATATTGTAGTACATAATGTATAGCAAGTATAAATGAGACTTGTTTCTATTAGGCTTGTGTGTGTGTATGTGTGTACTGAAAACTGTGATGTGAAATACAGTTCTTATGGTAGGTCATGGTCAAAAAGTATAAGCAATTCTGGCTAAATGAATTCTTAGGTCCCTCACCTCTATCATTTTAAAGCTTTATAATAATGACTGACTCATTCCAAGTATCTGAGAATTGTATTTAGAAACATTATTTCATTCACTGATCTGGTCCCAAATTTCCCTGACTTGGTTAGATTCAATTTTGTCCTTTTAATGTATATTTTCTGCTCTAATTTATGAATGTAAACTTCTTAAGGGTAATTCTTGTTTCTTTGGCTTTTTAAAATCTCTATTACATTAACTTGGCACTTTGGATACCATAGATTTTGAATAAATAGTAGATTTTATTTTTTTTGGAAAATAACTTTTTGGTTTAATTTCCAGTGTATACCAAGTGCCAGCTACATGAAGGATAAATACCTTCTATTATGCTCTGAGAGTACTTTGAATATAAATAATTTGGCTAATCTTTATTTATATCTCTTCAATTATACTTTGCAAATGGTTAGATGTTTCATTCAGACTGTGAGAGTCCAGGCAGCCTCTTAGGCCACAGCACAGCTGATATAGCAATGCTACCTACTTATGGTATAGTGTACAATAGCCTATTATATGAAACTGCATAACTGGCCAATGTTTATAGGCTGGGAAGAGGTCTCCTGCCCACCCCCAAACTCCCCATCATTTTTGGCCTGCAGGAGAAGTAACACTGCCTGTTTCCCTGAGGGCCTTGACCTTCTTGACCCTGACCTTAGGGTGCTTTCCTGGGTTCCCAGCCTGAGTTCTCTGCACAGTCCTCTGCAAAGTAACAATGCCCTCCCCTGGCCTCACAGGCCACCATCAGCAGAAATCAGAGGAGTGGCCTACAGCAATCCTTGTTTCCTGTGAGATGCCTTCCTCCAGCCACCCTACCTCCATCATCAGGAGTCCAGACAGCAATCACAAGCCCTGGGTGCTCCTAACCCACCCTCTTTCCTATCCCTGTGTGATAGTTAATTTTATATGTCAACTGGACTGGATCATGAGAAGCCCAGACAGCTGGTTAAACATTATTTCTGGCTGTGGTTGTGAGGGTGTTTCTGGAAGAGTTGCAACCTGTATACTGTGTAAACGGCCATCCCCAATGTGAGTGGGCATCATTCCGAATGCTGAGGGTCTGAAAAGAACACAAAATGTAGAGGAAAGTTGACTTTGCTCTCTGCTTGAATCCATGAGCTGGAACAGAGATCTTTCTAGTTTTCAGGCCTTCACACTTGGATTGGAATCCACTCTACTGGATCTCTGTCCTTCAGGTCTTCAAAGTACAGTACCAGCTTTTCTGGGTCTCCTGTTATCAGACTGCAGATCCTGGGATCTCTTAGCTTTAATAATCGCATGAGCCAATATCTTATAGTAAGTCTCTTTTTAGGTATAAATGTACATAATATGTATTTCCTATTGGTTCTGTTTCCCATGAGAACTCTAGTTAATAGACCTTGTTTACCATTCAGCTTTACCACCATTCTCTGCCTTGAGACCACCAGAATTTATTTCATTGGTCCTCTTTATATCAGTCACCACAAGAGGCCCAAGGCTCCCTGGTTATTCCTCATTCCCCAGACTCATCCACATGTGCTCAGATGTTACCTAACCAGAGAGGCCTTTCTCACCAAGGTAATTAAAACTGCAAACCCAGCTCTCTACAACACTCAACGTTTTCCTCTATTTTTCTCCACAGTACTTGCAACTATTGAACATACTGTATACTATTTATGGTCTTGCCCACTAAAATATAAGCCCCATAAGGGGCCCAGGATGGATGCTGTATGCCCAGTATTTAGAACAGTGTTGGGCACATAGAAAGCAATCAGAAATTAATTGTGGAATGAGGAATGCACACTGTGTCAGCGTTTAACTGCTGAAAGTTGTGTCTACAATTTCCTCCCTCAAAAAAGGTAGGAGGGGCTTCCCTGGTGGTCCAGTGGTTAAGAACCCACCTGCCAAAGCAGTTCGATCCCTGGTCCAGGAAGATTCCACATGCCTCAGAGCAACTACTGAGCCAGCGCTCTGGAGCCTATGAGCTGACACTAATGAGCCGATATGCCGCAACTGCTGAAGCCTGTGAGGCTAGAGCCCCTGTTCGGCAATTAGAGACAGCACCTCAATGAGAAGCCTGCTCACTGCAACTAGAGAAAAGCCCACACAAGCAATGAAGACCAAGCACAGCCAAAAATAAATAAATGAAGCATTTTTACAAAGGTGAGAGGCCTAGCTCTGGAACAAAATCTGGCACTCGAGTCTGTGGGGTTGCCTCTGAATTAACTGCTCTTGAGGTGCTATTGGGAGAACGTCCTACAACATCTCAGGGATCGTGTGTCAGCTGTCTTTGTCAGATCTGCCCCACCATCTCTCATTCCTCGCCCCCTGCCCACCATGAAATTCTTCTATAAGACCAAGAAGATAGAATGTCCCTGTGGCCAAGGATGCTCTCCCAGATCTGCCTCTCATTCGGTTCTCTCGTCGCAGTAAACGGCAACCCTCTTCAGCCAGTTGCCCAGTCCGCACACTAGGCATTATCTGTGCTCTCTCTCTCTCTGATCACTCACACCAAATGCACCACCAAGCCCTGCCTCCTCTTCCCAACACATTCTGAACCTGGATGCTTTCCACCACGCCCACCCACACTGGCCCAGCTGCCCTGAAGCAGCCTCAGACCTCCTCCTGTTGCTTCCCCTCCTCACCCTACAGCCCATTCCCACAGAGCAGAGATTTGTCTACCTGTTTACTACTCATTATTTCAAGAATATTCTAGTCACTTAGGAAATTGATGAAAAGAAATACTAGATGAAAAAAGCTAGATATAAACTAGAATAAACAGCACTATCCCGATATGGAAATATGTACACAGAAAAAAGCCTAGAAGTAAACACATGGGTATTGTAAGCATAATTATCTCTGAGTGATGGGATTATGATTTCTATTTCCTACTTTATACTATTTAGTATTTTACAGATAGCCTACAAGGAGTATGTATAGCCATTAAAAAATAGTAGGAAAAATGCTGAGTGGTTAGTGAAGCAGCACTGGCGATGGTCAAATTTATTTAATAGATTTAGAATTTTTATTTAAAAATTTAATGAAAATCAGACTTAAGTAATTGTTACAGGTCTGTTACACCCCAGTCACTGGGGTCAGTGCTTTATTTCTGAGAAAGGATTTATTCTGGTTTTACAGATGAGAGGATGAATTCAGAGAGGTTGCATGGTTTGTCCAAAGTCACTCAGCTGATAAGAGACATGGCGGGTGTTAAAGACAGGTCTCTAGACCAGGCTCTTTTCACTAACTCCTCTTCCCCATTCTGTTTTCTCACTTAAAGACTGGGGTCCAGGCAGGCATCTCTGGAGAATTATTGAGAGGCTGAACGAAGATGACAGGAGTGAAGTTATTAGCGTAATTAAGGGAGGATATGGTTTGGTGAAAACATTGACAGTCAGTATAAATCAAGTAACTAGAACAACATTTCACAGACATATTTGAACCCGAAACTTACTGGCAACATGGATTTAACTGTCAACTGTAAAAGCAGCATAAAGTTAAACCTTTACTGGTTCTGCCTCCTTGCCCTATAAAAACAAAGCCCACATTCTCAGAGTTGATTAGTCTGGAAAGATGGAAAGAGGGACCAGGACCTCTGGCTTGTCCACATAGATCCTGACCGTGTGAGGACAGAGGGGAGGCAAGGTGGGAAATGAGAGAGGCAGTTGTTTCCTGTGGTGCTCCTGAAAGGCTAATCTTTTCAAAACAAAACCCATCTCCCATTACACTTGTAATAATATCCTCATGCCACGAGCCTAGGATCCTTGTGCCCAAAATCTCTGCTCGGGGTACACCCTGCCTATTCAGCCCACCTCCTCCTTTTCCTTCTCACTCTCACTCACAGGGCTCCATTCATTCCAATCTCTGCTGCTTCTGGAGGTCCCAAGTCATTCCCAGTGGGGCCTTCACCCTCCCTGTCCTGCCTTGGGGACCACTCCTCCCTCAGACTTTGCATTGCATGCTCCCTCTCATCCTTCTGTTGTTGTTCAGTAGCTCAGTTGTGTCTGATTCTTTGCTACCCCACGAACTGCAGCATGCCAGACTTCCCTGTCCTTCACTGTCTCCCTGAGTTTGCTCAAACTCATGTCCATTGAGTCAGTGATGCCAGCCAACCATTTCACTCTCTGTCACCCCTTCTCCTCCTGCCCTCAGTATTTCCCAGCATCAGGGTCTTTTCTGAAGAGTCAGCTCTTTGTATCAGGTGGCCAAAGTATCGGAGATTCAGCTTCAGCATCAGTCCTTCCAATGAATATTCAGGGTTAATTTCCTTTGGGATTGACTGGCTTGATCTCCTTGCTGTCCAAGAGACTCTCAAGAATCTCCAGCATCACAATTCCAAAGTATCAATTCTTTGGTGCTCAGCTCTTTTTATGGTCCAACTCTTACATTCATACATGACTACTGGAAAAACCATAGCTTTGACTATATGGGCCTTTATCAGCAAAGTGGTGTCTCTGCTTTTTAATACACTGTGCAGGTTTGTCATAGCTTCATCTGGAGAGAAATCTTGTCTGATGACTTCACCTGAGATACCCCCCACCCCCTGTTCCTATCTCTCTCCATCCCCTACCCTAACCCTTTTATAAGCACAACATTTTTATTCTATAATACTGAATTCAAAGAATAAACAAAGAAAATAAGAAAAGAATAACTATGAAGCATGATAATGTAATGGATACTTATGAACCTGCCAACCAATTTAAGATCTAGAATATTAACTACAGTTGGTTTTTTTTGCATAACATTTATTAACTATCTGAAATTATATAACATATTGATGTACTTTTTGTCATACCTACTGGAAGGTAAAGTCTGATGCCTGTCTTTTTTACTGCTGTGTCCCAGAGCTTAGAGCAGTACCTAGAAGACAGGTATTCATAAATAAATGAACAGCTAACTGAGAGTGAGACAGAAAGGTCAATGGAGTCTGAGGTGGGGTGGAAATGGTTGTTACTGGTGGTGGTTGTGGGTGGCCTGAACTGTCTCCAAGCAGAGATCCACAAGCCTGTAAGACCTGACTTCTCCCTCCCCGTATTTCTCTAAAATCCAGTTAATGTGTAGCTATGAGGAATGAGACATTACATGTCTAGCTAGCTGTGTAGACAAAAGCACACAGGACAAGTTATTTGTCACTTTGAGACTCAGTTTCTGTCTTGGTAAAACAGACAATAATAACTACTTGCACAATGCCTGGGTCAGAGACACAGCCTTCTCACCACCCTGATCACACCTGAGAGGGGCAGGGCCACTGGGGAAAGGGCTGTTGCTGGGGGCATGCAGCCTCAGACCTGGGGAGAGACAGGCGAATCTGGGTGGGCAAAACTGTGGCACCCAGGCCACCCTGGCAGCGGTGGAGAGCAGCTCTCGTCCCCACAGGGCCCACTGCATGTGCCCGAAGCCTCACAGTGATGCCCAAGGCCAGGAGCAGGTCCCTGGAGCAGGGGGATGGCCGGACCTGGGCACTGCCTGCTGGCCGAGGCAGGAGTCCTTGACATGCAGGGTCTTGACGCATGAGTGCAGAATGCACACTCATGAAAAGAAAAATGAAACATATTTACTCTTCAGTGAATCAAGGAAAAACTTAAGTAGAGCCTCTTTTGTTTTCTCTCCAGTGCAAGTGCCTTGAGTAAATCAGTTTATTCTAAAATTATATCCAGAGGAGCCAGGCTTGGGAACTTTTTTCAAAGCCTTGCTTTGCCTGGCACGTTCATTCATTACTCAGTTTAACCAACATTCACTAAGCAACAGGGTGAGGATGAGGAGGGGCAGGTGAACAGTGCAGAGCAGAGCTCTCAGTGTTACACCGGAGGAAGGAGAGACCAGCTGCATGGAGGGCAGCAGGAGTGGGCCACGCTGCTCCATGCAGCGGGGGATTTGCACGGTGCTTGGAGGAAGATGGACAGGCCGTTCAGGCCAAGCCGTGGGTGGTGGAAAGCAGGATGCGTGAGGGTGTGGGGGCAGCGACAGGGACTCACTGCAGAGGTGGGGGCTGGGGCTGCGTCTTGAAGGCCTTGCGCACCATATCCTCCTGAAGGCAGTGGAGCAGCGTGATCAGATTTGTGTTTCAGACAATCACTGCAGTGAACAACTATTCTTTTTTCCCCCTTCAACCCTCACTCGCCCTTCAGCTGGTCATAATATCTCTGTTTTGCTTGGAGGAAGCACCCCCACCACTGCCAGTTCATAAGGTTCCTTCCAGTTCCCGAGTGGACCTATGATTCAGGCCTGGCTGATAAGTGTAAATTGTCCCTCAGCACCAAGGGGCATTGGTTCCCCCACCCTGCAGACACCAAAATCCACAAATGTTCAAGTCCTTTATTTAAAATGGCAAAATGTTTGCATATAACCTGCATCCTCTGATATACTTTAAATCATCTCTAGATTATTTGTAACACTATACAATGTAAATGCTATATAAATAGTTGTAAATATAATATAAAGTGTAAGTGTTAGTCGCTCAGTCATGCCCGACTCTTTGCGACTGCATGAACTGTAGCCTGCCAGGCTTCTCTGTCCACAGGATTCTTCAGGCCAGAATACTGGGGTGGGTAGCCATTCCCTTCTCCCGGGGATCTTCCTAACCCAGGGATCGAACCCAGGTCTCCTGTATTGCAGGCAGATTCTTTACCATCTGAGCCACCAGGGAAGCCCCAAATACAACATAAATGCTATGTTACATGGTTGCTGGTGTGTGGCAAATTCAAATTTTGCTTTTCAGAACTTCCTGTAATTTTTTTTTTCAACTATTTCTGATCCAGGGTTGAATCTGCAAATGTAGAGCCTGCAGATATGGAGGCCTGGCTGTATTTCATTATTTGATTCTAAGAGATTGATTCAGAAATGAACATACACTGTTAGACTGTTATTGATACTGTTGGGAGGAAATCCTCTTTTTTGAAGCAGGAAGCCTACTGACCTATGGCTGTGGGCCTACAGAGAGAGACGGCTAGGTTGAGACGGCTCGATTGAAACTAACACAAAGAGAAACAGAGTCAAGACAGAGAGAGATCAAGTCCACTGCTAGTGTCTCTGAATCCACCTTCTTCCTGATGTGAGATGTGCTGGATGGAGGATGTGTTAGAGGCTTTGGGCAGGGAGACCAGTTAGGAGACTGTGTGGTAGAACTGGGGAAGTTTGTGAGGGGCTGGCTTGGAGCAATGTCAACAGGGCAGGAGAGAAGAATTCAAGACATGCTCAGGAGATGGACTCAGCAGATCCTGGAGACTCCTGTCAGGTGTGGATTGTAAGCAGATGGTGAATTCATTCTCAGGAGCATTTTATCTCTAGTTCAGCATGCTTCCAGCTTGAATATTGCTCCAACCATTTCAACACAACTCAGTTCTTCTACCTGAAGCATCTCTGTTTCTTGATCTCATTGTGTGCCCTTGATTATTCTGATTCCTACTTTAAGACTCATCTCAAGAATCACCTCTTCCAGGAGGCCTCCCCAGCCCACTCCTCTGACTAAAGGAATCACTTTCTTTTCAGTTCGGTCTTTAAGACTCCATCAAGGCACTCACGTCATAATTATTTGTTGACAATTTGTCTCACCCTTAGATTGTGAGCTACTTGAAAAGAGGGACCACAGCATGTTTACCCAGGTGTTCTCGTATCCAACACCACATCTGACTCATAGTGCCCACTCAGAAGTTGTTTGCGGAGGTAAATGGAATGTTTGAGCTAAAAAAACACTCACATTTTCTAAAATAAGATGTAACTAAATAGACTGATAAAGGCCAATGTTGCAGTCTTAGGAGGTGTGTTTGTCGGGATTGGACTTGGGCTGATTTGGCTGAGGATTTCCAGAAAGCAAAGTTCCTTTCTCAGACTTGCGAGTGAACTGCTCTCCTGTGATGTGCGAAGCATGGTGGGTGCTGACAGCTTGTAGCCAGTACCTCCCCAACCTGCAAGTTCAACTTCCCCAGGAGCAAGCACTTAGCAGTCAGCCTCTTTCTGCCTGCTGCTCCTGAAATGCTGATCTCAGGAGCTGCTGCACTTCTCAAGCTGCTTTCACATGCTCCCTGCCCAGCCCGAGGATCCTGTGAGTTCCCACTGCAGAGGAAGTCCTGTACTACTGAAGCCATCTTATAGACAGAAAGGGTGCTTTTTCCTGCTCTGTCTACTGGGGAGTGATCTTTTTATATTATGCTGGTTCCATGAGGGCCCCCAAAAGAAACCCCTCTGAAAACAAATGGGTCATTCTAGAGGGATTTCCAGTTCCTGGGATCGTTCATTCATTCCACAAATATTTATTGAAATACCTACTTTATGTCAAGCTTTGTGACAAGCCTACAGTTGTGAGCAAAACAAACTCGGTGCTCATGGAGTTTGCAGCCTATTGAAAAAGATTATGAAATAGTTAAATATATAATCAGAAATTGTGAAAAACATTATGAAGGAAGGGAAAGGACAGTACTTATGAAAAGTTATTTCAGAGGTAACTGATCTTCTTAGAAATGTTGGTGTGTGGAGGTCAGGGAAGATTTTTCCTAGGAAGTAACAAATGAAATATGAATTAAAATAGGTTTGGTAGTTGACTGGGGGATGGACTAGGGGTGGAGGACATTCCAGACAGAGGAAATGGCATGCTCAAAGACCTTGGTGTCCTGTCAAACCTCCTGAAGAGCTCCATCATCTGCACAGGCTCTCCCAGTTGGTAAGTGGAGAGGGAAGGGTGATAAAGGTAGCCTTGAAATCCAGTCTTGGCCTCACTTGGCCCTCAGATGCAGATGCAGGACATGTAATAGGCTGCTTCCTGCCTTAACATCTCAGTCCCAGTACATTTATTTTCATACTTTTCTCTCTTATAGCAAGCCCCACCCAACCCTACCCCCACAAGTGTTTTGCACTGATGATGGTGAGCACACCTCAGATGCCATCCTGCCAATTTGAAAACTCCATTCTTTCCCCATTTCTTCTATAGCAAGAAGGTTTCAGTCAGCTTTATTCAATTACTGTAAGTTGTTCGAGATCATAGTGATAATCTATTGTTTTGTCCTAATTTAGAATTAGTGCTAGATATTTAATATCAAGGTTTTATTTAAATAATAGACACATGTTTTAAAAGGCAGAATCCACTTAAAAAATAGAACTTCTATGACACCAAAAGCATAAGAGACAAAAGAAAAATAAATTGACTTCATCAAAAAGTAAAACTTTTGTGCTGCAAACAATATCATCAAGAGAGTGAAAAGGCAACTCACAGAATGGGGAAAATTATTGGTAAATTGTATATTTGATAAGTGGCCTGTATGAAAAATATGTAAAGAACTCTCCCAATTCATAATAAAAATATAGATGATACAAATTTAAAATGAGCAAAGAATTTAAACAGACATTTATCCAAATAAGACATGCAAATGGGGTTTCCCTGGTGGCTCAGTGGTAAAGAATCCACCTGCCAATGCAGGAAACATGCATTCAGTTCCTGGTCCAGGAAGATCCACCATGCCATGGAGCAACAAACCCCTGAGCACCACAACTGCTGCCTGTGCTCTAGAGCCTGGGAGTTGCAACTACTGAGCCCACGTGCCACAACTCCTGCGGCCCACACGCGCTGGACGATAAGCCTCGGCACTGCAACTAGATAAGGAGCCACTGCGACGATAAGCCTCGGCACTGCAACTAGATAAAAATGTGGGCAGCAACAAAGACCCAGCATGGCCAAAATAAATCAGCTTTGAAAAGATGTACAGAGGGCCAATAAGCACACAAAAGGAGGTACAATGTCATTGTTCATTGTGTTTAGTTGCTAAGTCATATCTGACTCTTTGCGACCCCGCGGACTGTAACCCACCAGGCTCCCCTGTCCATGGGACTTTTCAGGCAAGAATACTGGAGTGGGGTGCCATTTCCTTCTCCAGGGGATCTTTCCAACCCAGGGATTGAACCCACATCTCCTGCATTACAGGCAGATTTTTTACTGTCTGAGCCACCAGGGAAGCTATTAGTCACTAGAAAAATGCAAATGAAGCCACAAAGAGATATCACTTCACATCTACTAGGATGACTGTAATCAAAAAGACGTAATAACAAGTGTTGGTGAGAGTGTGGAGAAATTGGAACACTAGCATACTACTGGTGGGGATGTAAAGATTCTTTGTTAAACAGCCTGGCCATTCCTCAAAATGTTAAACTTAGAGCTATCATACAACCAGCAATTCAACTCTAAAGTATATACACAAGAGAAATTAAAACATAAGTCTATATGGAAACTTATACACAAATGTTCATAGCATTTTTCATAATAGCCCCAAAGGGGAAATATCCCACTGTCTCTTACTAATGATAGGGTAAATAAAATGTGTTTTACCTATAAAATAGAATGTTATTCAGCAATAAAAAAAGTGAAATACTGATACATATTACAACATGGATGACTCCTGAAAGCATTATACTAAGGGGAAAAAGGACCATATATTGTACAGTTCCATTTACGTGTAATATCCAGAGTAGGCCAATCTATAGAGACAAAAAGACTACTGGTCCTCTCCTTAGGAGGGAATGAGAGTGGCTGCTAATGGGCATAAAGTTTCTTTTAGGGGCAAGGAAAATGTTGATTTAATCATGGTCCTACAACCCTGTTAAAATAGCAAAAAGAGAAAACAAAACAAAACATTGAATTGTGTACTTTAAATGGGTGGGTTGTGTAGAATGTGAATTTATCTCTCAAAAATAGTAGGCTAATGATAGAGTCAGTCAATATTGTCCAAGCCTGCTGTGCAAAGAAAATTTTACTCAGAGTCTGGCACTGTGCACCGGTTGGGCAGAGAAAACTTCCTGAATGGAAAAGTTTAGCAATAATAATAATAGTTACTATTAACAGTAATAGCTAAAGTGATATGATCTTTATAGTTAGCAAAGCACTCACATTTATTTGAGTAAATCCTTCCACTTATTGAATCGTATGAGGGTGGCATCATTGCACACACCTGACACCTGAGGAAACTGAGTTCAGAGAGTTTAGGAAAGGATGAGATCATCCAGACAGAAAATGCTAGGGCTGGGAGCAGAGCCCTAGTCAACCTACCCCAAATCTCATGTCATTCCACTAAGCCTGAGAGGGCAGGAGCCTTGGTCTGCCTTGTTACAGTGGGGCGTCTAGTGCCTAGCAGGGTGAATGAATGAATGGATGAATAGTAAACTGCTTCTTTTCTGACTCTATCACCGGGTAATGCAAAGTGTGGCTCTAGCTTCTCCTGGAGACCTAGGAGGACAAGTCAGGAGTTCCAGCTGAAATACAACGATGCAGAGTGCTAACCAGCAGCCTGGTTGCCAGAAGTCACACTGACTGGATTCCTTTATAGGAAACAAGTAGGAATATCTCAGAACTGCAGATTCTCGCATTTCTGTGGGTGTTGTGCATGGTCCTCAGCCAGCCGGTGCCCTGCTGGAACCTTCCTCATTAGCACATGGGTCAGCTCAGCCCCACTCTCCAGACTCCCAGCCTCTGGAATTCCTGGTCAGCATCTGCACCCCCAAGAGAGGCTGTATTCCCGAAGGCTGAGGGCTTCCCATAGGCAGTCTGTGCTGTCCAGAGATGGGGTGGAATCCCACAAAGGCGGTGCAGTCCCCCTCCTTATGTGTACCTTTTCTTCATGGAACTTGAGTGGGTTGGAAAGCTTTGCCCTTCTGCCTATGGCTGATGGTTGAGTTTGGTTGGTTGGTATTTCAGATGGCAGTAGGAGAAGCAGCTAAGATACTCTGCTGAGGTTTTCCTTTCTCCATGGACCAGATGTCTTTTTGGAAAGAGCCTTGGATTTGGAATCATACAGACCTGACTACAAAACCTTTTTCTGCCATTAACCCCGGTGTCCTCTCTGAGTCTGAGTTTCTCATCTACCCAACTGAAAGTCTCACATGGCTATAGTGAGGGAGGTAACTTACCCAAAATCCACAGTCACTACATGGAAGAGTTTGGATTTGATCCCAGGACTCTTGACTCCACCTTCGCATGTGGTGGAATGAGATCACAGATGGGAAAGAGATGTCTAAAGTGCACGCACAAGTGCTGGCTGTGATTACTGCTGACACTTCCTCCCGGGGCTGGACCTAGGAGGGATGGAGGTGAGCGGATGAGGTTTGTGTTTCCCATTCATCAGGGTGGAGCAGGTGCTCTGTGCCCTTACGAGGGTTTATGGCTTGGAATTCTCCTCCTTGGCAGCCTGGTCGTGGTAAAGGCTGGGCTAGGGCTCCAGGAGTAGTGAAGATGCTGCCTGGATTAGCATCTGCCTGCAAACGTCCTCAGCCTGGCTCCTTTCGTAACCCCTCCATTTCACAACCATCTCTGTGTCCAGGCCACTCCAGGAAGGGGTGGTATGCACTCAAAGTGACCCTGTTTCCCACACACAGCCAGTCTGGGCTATTCAGGTTGAAAACATTTTTTGTTCCTTAGGCAGTTCCATCTGGAAGTTCACACAGAAGTGAATGACTTACTTTCCTTCTGTGGGCGATTCACCAAAAGGATGGCTGCTCCTCCCCAACCAGGGATGGGAAGTTTTATGTGATTGTGGAGTTGGAAGGGCTCAGATTTTGGAATCAGACAGCCCCCTGTTTAATCTTGGCCTCCCTGGTTATTTCTGTGTGATCATCCATCATGCCACTTGACCAGTCTCTCTTTCATTTTACATTTTTTGTAAAGTGAGGGCAGTGATACCTCCTTTTAGGGCCGTGAGGACTCTGCCAGGCAGTGTGATTATGTGGCTGGTGCTGAGCGGGCCTCAGTGACCAGAAGGTCCTTTTTCTTTCCTTATTCTGACTCTGCTACGTTTTCTAAGGTATATCAGGGAAGATTTAACTGTGCCTCAGACAAGTCTTTGAGGGAGAAGAAGGACTGGGAAGTGTTGGAAATATTAAAAACAAAAAGAGAAAAGAGCCAGAGGGGGCTGATAGTAAGCATAAATAATAAATTGCTGTTCTGTCGCTCAGTTGTGTCCAACTCTTTGTGACCCCATGGACTGCAGCACACCAGACTTTCCTGTCCTTCACCATCTCCTGGAGCTTGCTCAAATACATGTCCGTTGAGTCAGTGATGCCATCTGACCATCTCATCCTCTGTCACCCCTTTCTCCTCCTGCCCTCAATCTTTCCCAGTATCAGAGCCTTTTCTAATGAGTCAGCTCTTCACATCAGGTGGCCAAAGTATTGGAGCTTCAGCTTCAGCATCAGTCCTTCCAATGAATATTCAGGGTTGATCTCCTTTAGGAATGACTAGGTTGATCTCCTTGCAGTCCAAGGGACTCTCAAGAGTCTTGTCCAACAGCATAGTTCAAAAGCATCAATTCTTCAGCGTTCAGCTTTCTTTATGGTCCAACTCTCGCATCCATACACGACTACTGGAAAAACTGCAGTTCAGGACTTCGCTCCACCTCAGAGCTCCGGGGAAGCATGTGAGTGGTAGAGAGGGTGGTGTCTTGGGCTGGCCTGGCCTGGCCTGGAAGCTCTCCCTCTACTCCACCTACTCAGGAGACAAGCTCAGCTTTCCCCTGGTTATTGAGCAAACATGGTTGAGGCAAGAAAGTACCAGGCCTCCTTTGCCAGAAGTCCTGCCTCCCCAGCTCAGATGTGGGCGCTCTCTCCCAGCGGGCAGCCTCTCTGTGTATTTAAAGGAAGCGGCAGGCACTACAACTCTGCCCTTTTCCTTGTGGAGTCTCCCCAGAGTGAAACATCCTTGAAAAGTGTAGAACTCGGCCCCATCGACAAAGTGCCCTCACATCTATTGTTCGGAGACCTCATGCCGCCTGAGAAGCCCCCCCCCCCCCCACAGCTGGCACTTATTGATCACCAAGTCGAGCAATTCCTCCTTTACAGCTGAGCTTGTGTGGTCCCTCTGCTCCTTCCCCACTGCCGCCACCCAGATTCCTGGGGTCTGTGCCTGCTCGCCTCCCTTCCCAGCTCATTTCCCTGTTCTCCTCCCTTCCCAGCTCAGCCCTGTTTCCCACCTGGAGCCACAGAGAACTCTCTGAAATAAAACTCTGCTCATGTGTCTCCTCACTGCCCTCAGGACCAGGCCAGCGCCTCCACAGGGTGTGAGCCACCCACAGTCCCATCCTTGTTTCAGACTTACTTCTCCTTTGCTTGCCAGGCCCCAGCGTCACCTGGCTGGCCACGGGGCCAGGAGCGACCCGTGATGCCACACACCTGAGTCACCAGGGCAGGCGAAACAGACCTGGAGGCACTTTTCCTCCCTCCCTCCTGCCGTCATCCCCTTGCCCGTACAGACACGTCCGCCTCACCGGATGGCGTCATAGGTCTGGGTACACGTGTAATAGTTTGTACCAGGGCCCCACGGCAAAGAACGGGGCAGGGAGTGATGAATGCCCACCTGGTTTCACTTCGGAGATAGATTGTGGTCTGCAGGAAGATGAAGCCATGCTCATCAGGAGGCATAGGGGGAACGTCCTCAGGCCCCTTGGTTTCTAGCTGCCACGGGGCCCCCAAAGCCTCCCAAATAAACGAACATGTAGCCATCGATAAAGAATGTCACAGATGGCTAACATAACAGCTATTAAATAAAATACTTATACTTTCTTTATGCCAGGCACATTAGAAGGAGCCACATTAATTTATATGTTTTATTTGATGATTTAACCTCGTGGCAACCCATTTACAGAAAGCTGAGGCAAAGAGAAGTAACTTTCCCAAAGCTACACAGCTAGTAAGTAGGAAAGCTAAGATTTGGTTCTTAACTCTGTGCTCTTAATCTCTACCTTATTTTGCCAACTTGCTGGAATCAAACATGCCACCTGTCCAGGGGAACACTGTCCTGCTGTGGCTCCTCACTCGCTTGTGCCTGAGAAGTGTCTGTAGAATATCTAACCCCCGATCTGCCCTCCTGTGCTGTCACTCAATATTTCATCACTATGAGGCCTCATCCTACATCTCAGTTGGGTTTTATCACTCCCAAGTTGTAGGTGAGCAAATTGAATGCAGAAGATGTCTGCAAGGCAACACATCCACAGCATTGCCAGGATTTGAAACTGAGCCTGTCTGTCCACAGTCTATCTTCTCCCACTCCTCTAGAAGAAAGTGGCAACCAGACAATTCTACCCATGCCATGTGGGGCATGGTGATCTAAAATGCTGCTGAGACACACAGGCTACAAAACCTGGCTTGTGGCTCCAGAGAGAGCATGGGGCTGGAGATGTCCTTTCTGTAGTCTACAGAAGAGGAAGTAAAGGAGAGGTTAGGAACTGAAAGAAACAAAAGACAAGCCTTGGGGAATGTCTGTTTCAAGGGGATAAATCGGATGAGACACAGAAGAGCAAGCAGGGAAGAGACAGCAGGAGAAAAAAAACCAAAGCACGCTTAATTGCGTTATAGATCACAGTGAGTCTTTATGTTCCTTATCTCTTATCGTATATAAACACACAGGTGTACAGCCTATATACATACCCAAGAATCACTGCAGAATCCAGTGGTGGAAGTGAGCCAAGTCCTGTTATTACTGCCAGTTCACAGATGTGAAGAGGGTCAAGGATGTGCCCCATGTGTAACAACTAATAAACAACAGAACTGGGGGCGGGGGGAGGGGAGACTTCCTTGGTGATCCAGCAGTAAGACTCTGTGCTCCCAATTCAGGAGGCCTGGGTCTGATCGCTGGTCAGGGAACTAGATTCCACATGCTGCAACTGAAAGCTCCTGCGTGCCACAGCTAAGACCTGGTGCAGCCAAAAACATAAATAAATATTTAAAAAACTAAAATAAACAACAGAACTGGTATGGGAATCTTTGCATGCCAAAAACCCAGCCTCCTTGGTCTTGGAAGCCGTAGAAGTACGGCAGTCAGGGAGGGATCTGCAGTGTCAATCTGGTGTTGACTTAAGGAGATCAGTGTTAATCTGGCCTGTGGAAGCCTTATAGGAGCAGGTGGGTGGGAATGGGCCCCCAAACTGAGGCATGAGGGGGGTTGAAATTGAGGGGTGGGTAATGAGGAAGTGGGAGAGTCTGAACTAGACCCTTGTTGGAGAAACTGGTGAGGAGGGAAAGGAGAACCAGGAAGCCTTGGGAGCAGGTCATGCCTTCTGCCTGTTTCTGCCCTCTCTCTACCTGGTGTCTTTCTCTCCTGTCCCCCGACATACCATCTGTCCCTGTTCTTTCCCTGCCTGCTGCCTCTCCCTCTCTTTTCCCCTCAGTCCATCTCTCTGTCTTCATCTCTCTCCCCAGTTTCCCATGGATACTTTTCTGCTGCCAAGGCCCGTCCTATGTCCTCCTGGTTCCATTCCTTTCTTCTCTTTTTCCTCTACCCCTTGCTCAACTACCTACAACTGGAAATCTAAGACACTTCTAGTATTAGGTTTACTTATTGAGTCAGGTTTATGCTGTGTGTTGTTCCTTTAAAAAAGCAGGAGAGCTGAAATTTTTTTCCCTTTCTATGTAAACAAGAAAAACTCTCCAAAAGGGAGGTACTCTAAAAATATCATCCTTGATAAAACTTTTATGAGAAAACCAGTGCTCTCAAGACGAGAAAGGCAGGCTCCTCATCTCTGTGGGAAGATGCCAGGGACAGAAGAGAACTCCTGGATGGCACAGAAGAGAGAGGGTGTTTTCCCACTTTTGCCCCAAGTGAGACAGGCACTCGTGGGCTTGTCCCCGTGATGAGATCACCCAGCATGCCTGGCATGGTGCTAAAAAATAATTGCCATCAATGAAGACATGCAAATAAATCATTTGGCCTGGCAGAGAAAATTTCAGTGTGTCTGCAAAACGTGCAGGTAAAGCATCCCTCCAGTTCCTGTGCTGTGAGGACAATGATGCTTGACCCACCCCGTGTGTAACAGATTAGGCCAGAGCCCTTCTGCACACGCGCTGGGGGCAGGCACCAGACACCACCTGCTCCATGGGGACTTGTTCAGGGCCATGCTGTTGTGGGGATACTGTCAGTAACAGTGGCTTCCAATAGCCCCTTCAGGCTACTTACACCCCTGTCAGAGGGCATCTTGGAACTCTTGTGTGCTTTCACATGGACTCAAGCATCCAGTCAAAGAGCAGCATCAAGAGATTCCAAACCCTTGGAGAAAGAAATGAGCACCACCCTCTCCTGGCCAATCACTGCTATAGAGTGACAATTTTAAAATTCTATTTATTTTTAATTGGGGGATAATTGCTTTACAATATCATGTTGGTTTCTGCATACATTGACGTGAATCAGCCATAGATGCCTGATGTAAGGAGAGGACGTAAGTCCTCTCCCTCTGAACCTCCCTCCCACCTCCCACATGTAGTGTATCTTTTTACTGCCTTCTGTCTGAAGTCCTGAAATCACCTTTACTGATGCTAAATAAAGTTAGTCACCTTCGTGACACAGCTGACAGAGCGATAAGATGTTTCCCATCATCTAACAGGAAAAAAAAATGCCTCGGTTTGACTTTCAATTTATTTCCTAAGACCAGATTCTTTCATCAGTGAATCATTTTGCTGACTTCCTTCCAAAAGACCTGAGACAATGGTTGGCACTTTGGGGTGTGCTCATGGAAGGTAGCAGGCTGGCTGCTCCCCAAGCCACTCACAGGACAGAGAAGGGAGACTGGGATCCATATGCAGGTCAACTTGAGGCTGGGTGCTCTGAAAGGAGGAAGGCATGGCTGAATTAGAGAGTCTGGGATCATACTCTGAAGGTGGGAGGCTGTGGAGAAAGAAGAGAAGGAGGTAAAAGAAGAAGGGAGGAAGAAGAGGAGCAGAGGGAGGAATAAAATCCTCATCCTTTCCTGGATGTCTGCTTCTAGGTGTGCTTTCTTAAGGATGTCCTGTCTCTAAACAGGCTTACCTTGAAAGATGCAACACAGACGAGGCATGTACCTGGGAAGACCTGCTTAGTCCTGGGTCTGAGCCTATTGGTCTTGCCAATCTGTTCAACTGAATTTTCGATTCTGTCTCAAGATCATTCTTAGTTGGGATTTCCTTAGAAGCATACCCTGAGACAGCATACTGAAGCTAGGAAAGCTGAACAAGGAAGGGAAGGCAGCCAATAAAAGTATGGCAACTGGAGCTCCCTCCCTTCAAGGAAAGCGACCCTGGGAGCCAGCTAGTGTAGAATATGCACTTTGCAGTTATCCTGCCAAAGGAGAAAGGGAAATGAGTTCTTTAGTCACTGGCCCCTTTCAGCCATAGGCTGGGTGCTGCTCCTGGGGGAAAGGGAGGGTAGGGTATTCATTCCTAGACCTGACTTGCTCCAGGTATGCTTAGCAGCTGGAGAAAGCAAGCCTCCAGGCACAGGGCCAGGTGTCGCAGTTGGAAGTCAGCTGGCATGCACAGAGGAAGAAAGGTAGAGGCATATAGGTGGGACATCAACAGCTTTTGCCAACATTACTACAGCATATAAATGACCCAAAGCTGACCATAGGGTCTCCAGCCCAGTTAGAAGGACTGAGACCACAGAGCATTTTGCACTGCATCCACAGATGCAACCATTTTGAGCTTTTAGTCAGGGTTCAGAAACATCTTTGGTCTTGAGTGTCTCCAGCATAAATGAGGAAAAACAAAGAAAAGATTAAAAAAGAGACTAGAAGAAGAGAATAGGGAGGACAGAGAAAAGCAAAAAGTATGTAACCCACAAAAAAGTAAGCATGAAATACATACCAGCAGAACTCCTAAGAGACCTGGAGTGGGCCACACAGGAGACGCAGCTGATAAACATTTGAGGAGGTGACCCAAGAAACAAACGTGAAGAGAGAGTTTCTGAGTAGATCGTAAAAGGATTCTAGGCAGCATTCAGCACAGGACATTTATCCTTCTTTTTCTGGCTAAATCCAAGATCTATAAAGATCTATTTCAAAGAGAGATACACCTCCAATATGGGGCTTCCCTGGTGGCTCAGTGGTAAAGAATCCTCCTACAATGCAGGAAATGTAAGTTCAATCCCTGGGTTGGGAAAATCCCATGGAGAAGAAAATGGCTACCCTCTCCAGTATTCTTGCCTGGGAAATCCCATGGGCAGAGGAGCCTGGCAGGCTACAATCCATGGAGTCACAAAGAGTCAGACATGACTTAGCGACTTAGCATGCACATGTACCTCCAATATATCCATAGTGAGACAATAAGGGATTTAGACATTGTCACAGTAATGGAAGCACAACACCCCTTGGGGTTGAGTAGTCTGGGCAGCAACATTTCAACTCAGAGTGCCCATTGTGACTCAGATTAGCAGTGGCTTCCAGGGACTCAGATCGCTGTGGGTCTTTTTTTTTTTTTTATTGTTTTTGCCATACATTGTCATGATATCACCATGGGTTTACATATGCTTCCCCTCCGGAACCCCCCTCCCTCCTCCCTCCCCCCCAGGAAATCTCGCTGCACCAGCCCCGAGCATCAATCCTGGGCTGGCGATTGATTAGACACATGACAATTAACATGCTTCAATGCCCTTCTCCCATATCATCCCACCCTTACCCTCATCCACAAAGTCCATGAGTCTATTCTATACATCTGCGTTCCTTTTGCTGTCTCGCATGTTGGGTTCTCGTTACCATCTTTCTAAATTCCATATATATTCAGATCGCTATGGGTCTTTGATGTATCAATAACGTATCATCACAAAGAGGGGTCTGGGTGATTACCCATTGTTATTACCACTGGTTTTTCCTTATCTGAGGATTCTGGGAATTGGATTTGGTAACATAAAATGATATGAAATGGAACTCTTCCTATTAATTCAAAATTTTGGCACAGTGAGAAGTATCCAGTGTTCTAAAGAGGTGCTAAACATATTCGCTCAGGACTTCTCAAGGGTTAACAAAAGTAGGTTCAGCAACCATTAACCCAACTGGGATTATACGGAAAACAAGAGATTGGCAAGGGGCTCTCTAGGAGAGTCACTGAGGTAAGGAGTCATCAGTTAAGCTGAGAGAGCTGTGATGTTTCTCTTCCCTTTCCCATCACTTCCAAACTAAGTGAAGAGAAACTGACGAAACTGAGATCGCAGAAAGAGGGCTGGTATCTCACAGTCCTGATGAGCTGCAGAAACTGTGGGTCTATCTTGAGAGTCATTGGGAGAAAGTGATGTTTGTCCCCTTGAAATTTGGAGGTGTGTTTGGACATAAAGAATGGCACCCTTCCCCACTTTACCTGCCTCTAAATTTGGAAGGCAAAAGGGTGGCTGAAGTCACCCATTCAGGCAGGATAACAAGAGTGAGCAGGGAAAAAAAAAACAACTTTAGTGTGAAAAGAAAGCATGGTTTTCTCTTGAGCTTAACATGCACTAGGGAAGATAACTGAGCTTGAGATCAACTGGAACTCTGTCAGGGAGGATGACCTACCGGTTAAGAGGTGACAGAAGGCTGCAGAGTCGGTTGTTGGGGGAAGTTGCTAAGAGTATTGCAAAATATTGACCAGAGAGTGCATCTCCCTAGTTGGAGAACCTGTAGTGGAGCTAGTCTTTCAACACCTACAGTTGCCAGAAGGTGTCAATCCTCAAGAGAAAGGCATCTGCAGAACAGGTAAGACTATAGATACTTTTTTCCCCTACCCAACCCCGGAGGAATCTACATCAGGAAGTGGGGAGGAAGTGAACAAAGAGGGAAGGAATACAGCATTCCTCCGCTTCCCACTGATGATCCCCAAACCACAGGTCCAACCTGAGCTCAGAGGAAGGAAAGTAGGTATGAGACACCTGCAACTGGGTGTGTTTCAAGTTTTTTTGTTTGTTTTTAAATTTTACCAATTAACCATTTGGGGCTTTATTTTTGTTTTTCCTTTAAATTCTTTCTTTATCCATTGTATTTGTTTCCCAGTCTTCACTTCTTCTTTATTTAGAATAAGACTTCACCCCTCAATTCCTGCTATTTTCTGGAAGAATCTTATTCACCCTACCTTATTTATTTATAAAAATTGAGGTATAGTTGACATACAATAGTATATGTTTTAAATATACAACATAGTGATTCACAGTTTTTAAAGGTTGTATTCCATTTATAATTATTATGAAAAATTGCCTATGTTCCCTGTGCTGTGTATCTTTGTAGCTTATTCATTTTTTACGTAGCAATTTGTACCTCTTAACCTCCTACCTCTATCTTTCTCCTCCCCACACCCTCTCCCCACTGGTAATCACTAGCTTGTTCTCTATACCTGTGAATCTGTTTCTTTTCTCTGATGTTTACTAGTTTATGTTTTATGTTCCACACATAAGTGATATCACACAATACTTGTCTTTGTCTGGCTTATTTCACTGAGCATAATAACCTCCAGGTCCATCCATTTTGTTGCAAATTTCAAATTGTCACTCTTTTATGACTGAGTGGTATTTCACACACACACAGATATATAACACCACATCTTCTGTATCCGTTCATTTTGTTGATAGACACTTAGGCTGCTTCTGTATCTTGGCAATTGTAAATAATGCTGCTATGGACATTGGATAAATCCTTTCAAATGTTTTGTTTTCAGATACCCAGGAGTGGAATTTCTGGGTCATGTTGATACTTCTAGGTTTCTTTGAGAAGCCACCACACTGCTTTCCTAGTGGCTACACCAATTTACATTCCCGACAACAATGCACAAGGGTTTCCTTTTCTCCACATCCTTGCCAACATTTGTTATTTGTGGTCTTTTTGATAATAGACTCCCTGATAGATCAGTTGGTAAAGAATTCCCCTGCAATGCAGGAGACCTGAGTTCTACCCTTGGGTTGGAACGAACCCCTGGAGAAGGGAAAGGCTACCCACTCCCGTAGTCTGGCCTGGAGAATTCCATGGAATGTATAGTCCAGGGGTCCAAAGAGTTGGACATGACTGAATGACTTTCACTTTCACTTTTCATTCTGATGAAAAGTGGGAAGATAATTGAGGTGTGAGGTGATATCTCATCATGGTTTTAATTTGCATTTCTCTGATGATATGATATTGAGCATCTTTTCATCTGCCTGTTGATCATCTGTATGTCTTCTTTGGAAAAATATATATTCAGGTTTTCTGCTCATTTTTTAAATTGAGTTGTTTTGTGTTCTTGGTGTTGAGTTGTATGAGTTGTTTATATATTTCGGATATTAACTCCTTGTCAGTTACAACCTTTGAATGCTTCAAGTTTTAAATTAGACTGAATTCTTTAAATAGGCAAAAGTGACCAGAAAGCCATGAAAGGGAGGCAGAGTGGTTAAAGGGTAAGAGAAAAACTAACCTGTTTTCTGTTTATACAACCATTGAATTCATCCCATTCAATAAACTGGTTTACCGAAGTTAGCACCAGATCTATACCAATGATAAAGTTACACTTTATGATTGGTGTGTGCACACACATGTATGTGTGGTGTATGTGTGTGTGTGTGTGTGTGTGTTTATAAACACTGTGCATAGCTCATCCCATAGTGTGGGTTTATTTGTTAGCAACAAATAGTTTTGCTATCTTTAATTTCTCGTCCATGGTAAAAAAAAAAAATCCGTCCAGGTATCATTAAGGAGGAGGACCTCAGCCAGGTAAGCCCAGTCAATGTTACAATCCCTGTTTGGGGGCCTCAAGTGGGCAGAGTAGGTTCAGAGCAGTCCTGAATGAGCTGCTGGGTAGATGTGGGGGCAAATTGTGTCTTTTTGGTGTCTATGGGAGGAAAGGCAAAGGGAGCCTATGGCAGCAGCTTTGGTTGACTTAGGTTCCTCCTGGGGAAGAAAAAGTCCATATCTTTATTCTAACTCCTTGGTTAATCAAATTCAAGGAGTTTGTCTCTGCAGGAATCCAGGTGAACTTGATCCCCTTGAATCCTGACCTTGTCTGGTCTCCCTACCCCATTCCTATTTTGTCCTTGGAGAACTATCCTTTCTTCTATCTAGAGAAGCGGTTCTCACATGAGAAATCATTAACTTTTCATTGATATTTAAAAAATATTCCAATGCCAAGATCTTATCCCCAAGTAAGTCTAGAGGTGGGGTCTGGGCACTAGTGTTAATCCAGAAGCTCCTCTGATGATTCTTGGGTTTAGTTAAGGTCTAGAAGATTGAGGAGGATATTCAGCAGAGGCTGAGTGTGCTCAGTTATTGTAGACAGCGGAGGCAAAGTTCCATGGAGAGCTTGGCTTGGCTCCAGGCTGACGCTGGTGGGCTTGGCCATGTGAAGTTCATTCATTCATTATCAGATATTAATTGGCTATCTACTATGTACCCTGTGCTGTGGCTACAACAATGAACACAACAGACCAAATCTGCTTCCCTTGTGGAGCTTACATTCTACTAGAGAGAGCTTTCCTAATTGGGAAATGGGTGAGACCCAGGGAAGTCCCTTTCTGGCTCTCAAGTGAGTGAGATTGGGAAGCAGCATCAGAGTACTTACAGACCACCTGGTTTCATACAGCACATTCACAGCTGACTGTACCCTCACTCAGCTGATCATATCACGCTGACAATCATCTTGTGTCTAGGCTGACGTGGTTCCAAAGGCTCTGAGTGGTAGGAGAGTCTGTGACTTGGTATTCAGAGTCCGTATGTTCTCTTCCAGCTTTGGTCCACCGACCCAGAGCAGCACAGGGAAGACATGTGTGGAGCAGGTACTAACAGCCATGTGCGATGGCATAATCCTTCAGTTGTGGGATGTCGTTGCTGATGATAGTGTTGAGCATCTCCATTTTTAGTTTAAATTAGTATCATATTTAGTTTGAGGCTGAGCCAACTTTTGAACTTGAATCTGCCAATCCCTAATCTAGGCAGGGTTGTCTCCTCTCTCTCACTAAGGCAATAGTCAAGGTGACTTTCTTAAGAACAGAGGAAAGAAATTCTAGGAACCTGCTGTGGGTCCTTCTTTGCCACTGGCTTAATGACTTGACAAATCGCTTCCACTTTTCTTTTTCAGTATGAGGGGCCATACTATGCTTTGAGAGACTGGAATCAGAGGCAACTTTGACCCACAGGCCAAGCCTAATTGCTCTTATCACCACTTGATCTGCGAAATGTGTTTCTGGCAGGAAGCATAACTAGATCCTGTGAAGCCTTGGAGGGCTGATAAAACAGAGGCTAAGTGTTGAGCAGAGAGCACCAGTGTGGAGCAGTGTCTTCACAGCCCACACTGCCCATGAGTCTTGAAAGTATGGACCAGATAAGATGGAGGAGCAGCCTGTCTTTAGGGTGATGTCATGGCCAGGTGGTCCTAGCACAGAAGCACATTTAGGTTTGCTTCTGCCCTGCTTGCAAGGAGGCCCATTGCTGAGTGACCCCATTCTTATTTCCTGAGTCCTCCTTACTTAGCTATTCGCCCCAACCCCCGCCCATCCTCTTTCTCCTCTTCCCTGGTTTGTACTCATGCCCAGAGCTTTGAGGCTGGAGTCCTGGCAGCATCTGTACATTTAGTGACCAAGAGGTGGCTGAACCCCCAAACTACTCTGCCTAGCACCTGGGAGCACAGATTCTACCCACCTCCGACTCCTTCAGAAACTCCCTTGGGTCCTGAATATCAGTTGAGGGCAGGAAGAACTGTGTGAAGAAGGGAGCATCAATGAGAAGTCAGTCAGTTCAGTGGCTCTGTTATGTCTGCCCATGGACTGCAGCATGCCAGGCCTCCCTGTCCATCACCAGCTCCCAGAGTTTACTCAAACTCATGTCCATTGAGTCAGTGATGCCATCCAACCATCTCATCCTCTGTCTTCCTCTTCTCCTCTCGCCTTCAATCTTTCCCAGCATCAGGGTCTTTTCAAATGAGTCAGTTCTTCGCATCAGGTGGCCAAAGTATTGGGGTCTCAACTTCAGTGAGAAATATGTGAACTTAAAATTTTACCCTGAACCAAGCAACTGTCTTTTTATCCCATTGCTTAAGCTTTCAGGGATCGTTGTCTTTTATTGATGCTTACTATGTGTCAGGCATTGTGCTAGGTACTCCATATGTATTATCTCATTGAACCCTCATAATAGATCTGAGACAGGTCTTATTTTCCCACGTTACACTTGAGAAAACTGGGGTATAGAAATTTCAACTTTCCCGAGATCATATCAGTGGTAGGCGCTGGATTCTCCAAAGCCCATGTGTTTGCACTGAGTGGTCTGGGTGTTGGATAAACTGTCCTGATGGAAAGACTCAGGAATTCAAGCCCAGGTGATGTCACCAGCCCCAAGGATAACAGAAGGAATATGGTGGCAAACAGATGGTTTCCAAACTGCTCACTGAGCAGTGAGCTGGGCCACATCTCACCACGCGAGCCAGAGGGATGCAAGTGGAGCAGTCAGCAGGGAGATGGGAGGGATTTCAGCCGGGAGGAGGAGCATTCAGAATCTAGGTCAGGTACTGGGGCCTTGGCCACCAGCTGAGATGCAGAGCAGCCCCTGGCCCAGGGAGGAGGTGTGGCCCTACATGGGAATTAAGGAGAGGAAATGCAGGCAGAGGCTCAGGCTTGGGAGTATGCCCACACAGAGGAAGAGGCGTGGAGGGCGTGCTCTGTTAGGGTATGGAGGATACACAGATGCCCAGAATACTCTGTAGTCTAGAGGTTCCTGACACAAAAGGAGACCAGGTACAGGGGGCACGAGAGTTGCCACTACTTAGCAGACCCGGATCCAAAGCTGACTTAGCAACTGTATCTGAAGCCCTGTAAGTTGGAGGGCCTGATGCCACTGCTAAATGTCCTGCTTCACTTTGGACAAGCTCAGGACCTGGGGTAGCATGGGCTGCCCAGCTTGAGAAGCTGAGGAGGGTGGGCCTGAGACACGAGCAGGCTTTTGCCCTCTAAGATCCCCAAAGAAGGTTCTCTGAAATTCTGCCTCATTCCTACCTAAATGATAAAGCTCCTCTGCTCCCGGCAGGTTAGAAAGTAAGATGGTAAACAACCTAAACACAGCACAGGCTATCTTAGTTGGCACAGTGAAAAGATTTTTAATTCATATTGTTTTATTGCCAGAGAATGACAGAAATTTCTTTATTTTATGGTGGGAAGTGGTTGGTAACCCAAGTAGGATTAGCATAAAATAAAATAACTGATAGATATCAAGTACTTGCTATATATCAAGCATAATAAATTCTATGAATTAGATATTATCATTTTTCCTTTTACTCATGAGGATACTGAGGTTCAGGAAGTTAAAAATTAGGTCAAAATGATACAACTCATGAGTATAAATTCCAGAACTTGAACCAAGGCATATGTCTATATTCATAACCACAGTATAATGTTGTTATTCTCCTGAAGCTTCAAGCCCCAGGGTAGGGTCTGGTACACAGTTAAGTCACAGGTATTATATACTGAATGAATGAATCAGTGAATAGGTGGATGAATATACTCTCAAAATATATTATTCAGACCCTGAGGTCCAGAAGGAGATAGAGTTAAAATAAAACCTGGGAGTGAGGCCCCCCATCACATCAGAATTCACTGGAAAGATGTCCCAAGATGAGGCCAGAGTTCACATGTCTATCAGCTCCTAGTGAAATGAGGCCCCTGACCACTCTATGTTCTTTATGTTTCTTGGGTATAATTCTCTAAGATAACAGAGGCTTCATCATTCTCAGAAACTGAAATGTTATCTGTGATGTTTCAAGTCTTGTTTTCAAAGGCCCATATTGTCAAATATGAGTGCTAAAACTGGGACCCCCATCTGAGTTTTAGAAGCACATTTCTGTTTCTAGAATGAGCAAAGCAGAGGAAACTTGGCCTGGATAAACTTGAGCCTGAAGGATCCATTCTCTTCCTAGGGGTGAGATTCTGTGCTCAGACACAGCATTGCAGGAATGGCCAGCACCCAGGACATGGACGATAAAGAACAGTGGGGATCCAGGTAGTGACTGAACCCTAGGGAGATAGGATATCAGGACCCAGTCCTTAAAGGAGGTGGGTGACTACATGTGGAGTCTGGGATTTAGAGTGGGGGTGAAGTATTAAGACCAAGCAGATGTCCCAGATGGCTCAGTGGTAAAGAATCTGCCTTCCAATGCAGGAGACACAGGAGACATGGGATTTGATCTCTTGGTTGGGAAGATCCCCAGGAGGAGGCAATGGTAACCCACTTCAGTTATTGCCTGAAGAGTCACATGGACAGAGGAGCCTGGTGGGCCACAGTTTTGTTCTTGTTGCTCAGTTTTAACCACATGGACTGCAACACGCCAAGCATCCCTGTCCTTTATTATCTCCCAGAATTTGCTCAAACTCATGTGCATTGACTTCCCTCATAGCTCAGTCAGTAGAGAATCTGCCTGCAATGCAGGAGACCCGGGTTTGATTCCTTGGTCAAGAAGATCCTCTGGAGAAGGAAATGGCAACCCACTCCAGTATTCTTTCCTGGAGAATCCCACGGACAGAGGAGTCTGACAGACTACAGTCCATGGGGTCACAAGAATCGGACACAACTTAGCGACTAAACCACCACCACCATGTGCGTTGAATCAATGATACCATCCAAGCATCTCATCCTCCATCACCCCCTTCTCCTGCCCTCAGTCTTCCCCAGCATCAGGGTCTTTTCCAATGAGTTAGCTCTTCACATCAGGTGGCCAAAGTACTGGAGCTGCAGCATCAGACCTTTCATTGAATATTCAGGGTTGATTTCCTTTAGGATTGATTGGTTTGATCTCCTTGCAGTCCAAGGGACTCTCAAGAGTCTTCTCCAACACCAGAGTTCGAAAGCATCAATTCTTTAGCTCTCAGCCTTCTTTAGGTCCAACTCTCACATCCATACATGATTATTGGAAAAATCATAGTTTTGACTCTACAGACCTTTGTCGGCAAAGTGGTATCTCTCCTTTTTAATACACTAAATTTGTCATAGATTTTTTTTTCAAGGAGCAAACATCTTTTAATCTCATGGCTGCGATCGCTATCTGCAGTGATTTTGGAGCCCAAGATTTTGGGCCATAGTTTCTAGGGTCACAAAGAGTCAGACAAGACTGAGTGACTGAGCATGTACACACAAAGTACTAGGCGGTGTAATTGATCCAGGGCTTTGGGAGGGAACCAGGTGAAGCTTAGTCTTGTGGATGGCTGCAGTGTGGCAAAGAGAGAGAAGTGCTTTGAGGCAGTGTGGTATCACCATTAAGCATATTTGGTTTTTGTCCCATGCTGGGTTCCCTGGTAGCTCAGTTGGTAAAGAATCCACCTGCAACTTAGGAAACCCTGGTTTGATTCCTGGGTCAGGAAGATCCTCTGAAGATGGGATAGGTACCCAATCCAGTATTCTTGGGCTTCCCTTTTGGTTCAGCTGATAAAGAATCTGCCTACAATGCAGGAGACTTGTGTTCGAACCCTGGGTTGGGAAGATCCCGTATAAGAGAAAGGCTACCCACTCCAGTATTCTGGCCTGGAGAATTCCATGGACTGTATAGTCCATGGGGTAGCAAAGAGTTGGACACAACTGAGCAACTTTCACTTTTATTTCCTTTTAGATGCTGGAGCTAAAGATGGCTTCCCTGGTGGCTCAGACAGGAAAGAATTTGTTTGGAATGCAGGAGACCCACATTAGATCCCTGGGCCTAGAAGAGCCCCTGGAGAAGGGAATGGCTACCCACTCCAGAATTCTTGCCTGGAGAACTCCATGGACAGAGGAGCCTGGCAGTCTACAGCCATGGAGTCACAAAGAGTCAGACACAACTGACTAACGCTATACAGAACACAGCTCCTAACTCTTCCTCCAATAGCTCCAGACAACCTTCAATGCCCAGAGCTGGCAGCCCAGCTCCTAACTTTTAAAATTACTTTCCATACAGCACCATGTGGGACACAACTGCACTGCCCACCTGCTTTCCTCCAGGCTGTTTCAGAGGAAAAGTAAGAAGGAAGGTTTCTTGGTTGTCCTCTTTACCTTACCTTCTCTGCTCACTCTTGGTCTACTCCCTTTCCCTTCCCACCCACACCCACCGTTGTCAAGGACTGAGAATGCTTCAAGTTCAGTGCAGAATATCAGAGAAAATCACAAGTCCCTCCAGGTGTCTCAGAGGTAGATCTTTTGAGGTCCTCTTTCTTCCCCTTCTTTCACTATGCTAAATGCAGAATCTTGGTTTCCTTGCAACTTATGCAGCACTGAATTATTTGTTTGGAAAGATAACATCTTGTCACATCTATTCTTCCCACCCTTTCCTCTTCTTCCTCTTGGTGTCCAGATTACCCACACAAGGCTCCTGTCTAAGTGTTGTTGTTCAGCCACCAAGTCATGTCCCACTCTTTGCGACCCCCATGAACTTCAGCACACAAGGCTTCCCTGTCCTTTACCATCTCCCAGAGTTTACTCAAACTCATGTCCATTGAGTCAATGATGCCATCCAACCATCTCATCCTCGGTCACTCCCTTCTGCTCTCAATCTTTCCCAGCATCAGGGTCTCTTCCAGTAAGTCAGTTCTCCACACCAGGTCCCCAAAGTACTGGAGCTTCAGCTTCAGCATCAGTCCTTCCAATGAATATTCAGAGTTGATTTCCTTTAGGATTAACTGGTTTGATCTCCTTGCTTTCCTGTTTAGGTTGGGCAAGGTAAAATGTAGGCTAGCCAACTGTGGGAGTGAAAATTACAACAAGGAGCTAAAGAATTTGCAAGCCCGGGATCTTTTTGTTCTGTTTTGTTTTACAACTAATCACCCTGACTTGATTAGCTGATTTGCTAATGCCAGTACAGTCAGCATGGTTAATTATAGACGGCGCTATTCAGGTCAGAACACATGCAGGGAAGCCAGGTATTGGGGCAGTGGCTCTACTTGAGATCTGTTCTTGATACCAAATCCTAGGGTTAGTTTCTTGGGATTTTTATCTGGCACTGATTTTAGCATAGTTTTTTGGGGGGGTTAGGGGGTTATCCCTTCTTTCTGAGAGTCACTTTCTAACCTCAGAGATGTCCAGTGGAATTGATGGGATCCAAAGTGCTTAGAAGAAGGCATAATACATTCTATGAATCTAGGGAGTCTTAATTCCATTCACTTCAAAACTCAATAAGCCCTAATCTCAGCAAAAAGGCCTCTGTTGTGGGAGAGTGGGGATCTTGTAAATCCTTCCTATTTTGGCTTAGACTTTTCATCAAGTGTGTGCACTCATGCTCAGTCCTATCTGACTCTTTGGGACCCCATGGACTGTAGACCAGCAGGCTCCTCTGTCCATGGAATTATCTCAGCAAGAATACTGGAGTGGGTTGCCATTTCCTTCTCCAAGGGATCTTTCTGACCCAGGGATCAAACCCACATCTCCTGAGGCTCCTGCAGTGGCAGAGGGATTCTTTACCACTGAGCTACCAGGGAAGCCCTTTCATCAAGTAGATGTAGTTAAAGAACATATGCAGTATGGGACACAATGTGCGGATCCAGGCCTTGCACTGGTGCCCTCAGTAACTGGGTGAGACAGATAGATGCCTGACTTCTGTCAGCACAAAGAGACTCGTGGCTGCCTGCTATTCAGCCTGGTTCTGGCTTGACCCACTTTTAAAGACTCTCTGGCTCCTGTGTGTGTGTCTGTCTCTCATACAAATATACATATAAATACACACACCTTAGGCTACCAACTCCCATCACCAGAACCATACTCCTCACATTTTCTTTCTTCACAACCTGTAAAGAAGATTGAGAAAAGAACTTCTACATATTTCTTTCTTCTCCTCCCCACCCCACTGTCCCTGCCGCCCTCCAACTTTCTCTCTCTCCCTGCCTACTTCTAAAGCAACAGCAGAGAGATGCAGTTGTATCATGTGCCTGGAAGGAGAGCAGATGTTTGGGGACAGCTCACGCTCCTCTAGAATCCCTCCCATTTCTACAGCTGTGCAATCCTCCGCACCCCCTGCCATCAAGAGCCCCTGGGACTCCTTGCACACAGCACCTCCCCTCTCCAATTCCCTTCCTCCCCAGACCGCTATGATAGCACTTTGCATGTGTACCTATGGAAAAATAGATCACTTTAGGTTCCACTTATTTACAAGTGTTGTGAGAGCTCTTCAAAGGAGGGTAATTGAATTTGTAGATCAGAGTGGAAATGTGGATGACAGATAGAGTGGGAGAGGGTGAGGAGGAATTAGGGTAAAGGAGGCTTGTCAGAGTGGAATGACTGAACAGTTGGAGTGAGGGAGTGTGCTTCTGCCCTTGGGGCTCAACCCCACTCCCTCTTGGGAAGGATGGGTGGAGAGAGTTCCCGCTGCCTCAGGGATTCCCAGGGCCTGCTGGATTTGCACACCTAGTTCTGAGCCCCAGGAAAGGCCACCCCTTATTTGGGCTTTCTTACATGCCCCCTGCAACCCCCAGGCATCCCTGCCCTGGGGGCCATCTCCTCTGCCACCAGCTCTCTGTCAGGACCACCGTCCCCTTACCAAGGCTGATGGCTCAGGACCAAAGTATTTTCTCTTTGTCTAGCAGATGCCAAGCATAGAGCCAAGGTAAGGTCTTACCCCTTCTGGGTACATGCCTGCCTTGTGAAGCTCTGTGGAGACATAATGCCCTAACTCAAAGGCTTCGCTCAGTGGGAAAATCCCAGATTTGTAATCCACAGGCATTTATAGAATACCTACCCTAATCTGAACCCTGGACTGAGAACTTCCCCCACCCATTATTCCATTTGACGCGGCAATCCTAGGTAAGGCTAAATGTCCCCATTTTTAGATGAAGAAGCCAAAATTCAAACACAAATTAAATGAATTACCCAGGAATACAGAGCTAACAAGCGGAAAAGACAGGATTAAAGCTCGTGTCTGTCAGAACTCAAGTCAGAAGTTCAGATTTCTTCCCCTGCCCACATAGCAGCCTTGGCTCTCTCCCCCAGCCTGCATGTGGGCAGGGGACCCACAAAGGACATGCACCCCATCAACATGGGCCTCTTTTAGGAACATGGACCCGGGCGACAGTCACACATAATTCTGGAAGTAGGCTCTGCATCATATGGCAGGGAATTCCAATATCTGGCTACTTAGAGAATGTTCTAGAATGGGATTGATGGGCCCTGGAGGGGTACATTCCTTTGGCCCTGCAGTCTTCTTCTCCTATTGGGAGGGGCACAGCCAGAGAGGGACTGGGATTCGACCCTCTAAAATGCAAGGTTCAGGGTGGGGGCCCCTCTTGCTTGGGTCTAAGTGTGCTACTATTTAAGAATGAAAGTTTTTCTTTGGAACTTTCCACACTACTGCCTTTCATATGCTTTTGTTGTTGTTGTTGTTAAGTGTGAAACTATTAGTTGCTCAGTCGTGTCCAACTCTTAGTGACCCCATAGACTGTAGCCTGCCAGGCTCCTCTGTCCATGGAATTCTCCAGGCAATAATTCTTGAGTGGATAGCCATTCCCTTCCTCAGGGGATCTTCCTGACCTAGAGATCAAACCCAGGTCTCTTGCATTGCAGGCAGATTTTTTTTTAACCAACTGAGCCACCAGGGAAGCTCCCCCCAAATTTTTTAAATTTATACTTAAAAGAAATTTTAACAGTCCACTCTCAAAATATTTTTAAATATGGAAAAGACACAAAAATGGTTTGATGAATTCCTTTTTGCTTTTTCTCTATATTCACACATAGATATATACCTACAATAACTTTGGCTGAACCATTTGAGAATAAATTGCAGATACTGTGATCCTTTACCTCTAATACTTTTCACTGTGTATTTTCTATAAACAAGGACATGCTCTTGCTTAACCACAGCATAATGATCAAACTCAGGAAATTTAACATGAAAATAATATAATTTTACAGTCCCTATTCAGATTTTACCAAATGTCCTTTAGAGCGTTTTTTAAAATGTGGCATTTGATTATTAAATTTCTTTGATATAGGATCATTTCTCAGCCTTTCTTTGTCTTCTATGATGTTGATATATTCAGAGAGCACAGGCTCGACTGTCCCTCAGTTTGAGTTTGTCTGATGTTTCCTCCTGATTAGATTAGGCCATATATTTTAGGCAGGAATACTTCCTGAATGATGCTGTGTTCTTTTTGATATATCTCATCAGGAGGCCTATGATGTCAGTTTGCCCCATGGCAAGTTTGCAAGCTGGTTTGCACATAATATTAAAACATAAAAACATCCTGCCTAACGATATTGTTTGAAACCTACTTTCCTCCATCTTATAATTTTTGTCAAGAACAATGTTGTCCAATAAATACCTCTAAGCCACATATTAATTTTAAGTATTCTAATACCTACATCTAAAAAGTAAGAAAAATCAGGTCAAATTAATTTTAATAATACACTTTAACCCAACATGTTTAAAATATTATCATTTCAATGTGTACCAATACAAAAAATTACCAAGGGGACATTTAACTTTTTCTTTTAATTCCAAGTCCTCAAAGCTCCAATGTTTTTCATATCTATAGCGCATCTCAATTCAGATTAGCCACATGTGAAGTGTTCAACAGCCACGAGTGGCTAGCTGCTACCATACTGAATGACACAGATCTAGAACATGCTTTCAGTGTATGATAGATGTACCATCACTTATTTAATCATCCCCCACATAGATAGAAGTTGCAGTTATTTTTAAAAATGTGCCATGATAAATACTGATGCAATGAAAAATCTTATACATAAATCTGTTTATCTGATTATTTTCTTAGGATACTTTCTTTGGGATGGAATTGATATATCAAGATTATCAAGTTGTGACAGTTTTGAAGCTCTTAATGTTGCCAAAGTTGCCTTCCAAAAAAGACTTCCATTTGTACCAGCAGTGTGAGATTCTCATACTCTTATCAATACGGGGCTTTATTAAAAGCGCAACTGTCAATTTCATAGTTAAAAATGATATCTTATTATTTTAACTTTTAATTATTGATATGTATATGCTTACTGGCCTTAGTGGTCCTACCTTATACAGTCTACTGTAATTTTCCATTAACTTTTACCCTTTGGTATTGGTGAAAGGAAACCCAGTGTCTTGGAACCGCACTGTAGGAGGCTTTGGGGTATGAAGTGTGGCAGTTAAAATTGACCTCCTAATTTCAATATAGGTCAAGGAACTCAGGATATTAGAAGCCATGTAGTAGTACTAAATTCAAAAGTCAGCAGGATTGCCATAGAAGGCGTCAGAGTTAGAATTCCAGGCAGAAGAGTCTTAACTAAGGAAAATGCGAAGGCATAAAAGGTAATCAGAAAAGGGGTAGATAATTAGGCAGAAGAGAAACTGCCCTATGGATGTCCTTAAACTTCTTCTCTAGTCATCCCTTGTCTTCTCAGTGTGTTCATAAGCAGAGTCACCATGGTTGCAGAGATGGAAGCTTTGTCAGATTCAGCAAAGTGGATTCACCCTCACCAAGGCTAACTAGCTGCTGCTGAGTGTTCAACGGGCCAATAGCAGTGACCAACCCTGAATTCCTAATACTGTACTCTGCCCTGCAGGCAATTGGTTGTACTTGATTCCTTCCATCATGGAGGAAACAGTGATTTGTCTTAAGTGCAATAGATACTTTTTTAAGGTTTGGATTTGCTTTCCTCTTCACCACAAGAAAACAACAGAGCAGTGAACTTCTGTCTTGAACCACGGCCCATTCTAAAAGTTCAGGAAAGTTAATTTTACATGAAAATGAGCAACTGAAAATTACTGAGATCAAATATAATACAAAATTATAAGAAAAAAGAGAATAACAACAATCATATCATCAATGAAATGATTAAGAGAGTAACATTGAAATATATACACCTCTATGTGTAAAATAGATAGCTAGTGGAAAGTTGCTGTATAGGAAGCACAGGAAGCTCAGCCTGGTGCTCTGTGATGACCTAGAGGGGTGGAATGGGGGGAGTGGCAGGGAGGCTCAAGAGGGAGGAGGTATGTGTACATTTATGGCTGATTCACACTGTTGCATGGCAGAAACCAGCACAGCGTTGTTAAGCAATTTTCCTCCAACTAAGTAGAAAAAGAAGATGAAAGAATGTTAGAGTGATATACCCACAGCAAAAATCAAAGCCATAAGTTTCTATTTCAAAATTGGCTAAAAGACATGAAGAAAATTGTAAAGGACATGTTAAAAAAAACATCATAAACTGAAAGTCAGAAACCTCAGAAATGAGGTGATGACACTCAAAGGAAAAAATCATAAATAGAAGAAAAAAATAGTCTTAGAAAAGAAGAACAAACGAGAAGGAACACAAGAGTAAATAACCAAAAGAGATAATTTTAAGAAATCAAACTGAAATTAAGAGAAAGATAAAAAGAATTAGATATATATATATATTTGAAGATAGACAAAGAAGATTTAACATGCAGGTAATGAAGTCATCTATTTAAGATATTCAAGGAAAGAAAATGTGAGTCATGTATCTAGGAAGAACTTGGGCAGTTAAGGGAGATATTTGCACCCCATAGTAACGTCATCCACATTATGTAGTTTTGGAGTTCCTTAATTTAATGACAAGTTCCCTGCCCTAAAGAAAACATTGTTCAAAAGACCCACCCACATACCCCAGGAACCCCAGTCTTCTATTATTTGGACTTCCCTTGTGAACAGCTAACTGTGGATCATCACTGTGCTGGATACCTTTGCCCGTCCCTCCAGGTCCACTCTCTGCCCCTTTCCCTGCTGTGTGCCCAGGAGGCTGGCATGTGTGGACTGCATCGATGAGCTTCCTTGCCCTCCAGCTTCCTTTTTGGTAATGTCAATGGGAATTACTGGTGGGAGATGGGAAAAAAGGAGAAGAGTGATGTCAGGCTATTTATTTCCATGGATCCTTCCCTTTTTAGTTGCTATAGGTTGACTTTTCCCTCAAAGAGACCATAGCTCCTCCTACATAGCTCTCCCTATATAGCTACCTTCTATGCCTCCTCTTGCCCTTTCTGGCCTGGAGAGGTGATGGCTTCCAGCAGTTCTAGCCCCAGGATTCTGCCTTATCTCTCATTGGTTTTCCTCTACCTTTCTCACATCTTTATGAATAATCTATTAAACTTTCCTCAAGTTTTCAATTTGAGTTTGTCATCAGTTTCCTGTGAGAACCCTGAATGATAGAGCCAGACATCAGAGAACTTGACATGATTAAAATAAGACCGAGATTTACCAATAAACTTACCCCACAGGGAATACATACTTTAGAAAAACAGAAAGGAATTTGTTTTGGAAAGAAAGCCCAATAAACATATTCAGGAAAAAATGTGAGACAATATTGCAACCATAAGATAATTATTTTAAGCAAGATACTAAGAAGAAAGCACAACCAGAGGGAAAAATGTTTTGGAAATAAAAAAATTGATTGCCAGAACAAAAATTCAAAAAAAGTTTGGATGATAAAGTTTAGAAACTTTTTTAAAATATAAGAAATATAAACATATAGCAAATATGAAGGAAAACAGAAGATTCATAGAGACTCAATCCAGATGATCCAGTGCAGATGGAATTAATGTTAATAGATAGAAATAGTACACGAATGTTTTCCACTGTAGAAGGAAGGTGTGAGACTTAGAATTGAAAGGCTCTGTGAGCTCTGAACAAGACAAAACTAAAAAACCCACACCTAAGATACTAAAGGGCTTCCCTAGTGACTCAGTAGGTAAAGAATCTGCCTGCAATGCAGGAGACCCAGGTTTGATCCCTGGGTCAGGAAGATCCCCTGGAGAAGAAAATGGCTACCCACTCCAGAATTCTTGCCTGGAGAACTCCATGGACAGGGGAGCCTGGTGGCTACACTCCATGGGGTTGCAAAGTGTTAGACACGACTGAGCTGCTAACACTTTCAAGACACTAAAAAACAAAAACAAAAAAGCTTCTGAACAAGAAAACTCATCAATAGACAAAGAAATAAAAATCAAACCAGCATAAGAATTCCCATCAGCAACAACAGATGCTAGAAGATAATGAATTTAGCTTTTGGTAAAAGCTGATCATTATTTTTGTTTTCCCTGGTGGCTCAGCTGGTAAAGAATCTGCCTGAAATGCAGGAGACCTATTTGATCCCTGGGTTGGGAAGATCCTCTGGAGAAGGGAAAGGCTACCCACACCAGCATTCTGGCCTGGAGAACTCCATTAACTGTATAGTCCATAGGGTCGCAAAAAGTCAGACATGACTCTTTATTTTACAGGTGATAAGTTTGGGTTCACCAGAAAGTTCATTAGGATTTTTCTATAAGGTGTTATGGAAAAACCTGAATGAACTTTGGGGCCAACCCAATATAATGCCCACTCAACAATTCCCAATTCCAACTGCTTGAGAAGGTTGATGACAAAAATACAATCTAAATTAACTTGTCATCTTTCTCCACATATCTTCTCTTCCAGAGGCTCCATCTTGGTGAAAGATATCATTTCTACCTAGTTACCCAACTCAGAGCCTCCCCTCAACTCTACTATCCAAAGAGACACCACTGCTTACAGCTTCAAGCTTCTAAAAATCTCTCCATCATTTGCTCCTCTCCACTCTTCTCTGGATTGTTGCAATAAAAATGATTCTTGACTATTCTCCACAAGAAGGAGGGGACATAGATATACTAAAGGCTGATTCATGTTGATGTATGGCAAAAAGCCATCACAATATTGTAAAATAATTAACCTCTAATTTTTAAAAAAAATGCCTGCCTCCAACTTTCCCTTTACCAAGCCATCATCTACTCTCTAACCAGAATGACCTTTCTTAAATTCAGATATCACTCTTTGCTCTCCTGCTTACAAACTTTCAATGGTTCTCTTCAGCTTTAAGATGAGTCTTGGTGTCTTTAGTTTAGCTCACAAGACTCTTCATTATCAAGCCAAGACCAGTTTCTCCACCCTTTGCTCCTTCTTGACGGAGCTGCTAGCAATTTCCTGGACACATGACACTGTTTCACGCCTTGCTGCATTTGTGAACATTGCTTTCTCTTCCCATTAAGCTCATTCTCCTATTTCATCTAGCTAATCACTCCTTGCCCTTCAAATCTCAGCTCATACAGACTCTCTTCTATGAAAATTTCCTTAGTTTGATCCTTGCTCTCAGCAAAACCCAGTCTCCATCTGTGAAGGAAATTTGGGCAAAACAGCAAAACCTTATTCAATGACTACTATGTGCCAAAGATTGTGCTAGATACAGAGTTTACATAGCTTCTCTTAAAAACTGTACAATGTGGTTGGTAAACCAGAAGCCAAAACAGATCATTTCATCAACATGGGATTGTTGATATATATATTTGGTGCTTTTGGAATACAGAGGTGGAAGCCTGACTGAATCAGAAAAAGAGTGACCGGGAAGGTTAGGGTTTAACTGACCTTGAAGGACTCTTTGGTAAATTTGGATCAGGAGGAGCCTGGAGAGGTTGGCAGGAGCCATATGACAGGGAAGTTAAGGCTACCCTATAAGCAATCACAGTAAATATTAATACCTATATTTGTGACACCACTTCTCCCTTCCACATTCATGGAGATGTCTCAAATCAGTGACACTCAGCTCACAGACTCAGGACTCTTTTGCATACAAGTGCTCCAGACATCAGCAATTGACTATCACAGTTCATTCACTAGCTGAAACTCATCAACTTCCCTCATCAGATTTGCATGTGAGAATAGATCCCTCTGGCAACCATGAGGAGGGTGGATTCCCTGTAAACAAAGGGGCATCGTTGGTGTCAGTCTTGAAACACTGCCTTAGGTATCTGGATTGCAGACTGTGAGGAGCTGCCTTGATAACCACTGCAGGCAGATGGTCCCTGGAGGAAGAATCTGAGCCACGGTGTCCTGGAAGTGAATTGCCCCACACTCATATTATGCCTCATCACTGAATTAAGGTCAACCAGAGATTGTCATGAGAATCTGGGGTCGTCTTGGGGTAGATTTTTCCTTCTAACTTAGAGTCAAGAAAGGTCAGCACTCTTCATATGCTGGGTTACTTGCGCTGATCTTGCACCGTCAAGGCAACTCAAAGGTGTAAAGTGATCTTTGTACAGTGAGATTGTTATAAGGAACCTGAGCTGAGATACCACTGGCCACTGGGGCTTGTACAATAGCTCAGAGGGGACATTCCCCAGGATCCTATGGTCTCTTTTTCAGCTACCACCACACTTTTTTTCAGATACAAGGAGAACTATTTCCTTTCGGTGTAACTTACAAGGCAGTGTTCCATTTCCCTTTCATTGCAAGGTAAGGACAGAGAGCGGAGATTACTTCATACAGCCAGCTCACCTTTCTGCTTTCCTTTTAAAGAGCCTAGGAAGGGACTTAGGAAACCTGAAGAGGTTTCTCCTCTGTCCTAATGAGCAGAAAATGATGAGAAAATAATAGGGTTAGAGGATTAAACTATTGCCCTTCAGAGATCAAGGCTGGTGCCCAGCAGGATCTGGACACTGTATAAATTGTATAGAAATCTATTTGTTTCAGTGAGTTCCTTTCTAGCTTTTTAAACATCCGTCCTTTTCTTTGTGGAATGTGTACATTCAGACAAATTGCTTTCCTGACGATGATAGTCATTTCTCAGGTGTTACTGGTTGCCTACATAATGATGGATTTTTTTTTTTCTTTTTCTTATTTACTAATTGCCTCTCAATAGCTATCCTTTTCCCCTCCTCCTTTAGATTAGGAGCCCACAAACTTCGTATGCAAGGGATCAGATGGTAAACATTTTTAGCTTTGTGGCCAAATGGTCTGTTGCACCTACTCAATTCTACTGTTGTAGCAAAAGCAGCCTTCAATAATGTGTAAATGAATAAGTGTGGCTGTGTTCTAATAAAACTTTATTTACAGAAACAAGCATCAGGCCTTCAGGCCATCCTTTGCCAACTCTTAGACTGTCCTATGCAACAAAGTACCCTTTTAGAAATTGTCGCCTTCTCAGACTCTCTTGCACTAAGGGCAGGCTATTGTGATGGAGTTCTGGAAAAGCTTCTGCTTTCCTAGTAAAAGCGTTATCACTTCCTCCTTCCTTTCCTTCTTTCTTCCTTCTTTTAACATGAGCAGGAACAGCCATCTTGTCATCTTTTAACACGAGTACGAACCCTAGAGAAGCAGCAGCCAGTGTGTGATATGAGGTTATGATCATGAGAATGAAGACCCACGTCTAAGACTGAAAGTGTGTCTTTGACAGCAGTGTGGCACTGGCTCAGCCCTGGGCTCTCTACCTCATGACTTCTTGTTTTTGAGACAAATAAATCCCTATTTGTTTAAACTACAGTTAGTTATATTTTCTGTTTTGTTAGCTGGACACATTTCTAATAGATATATAAACAAAAGTAATATGTGCACTATAGGAAATTTACCAAATACAGAAAAGCTGAAAGGAGAGGAATAATCATAGACAGTTTCACCGCCCATCAATATAGCATGTCACGGAATGAGGACATCTCACCTTACTCTCAAACTCACATTGCTTAGACCATTGTGAGGTACCTGTGCTTATACTTCCAAGTACAAAGCACAGAAAGGTTGAGTTTGACTTGTTCCCATCAATTCCTTGCAAGAAATCTAGATGTTGCAAACCAAGGTTTTTATGGCATTGGAGTGACAGAATTTCTGAAATTCCTGCCTTTTGTGGAGTATGTCTATTGTTTTGCTCCCTGGTTCTTGGCATGTATGACCCATATTGTAGATCTTCTTGAAAGGGGGCAGCTTTACCCAAGAAAACCTTTCAGACCTGGCATTCTACCCCAGGATCAAACCCTATCCACTTCTATCAGATACACACACCACACACACGTGATGTGTGTGCATGCACAACCCTCCACATTATGGGGCAAGTTGTCTCTCGAAGCAGGAAGAGAGCAATAGGCTGGAAGAACAGACTAGAAAACTTGGAAACTAAAACACAAATGATAGGAAATCTAGTATAATACAGCAGAGGAAATATAATAACCAAGTACAGAAAGGAAGAATTGTCAATAAATGGTTTGGGCACAATACAATTTTTAAGTGGAAGAAAAGAAATTAAATTCCTACTTCACACTCTATCCAAAGTCATTCCTAGAAGAATTAAAGATACAAAGGTAAAGCACAGACCTTTAAACCTATTAACAGAAAGTATATGTTATGTCCTTATATTATGTCTTTATGTCCTAGGGGAAGTGAGGAATTTTTTGACAAGATCCACCATGAGGAAAAGAGTTATGAACATGACTATATTATATTAAAATGAAAAGCTTTGGTACATCAAAAGACACAGTTTTAAAATATGAAAAGATAAGCCACAGAATGGAAGAAATGTTTATACATGTCCAAAGTATTTGTATCCCAAATATGTAAAGAAAGCCTACAAATTAAAAAGTAAAAGACAAGAACCCAGTAGAGATATGGGAACTGGTATAAACAAGTAAGACACAGGAAGATAAAAATTGAATGGAGAGTAACATATGAAAGATACTCATGCTCACTATTCACTCAAGGTAATGCAGATATAAATAAGTTACAAGTTTTCATTCATTTGTGTGGCAAAGATTTTAGAAATGATAGCAAATCATTTCTATCCCTGGCAAGGGAAATCCCTGGTATTAAGACTCTGCCCTTTCACTGCTTAGGGCCCGTATTCAATCCCTGGTTGGGGAACTATTATAAGCTCCCACAAGCCACGTGCCAAAAAAAAAAAAAAAAGAAAAGAAGATGAGAAACAGGAAAATGCAATCCCTTTTGTTCCCCTATGAACTCGGCCTATGAAATCTGTACCTGCTATAGCCATCTTGCTGGCAGCCTGAAATAAAGCCAGTATCAACAATGGAATGAAAAGAAGTCAAGTTCAGGAAAACCTCACTGGGTCACTGACCATACCAGCCTAAATCTACCTTACTTCTGAATATTTTACATAAAATAATGCATTTCTTTTTTTTAGATTTTTAAAAAAGAATTTTGGGGGCTGTGGTTGGTATTCATTGCTGAATGAGGGCTTTCTCTAGCTGCAGTAAGCAGGGGCTACTTTTTGTTGCAGTGCATGGGGTTCTCATTGTGTGGGTTTCTCTCTTGTCATGGAGCACAGGCTCCAGGCACCCAGGCTTCAGTAGTTGCAGGGCATGGACTCAGTACTTCCAGCTCAAGGACTCTAGAGTGAAGGCTCAGTTGCTCTGCAGCATATGAGGTCGAACTAGTGTCCCTATTGCCAAGCAGATTCTTAACCACTCTCCCACCAAGGAAGTCCAAGAAGTATTTTTTAATCAGGACAGGAAACCTAAAATCTATAAACGAAAAGATTGACGTAATTGATAATGTCAACTATGACTTATCATATGACTGATTTCATCATAATAAAGTAAAAATAGCAGCATAAGTTTAATAGCTCAGTTGGTAAAAATCCACCTGCAAGGCAGGAGACACACAATTCCTGGGTTGGGAAGATCCACTGGAGAAGGGATAAGCTACCCACTCCAGTATTCTTGGGCCTCCCTTGTGGCTCAGCTGGTAAAGAATCCCCCTGCAATGTAGGAGATCTGGGTTCGATCCATGGGTTGAGATCTCCTGGAGAAGGGAATGGCTACCCACTCCTGTATTCTGGCCTGGAGAACTCCATGGACGGTATAGCCCCCAGGGTCACAGAGTTGGACACAACTGAGCGACTTTCACTTCACTAAGCTCTAAGCAGCACAAGGGGAGAGAATATTTGCAAAGTACATAACATGTCAACGGACTGGACTATTACGCTTAACCCTAAGGAAATCTACAAATCAAGAAGAAAATAAAAGACACTTCAATGAACATAAGGTATAAAAAGGCAAGAAGAAATATGATGGACAAGAAACATAAGTCAATCAGCCTCTCTGGTAATCAAGAAAGTGGAGATGACTTACCAAATCAGCAAAAATGTATATAATGATAGCAATATCCATTTTGAGGAAGCAAGTATTGATGGGGTGATACCCTGATATGGCCTTGGTGGAGGACAATCTGCCAGCTCTGCCGGAGTTTGAAAGGTACTTGAGAGAGTAAGTTGTCTATTCTAGAAAAACAGGCCCACAAATGCTCCATAAGAATGTACAAAGTGATCACTGCAGCATTGTTTGTCACTGCAAAAAAAAAAGAAAGAAAAGAAAAGAACCTAAGTATTGTTTGACATTTAGAAAAAAGAGTAACTGATGATACATGCAAATTATGAAATGCCATGTAGCATTTCTATTGAGGTAGATAATTATAGCATGAAACAGAACAATCTTCCAAGTCATATCATTAGGAAAAGAAAGAAAATGACAGAAGATAGTATGATAGACAAACAAGAAAAATCTTACGCAAGTCAATTCTTATAAAAAATAGATCAAAAATAAATCCATTGTAAGATTCAAGTATTTTTTAATATTTAAAATTGGGATGCATCTCACCGTTTCCAGCATGTCATAATTTAACTGGGAGGGTTTTCCTTTCTTAGATGTATAGGAAATAAGGGTACTTTAAAAAACAGATACATCTTAGAGTCAATATAACATAGATGATAGACAGATAGGTGATATATATAGATGATAGAGGACTTAAAGGATAAGCATCAAAATGTTAGCAGTGTTTACGACTACTTTGATTCTATGTTGTTTGGACTTTTTTACAGTGAGTTGTGTAAACACTTAAAAATGTCTAATTATCCTGTTTAATCTTTGTTACCTTAAATTCTTTCTTGTCTTCTTTTTTAAATTTTTATTTCTTTCTTTTATTTTTGGCTGTGTTGGTGTTTGTTGCTGCAGGCGAGCTTCCGCTAGTTGCCGTGAGCCGGGGCTACTCTCTAACTTAGGGCTTCTCATCGCCGTTGCTTCCCTTGTTGCAGAGCACAGGCTCTAGGGCATGTAGACTCAGCAGTTGGGGCTTGTGGGCTCTAGAGCGCAGGCTCAGCAGCCGTGCACAGGCTTAGTTGCCCCAAGGCATGTGGAATCTTCAGACCAGGGATCGAACTGGTATCCCCTGAATTGGCAGGCAGACTCTCAACCACTGGACCACCAGGGAAGTACTTTCTTGTTTTCTTTGTGCTTGCATTTGCAGGCCATGTCCATATGGCATGGTTTTACTTTCAATCTTTCAGTATCATTTTAAGTCATCTTTGGTGGAGCAGTCATTGAATTGCTTTATTGTTTTGCTCCAACCTGAATCATTGCCTACTTTTAAAGGGGTTTAAAAGGGTTAACGTTTGTGGACCGAACTGTTATGACTGATGTTACTTCTGTCATCTTGCTTTATTCCTTACATCTTCTGTTTATGGAGAGTATTTTGTTTGCCTTTATCTTCTGCACTGATTTGGGAACTAGATTTCCTGCTTTAAATTTTATGAGTGGTGACTGAATTATGAAGTAATTCTTACAGTCAAATGTATTACCAGGCTTCAGTCAGGAAAACGACTGTCTAGGTATTCCAGGAATGAAAAGTTTAATACAGGAACTAGGGCTGCCCAAATTCCCATGGACACAAGAGCCTGGCAGGCTACAGTTCATAGCGTCGCAAAGAATCAGGCATGACTGAAGCAACTTAGCACAGCATGAGGGCTGTCACAGCAAAGAGCAAGCTGGGAAGACCAGTGAATCCACGCTAGGACCTGAGCCTGAAGCTCTAAAGCAGGTGGTTCTTGGGACTCACTGGGAAGCCACTGTAAAGTCACAGGACTGCCCACTTTTATGGTCACAATAACCTCTCCTTCCAGATTTCTCAAAAGCATTTCTCCTGGGCAAGATCTGACCCAGAACCACACAGGGAAGGTGGTTCTAGGAAAGGTAGTTCCTAGCTTCTCTGAAGCCATGCAGAATCACAGTAAGCAGATAATAGCCAACCGGAAGTGTTTATTTATTATTTAATTTAAAAGTAAACATTTAACTTTTTACTCCTATTTACATGGAATGAGGAACCAAGTTTCTTGCTTTCTCATCTACTTTTCCCCATTTCCAGTAATTTTAACTGAACAATTTTAAGTATAGTTTATTCATTCAGTTTTTTTTTATCTTCAAGTCCCTATAAGCCATGGATAATAATTGTATGTGTGAAAAACAAAGCAATAATTCTTTCCTTTGGGAGTTCCCTGGAGGTCTAGTGGTTAGGATTCCAGGGTTCAATCCCTGGTCTGGGAACTGAGATCCTACAAGCTAAGAGTGTGGCCAAAACCCCCCAAAACCCATAATTGTGTGTGTTTATGTGAGTGTGTGTGTGTGTGTGTGTGTGTGTGTGTGTGTGTGTGTAACTGATTTCAGGACTTATTTCCAGTTCTTTCTTCCTAAGATCTTCTCTGGACTCATTTCATGATTTTCTGGTGAACAGTCTCAGGAAACTTCAGGAGGAGTGATGAGAGGTACATTTTCATAGTTTCTGCACTTCTGAGAACATCTTTCTATTGTCACAGATAATAATTTTCCTGAATTTATAGATAATAACCTCCTCTCTACTTGTCTCTATAGACTCTTCATCATCACGAGGCATTCATTGTGATGAGAAGGCCTAGAAGGGTCAATCTTTTGTTTTCTTCTGTTAATAGCCTCTTTCTTGTTTTTAAGAGTAGGCAAGATTAATAAGATTAATTTCTTATGTGGTACATTTTTTAAATTGCCAATAAATTGTGTCTTGATTATTTTGGATAAAAAGCTCTGAATACATACTCAATTAGGTTGTGTTTGTTAGATTTTGTTTGTGAAGTCAAGAATATTTTCACGTATTATTGCTTCAGCTTTCTTTCTCAATAGTATTAATAAGGTAGATCCTGGAATCTGTTTTCTTTACTAGCTATTCTTTATCTCTCATTTACATATTATTTCGTCTGTTTTCTATTAATAGTTTCTTCAGTTTATATTTTCATTAATATACTTTCCTACAGTGTCATATTTACTTTTTTTTACATCCAACATAGATGCTGGTATGTACTGTATTTTGGATTCCACAAAGTCACTTCTAATAAGACTGATTACATTTTCAGTAAGCCCTATTTCTGTCTACTGAAAACATAAGGCAAAGAGTTTCTTAAAATATTTTGATATCATAGCGTAAAAATCTGCATCAGTGGGAGAAAAATCTACATTTGATTCCGGAATATTGGGCCATGTTTCTCCTTCTGTTGCATAAAATAATAGATTTTCACAGGCCTGTGTTAATTTTTGTCTCTTTGGTCATCTCTTTAGAATGAGACCTATTCAGGCAACGTCTGGAGACTTATATATAATGCATCCAGTTCCAGGCTGAAAAGAGAGAGGAATAAGTTTTCTGCTCAGTGAATAAGCAGGCACCAAATAGCAACCAAATTTCTACATCTTGTCTACTCTGAAGACCTCTTAGGTACTGTTAGAGATAGATGCTTGGGGAAAGGAAATGGACCATGAAACACATAATCCATTAGTGAAGTGAAAGTCACTCAGTCGTGTCAGACTCTTTGCGACCCCCGGACTATACAGTCCATGGAATTCTCCAGGCCAGAATACCGGAGTGGGTAGCCTTTATCTTCCCCAGGGGATCTTCCCAACCCAGGGACTGAACCCAGGGCTCCCGCATTGCAGGCGGATTCTTTACCAGCAGAGCCACCAGGGAAGCCTAATCCATTAAATGCTCCCAAGTCAAATGGTTTCTGTCCTAGAGTAGAAATGAAAATATCTGGAAATCTGTGATACATGGCAGGCAGTGAGGCATTGCAAAAGAACTGCAAGAGGCTGAATGTCAACCCTGACCCATTGTTAAGGAGATTACTTCATTTTCTCCAGAATCTGGAGAATGCATATCTCTTGCTTTTGTACAGCAAAGACAGGCTCAGGTAGTAAGTGTCTAAATATTTTAGGGTCAGATGTGAAAAAGATGTGATTACCCTGGAATAAATGGATTGGCCATTTATTGGTGTTCTTAGAGATATGAAAGACAAATAGGACTAAAAACAAAGTGGAATCATTTCCAGGCAGAAACTGAGCCAAGAAAGGGGCCCAGGTCCTCCCTTTTACCCAGGGCACCCTTCAGCCCTGGCATCCTGTCCCTTGAATTGGAGTCATTGTCTGACTCTAATGCAAACACTGGCTCCATTGTGATTCTGCAGAGAGGCTGCCCCGCTTGCACTGCTTCCACCCGCCTGGGGCTTCTTTGAGCTTATCCCATTGAGCTGTGACTCCGGCTGCCAGCCAGGAGGGCCTCTATCCAGGGTGGTGCTTGAGATTTGTGCTGATTTATTGCTCAAGAGCTACCAGGTAAATCCGTTTGCCATCCCATGAGAAATGTCAAGTCAGGGGCAAAGTTTGGGTTCTCCCTATTTGAATCCAGGTCTTCGAGTCAGAATGGATGGTGGCCAAGACCTTTGAAGGTACTTAGATGGACCTTAGACTCACTGGAAGGTTCTAGAAAAAAAACATAAGTTCTGCATGTCAGATCTTCTAACGGATTTTCATGAAGTCTAATGGAATGAAATAGTCTGAGGTAGATGAGGCTCCTAGGGTAGCTTACCCTGATGTAGGGAAAGATTGAAGGCAAGAGGAAAAGGAGGTAGCAGAAGACAGTTAGATAGCATCACTGACTCAATGGACATGAATTTGAACAAACTCCGGGAGATAGTGAAGGACAGGGAAGCTTGGCATGCTGCAGTCCATGAGGCTGCAAAGAATCAAACAGGACTTAGTGACTAAACGAACAACAAAGGGTAGCTTAGTGCAATGGCTCTCGAATTCACAGTGCATTAGACTTATCTATGGAACTTGTAAACATGCAGACTGTTGACTACCTTCCCTGGGCTTTTCACTGATAGGTGTGCAGTTGGGACTAGGAATTTCCATTTTTCATGAGCACTCCCAGCTGATTTTAATGCAACAGGGTCACACAACAAATTCCACTTAGGAAAACACTGATTTACAGGGGCTGTCAGCAAAGGAAGCCCTTAGATCAATCTGTTGTGATGAGCACTGGGCCAAGAATGTAGTTCTTTATCAAGAACTGCAGAAGGAAGTCTACATGCATCCCCTCCCACTAGTTGAGCACTACCTTGCACCTGAGCAGCTTTCTTCAGCAAGCAGGCTTCCCATAGTCTCCAATTATATATATTGTTGTTGGGAGAGGCTATCTCCAAGTAAAGAGAAGACACCTTCCTTCCGTCAGGGTCACACTGATGAGCTCAGCTGGGAAATCCCAGGGGCAGAGAAACAGTGGATTGTGATATCATTCAGGGCCAGTCTGTCGATATCTCTCCACCCACAGCCCCTGATTCCCAGGTGGTTATGTGTGTTAGTCAGTCATGTCCGACTCTTTATGACCCCATGATCTGTAGCCCACCAGGTTCTTCTGTCCGTGGAATTCTCCAGACAAGAATACTGGAGTCGGTAGCCATTACCTTCTCCAGGGAATCTTCCTGACCCAGGGATCCAACCCAGGTCTCCCCCATTGCAGGCAGATTCTGTCCCATCTGAGCCCACTAGGGAAGCCCCTCCAGGTGGCCATATCAAGTACCATATCCTGCCCACTGCTGACTAGGCCGAGGATGGGCACCTAAACCCAAGACAGGTGTTTCTCAGGTGAGTTAGGACATGAACAGGAGTGTAGAAAGAACCAGGCCATCAGATTACCTCCTTTGGGAATTTGTTGGGAAGCACGGGAAACCCAAACCAGTTGTCAGCCGGTAACAGTTTATCAAAGTGTCATGTTGTAGCAAGAAATGCTGGGGAAGCTATGATGAACTGTGAGTAGACAAAGGAAGCTCGTCATTGCGGAGAGGAAAGCAGAGCAGATATTCAGAGAGAAAAGGAATTTCAAGAAAATTTGAGAAATGAGAAAAACAAGAAGAGCAGATAAAAGCAGGTTGTAAATGCTTTCCAGCTCAAGGATCATGGAGCCTTAACTTGAGCAAGTTTGAGAGGGTCTCCATTTCTGACAACAAAATACCCATCAACAATGAAAAGGGACCAAACTTAGCCCAAATGTTGATGTCCCCTAAAACGCACATCTTAAAACCTGATTTCCAATGTAATGGTATTAGGAGGTAGGGCCCATGGAAGGTGATTAGGTCAGAGGGTTGAGGGGAGGGGGTCCCATGAATGGGATTAATGCCCACATTGAAGAGGCCCCAGAGAGCAGCCTCACCTCCTTCCACAATGTGAGGACACAGTAAACAGACAGCCATCTGGGAACGAGAAAGTGAGCCCTCACCTGACACTGAATCTGCCAGTGCAGATCTTGGACTTCCCAGCTTCCAACTGGGAGAAATAAGCTGCTGTTTATAAGCCATCCAGTCAATGGTACTCTTTTTTATAAGGGCCCCAAATTCTCAGACAAACATTTAATGAATTCTTCTTGCATGCAAGATACTTGCTGAGTGTCCTTTCTCATTTTGCCTTCACAATAGCACTAAAATATGCATTGTAGTGCTTATCGGTTCTCTTTTATCACCCTTCTTTTATTTTTTAATTTACTTTTTTATGCTTTTTTTTTTTTAAACACTGTGCAGCATGTGGTATCTCAGTTTCCTGACCAGGAATTGAATCTATGCCCCCTGAAGTGGAAACACAGACTCCCAGACACTGGACAGTCAGGGAAGTCCCTATCACCCTTATTTTAAATATAAGGAAAATTAATAAATTGATTTGCTTTGTGCTGTCCAATATGGTAGCCCCCCGTATGGCTCTTAGGCACTAAAACTTCAGCTAGTCCAAACTGAGATGTGCTATAAGTATAAAATTCACATTAAATTTTGAAATTTAGTAAAAAAATTTAAAAAGGATGTAAACTATCTCTATCCATTTTTGCTTGAGAACATGTTGAAATGATAGTTTTAGATACATTAGATTAAATAAAATATATTAAAAATAATTTCACCCTTTTTTTAAACTTTTTAAATGGAGTTACTAGAAAATTAAAAATTATATACCTGACTTGCATTTGTGAGTCACATTGTATTTCTTTTGGATAGCGCTGTTTTAGTCTGTTGGCTTATGGACAAAAAATAATGATACATGAAAAGGAGAAAAGTGTTATGAGGTCACACCAGTCCTCACATTGGAAAGTAAATTCAACAAAACTGACCAAGTGTCTTGTGGGAATTTCCAGGTAGCCACCACAGTTCTTCCTCTCCCTAAATAAGCACACCTTCCCACATCAAGAAGCAGAGTCTAACTCTCCTCCCTTGAATCTGGGCTGGCCATACAACCTTCTTTGACCAACAGAACATGGTGTCAGTTTAGAGAGTAGCTATTAAGAGGCCTGGCGGCTTCCACTTCCACTTTTATTCTTGGAAGCCACCATCATGCTATAAAGAATTGTAATTACTGAATGGATGGATACAGGCCAGGTGGAGGAGCATGTAAAAGCCAGAGAGATGAGCAAGGCTTTTTAGGACCTTCCAGTACGGCCAAAGTGACCAGCAGAATACAGCCTAACTAGTGTCCCGGCTAATGCCATGTAGCGCAAACTACCCAGTCAAACACAGCCAAGAGGACCAACCATGAGAAATAGTAAGTTACTGTTGTTCCAAGCTGCTAAGTTTTGGGGTGATTTGTCACATAGTGATAGATAAAGTGTAGCTTCTGCTGGCAACACTCTGTGATAGACAGACCCTGGTAGTGACAACATAACTAAGGATGTCTCCCACCTTCGATGAGCTTATAGTCTAAGAGAGAAACCATACACATGTATACAAAAATAAGTTTAGTATGGGATACAGAAACCAAAGTGAAAGTCATTCAATTGTGTTCAACTCTGCAACCCCAAGGACTGTAGCCCACCAGATTCCTCTGTCCATGAGGATTCCCCAGGTCAGAATACTGGAGTGGGTAACAGTTGCCTTCCACAAAGCATCTTCCCAACCCAGGGATCAAACCCAGGTCTCTCACATTGCAGGCAGATTCTTTACCATCTGAGCTACCAGGGAAGCCTATAGGAACCAAAGGGATAGGCATTTTAAGTTGAATATTGCAGTGGTTGTTGAAGCACCACACACAGAACATCACAATGCTTGGAACTAGAGCCTTCTCAGCCCATGCCTACTAGTTAAACTCTCTCTGCTGGTTTACAGCAGGTCCCAGGGTGTCAGGCTTGGTCTTCCAGTGGCTGCCTCCATGTATTGAATCTCTTACAGCCCTTTTCATCCCCACTCAAGCGCGATGAGGAGGGAGGTAGCCACTCCAGTTACTTTTCCTGGCTCACCTTAAAAACAAGTCCACACATTGTACCTCTGCTGTTCCTAACAGCACAGCCAGAGAGTAAATAAGCTGCAAATAACACGGGGAAAACCACAGAGACTGTGGACTCTTTGTTTTTTCAGTTGCCAAGTCATGTCCGACTCTTTGCAACCCCATGGACTGCAGCACACCAGGCCTCTCTGTCCGTCATCATCTCCCAGAGTTTCCCCAAGTCATCTCCATTGAATCAGTGATGCTATCCAACCATCTCATCCTCTGTTGCCCACTTTTCCTTCTGCCTTCAATCTTTCCCAGAATCAGGATCTTTTCCAATGAGTTGGCTGTTTGCATCAGGTGGCCAAAGTATTGGAGCTTCAGCTTTGTAAGTAAACTCTTATAAAGTTTTCATTCTTCACTGGGCTAGGTTTCTGACAGCTCCTGAAATGCAGTCAACAAGATCACATAGGGGGCTTACAATCTCCACTTTCATTTCCAAAAATGGTGCTCACCTCTCTCCTGTTTCTGCTCACTTCTCTTCTGCTTCACCTCTACTCTGCTATCAAGGGTCCTCTGGGCCATTTTCCCCGTTGAAGTCTCTTTGCCTGAAGGTGACATCCAGGCACAAATAGGTGTTCTTTGTCTCAAGTTGGTCATTTGCATCTCTGTAGCCTTTTTGTCTGGGTGACCCCCACTTGATCAAGCATTTGCCCCTTGTGGGCTCAGAGTCCCTCATTTACATTTCCCTGAAATATTGAATGGCTTCCAAGCTATTGAAAGACAGTTGCTAAACTGCTAGTAATTCAGCCAGAAAACAGCCCTTTAAGGTTGGAACTGGAGCATTTCTGAGAGCTCTACACGCCTAGACATCCATGCTGTGGACCACCAACGAGGAGTGAGAAAACCAAGAGCATCTCACCCTTGCCCAGGACAGACACTTTGCTGGCTCCTCCCCACCCAGCCCTAGGGCTTCCTCAGTAAACCCCTGGAGAAAGGATTTAGTAGTTAAAATCAAACTGACAGAGTCACTGTTTAAATTCTATGTTGAGTCAGTGCATGAGACAAAAATCACATATGATCATAATTATCCTTCAGCATCCTTTAATGCTTGTGAATAGAGCAGACATTGTTTTGTGTTTACAACCCTTGAAAGTAAATCTTATAACCACTGGATGTTCAAGACCACTGAGATACAAATGAAAGGGGAGAACAGAAGTAAAATTTGCTCGTAGATGTCTATTTTCAAAGCACTTTACCTAGAAGATAACTGCACAGTTTTCACTCACCATTATTCTTCTTCACACATCCTAGTAAGGAATGGGGGATTGGGTAGAGAATAATAATAACAATCAATGCTTGTGACTGTCAGATACTGTTCTGTCTTTTTATTATTATTATTATTATTGTTATTATTATTATTATTATTATTGTTTTTGCCATACAATGCCATGATATCACCATGGGTTTACATATGCTCCCCCTCCAGAACCCCCCTCCCTCCTCCCTCCCTCCTCCCTCCCCCCGGGAAATCTCGGTGCACCAGCCCCGATCATCACTCCTGGGCTGGCGATTGATTAGACATATGATAATTAACGTGTTTCAATACCATTCTCCCATATCATCCCACCCTTACCCTCATCCACAGAGTCCACGAGTCTATTCTGTACATCTGCGTTCCTTTTGCTGTCTCGCATGTTGGGTTCTCGTTACCGTCTTTCTAAATTCCATATATATGTGTTAATATACTGTATTGTTGTTTTTGCTTCTGGCTTACTTCACTCTGGATAATGGGCTCCAGTTTAGATGCCCATCAACTGACGAATGGATAAGAAAGCTGTGGTACATATACACAATGTTCTGTCTTATATGGATTGGATCATGAAGTTTTTACTATATGAGGAAGCACTATCCCTATTTTACAGAAGAAGAAACTGAGGCATACAGAGGTTGTAGAAATTATCTGAGATTTCCTACTAGAACATGACAGCTTTCTCAGGAGTAGGTGGGATAAAGAAAGAAAAGTAGGATCTCAATAAACGGAACTGAGAAATAGACCATAAGGGTATTTGGAATGGAAGGCACTGCATGAGCAAAGGAATAGAGGTTCAGAAATACAGGGCAGGTACAGGGAAAGTTCTTTTGTGTCTGGAGCAAAAGATGAGTGACATCTGGAATGAGAATCTAAAGCTGGATAACCAGGTGTAATGGCTTATTTTATGTGTCAGCTTGGTAGGGATATGGATGCCCAGATATTTGATCCACTATTATTCTGGGTCTTGCTGTGAGGGTATTTGGATGAGATTAACATTTAAATCAGTGGACCTTGATGAAAGCAGGTTGCCCTCCCTAACATGGCTGAGACTTATTCAATCAGTTGTAGGCCTGAGTAGACTAAAGGAACTGGCTTCTCCCCACTTGCCAGAGAGTTCTCCAGCCTCCTGTCTTTGGCCTTTATCTGTAACCTCAGCTCCTCCTTGGTCTACAGCAGACATCCTTCAAACAAATTGCAGCATCAACTCCCCTGGATCTCCTACCTGCCGACCCACCCTGCCCATATTGGACTAGCCAGCCTCCAGAAGCACTGATTCCCTGTAACACAGAGGTTTCCATAGATACACATCCTATCGGTTCTGTTTCTTAGAGGAAATTGTGGGAGAGTCATACAACTTGAGATCTGAAAGGAACCCTTAAACCCCTCTCTCATTAGAACAACAGAAGAGAAAGAACACCACATCTTAGGGAGTTTCAGTGGCCAGTGCACCCCATGCCGCAGAGATGTGGAGCAGGAAGCTCTTGGCTCAGAACTCCTTGCCCATCCCTCTTCTGCTGCAGTGTGCCATCTCCTTTGAGTCACACACAGGATGCAGGTGGGGTTCGTGAGGCTTCAGAGCTCTCCTGTGAGCTCCCTGCTACATCCCCTACTTTCTTTCTCCAAACATGATGTAATATTGGTGTTGGCTCCGAACGTGCCATGCCACAAGCCCATCTGTCACCATCCTTGCTGTCCAGCACCTTAAAGGTGGGCTGTTTCCAAGAATGGGCCAGGAGCCAAGTGGGGCAAACAGGCCCCTCTTCCCAGCCTGACAAGCACTGACTGCCTCCTCTCTTGGCACTGCTTTGGGATTTCCCATTCCCCTCCCTACTGCATTTCCTGCTTAGAGTAACTTTTTCCCTAGGTCAACTCAGCTGTTCTCTGATTCAGGCAAAACTAGAAAGGCAAGGAAAAATGAAAACTGATCAGAACTATTTTACTCTATTATTTACACTACAGAAACACTAAATAATGACCTAATTCTGCACCTTACCCACTCTGTCGCTATCTCGCAGTCCTGAGTATTGAGTGCTTTGTTTGCATTGTTCAAAGATTCCCTTAATCAGGTTCAAACTGACACCTCCCTGACGGACTAGACAGGTGCAGGCAGCATTGTGGCCCTTTTACACTGGCCACTGTGGGCACCAAGTATGAATATTTTGAGTGTGAGACATCTCGGCATTGTCCACAGCTTGCCTTGCCCACACTTTCAATCTACTTGTCCACCCCACTGAAAATCCTTTCCTCCAGTCAAACTGGCCTTTTGATTGTTCCCTGAACTTGCCTTCTGTTTTTCCACCTTGAAACCTTTGCCCCCACCACCTGCCCCCATGGAATGTCCTCCCCACTTCTCTCCACCTAGCCAAATCAGATTCATTTCACTCTTATTCAACACCAAAGGCAAGTGGGCATTGGGCCAACACTTTCCCATGTGTTATCTCATCCTGCAAGGCCCAGCATAAAATTCTTCTTATCTGTGAAGCTCTTTGGGGCTCTCCCAACTGGAAGTGACCACTTCCTCCTTTCTCTTGCACTCATTGTCTGTACTACTCATTTGGCACTTAATACATCCTAGTACTTTATAGTTAATCATTCACTCACTCATTCATTTATTTAAACAACTATTTACTGAGTCACTATTATTTTCTGGGTCCTATGCCCCTCCTAGCTGAGCTCAGCTGAAGAGGACATCTTGGTTGTCCCCAGGAAATTCAGGTCTAGCAATGAAAATCAAACCATAAGGAGAGGACTGTCATAGGAGTTCAGGTTCAAACTTCCTGTGTGATCTCTACCCAGATTGAGCCTTGATGAATCAGTAGAAATCATCCCAGTGAAGATGGGAAAACAGCATACTTTCAAAAAAGAGAAAAGAAGATAGGGGTCCAGAGCTGAGGAGTGGACAAGTATGTAGGAACTGCAAGCATCCATTTGTTGCTGGAATAGAGAATGTTGCTAAAGTATAGAATGATAGAATGTGCAAGATAGAGTGGGAGGGGCTGGAATACCAGGCTTAGGTGTTCTGATTCATCCTGAAGGTCATGGTGTGCCACTGAGGATCTTAGGCAAGGGATAGACTCAAGATTTGTGGTCCAAGATCACTGTGACTACAGTGTGAAGAATGGATCAAACCAGGGAGAGATCTGAAGCCAAGAGCTGTGAGGAAGTTGTGGTAAGAACCCAAGTCAAGAGATAGGAAGACAGTGACATCTGCACCAGGAATGAGGAGATTAAACTGGAGAAACACACAACATGTGAAATCATGCCACATAACTCTAGAAGGCCTCACAGCTGATAATGTTGAAAATAAGTACAATGCAACAGAGGGAAACTACCATGGAGATTGCAAAAGAGCTATCAGGGAGATAAAGGCTGACATAGTCTGAAAAATAGGGGTTCAGTTCCGTTCAGTCACTTAGTCGTGTCTGACTCTTTGTGACCCCATGAACTGCAGCACGCCAGGCCTCCCTGTCCATCACCAACTCCCGGAGTCCACCCAAACCCATGTCCATCGAGTCGGTGATGCCATCCAGCCATCTCATCTTCTGTTGTCCCCTTCTCCTCTTGCCCTCAATCTTTCCTAGCATCAGGATCTTTTCCACTGAGTCAGCTCTTTGCATCAGGTGGCCAAAGTATTGGAGTTTCAGCTTCAGTATCAGTCCTTTCAATGAACACTCATGACTGATCTCCTTTAGGATGGATCTCCTTTAGGATGGATCCTTAGGCTGGATCTCCTTGCAGTCCAAGGGACTCTCAAGAGTCTTCTCCAACACCACAGTTCAAAAGCATCAATTCTTTGGCGCTCAGCTTTCTTTATAGTCCAACTCTCACATCCATACATGACCACTGGAAAAAACGTAGCCTTGACTAGACTGACCTTTGTGGCGAAGTAATGTCCCTGCTTTTTAATATGCTGTCTAGGTTGGTCATAACTTTCCTCCCAAGGAGTAAGCGTCTTTTAATTTCATGGCTGCAGTCACCATCTGCAGCAATTTTGGAGCCTAGAAAAATAAAGTCAGCCACTGCTTCCACTATTTCCCCATCTATCTGCCATGAAGTGATGGGACTGGATGCCATGATCTTAGTTTTCTGAATGTTGAGCTTTAAGCCAAATTTTTCAGTCTTCTCTTTTACCTTCATCAAGAGGCTCTTTAGTTCCTCTTAAGGGTGGTGTCATCCGCATATCTGAGGTTATTGATATTTCTCCCAGAAATCTTGATTCCAGCTTGTGCTTCCTCCAGCCCAGCATTTCTCATTATGTACTTGGCATATAAGTTTTATTAAATAAGCAGGGTGACAATATACAGCCTTGACATACTCCTTTTCCTGTTTGGAACCAGTCTGTTTTTCCATGTCCAATTCTAACTGACCTTCATACAGGTTTCTCAAGAGGCAGGTCAGGTGGTCTGGTATTCCCATCTCTTTAAGAATTTTCCACAGTTTATTGTGATCCACATAGTCAAAGGCTTTGGCATAGTCAATACAGCAGAAATAGATGTTTTTCTAGTACGCTCTTGCTTTTTCGATGATCCATTGGATGTTGGCAAAAATAATAGGGGACAGGCCATCAATTTGTCAGTCACATAACCTGAATATGTATGTGTCATCTCTCTTCTCCTAGACTGCAGGTTCACCAACAGAAGGGGCTGTGAAGATAATAAAGCACATCAGCTCTTATGACAAACCAAGGTCTATGCTCTCCTGTTAGAAGTAGGTAGATTATGTCCTGAAAACTCTGTCCTGCAGCAGGCAAACCAAGAGTTTCTGTAGCAGGAGCAGGACAGAGAAGAAACATTGAGGCATGTTCCCCACAGGCCATGAGGGTAATGCCCAGAGCATGGAGGTGGAGCCAGGCAAACCAGAACCTAGGAGGATTGGGAGAAGGAGAGAGGACCTGTGAGTGGCAATGATAAAACATTTGATGGAAGCTTTGAAAAATGGGTGGAATGAAAGGAACCAGCTGAGGTGGGTGAGACTGAAGAAGTGGGCAGAGGGCAGGGCTAGGATGCACAGCCTGGTTGGAGAAATCAGGTGATGTCTGAGACCTGATGAGTAACCAGGGTGCCTGGAATAGAGGACTTTGGAAGGGGAGGAAGACCGGGAAGCAAATGGCAAGAGCAGCTTTGGGACCAGTCCTTCAATCTCCAGGAGGTGCTCGTGGGTGTCTATGATGCGTCCTCTGCCGAAGAGAGGCTCCCTCTCTTTCTGGAATGCAGGTGCCTGGGATATTTCACAAAAATGTGTCAACCCTGAATGAGGTTGACTCAAGAACTGGGGGCAAGAGGGCCTACCTAATGCCTTTCAGCACCCGAGGCGTCCCACCCCACCTCGGCTCCAGCCACCTGGCTGGCTGGTAGGCCTCAGTGAACTGTTGTTGGCAGTGGAAACCGTATATTGCTTATTCTGAGATGCTAGCTGTTTAACTGAATTCCACATTAGGAAACGGGACTTTGGACAATTTATAGGGAAAAAAATTGGGACCAAACTCAAGCAATTCTTCCATAGGCATTTGACTCATGTTTGAGTCACATCCACATGTAGATCCTCCCCACACACCATGAAAAAATTCAGCTACACAGGACTTTCTGAGCTTGTGACCTACCACTGAAAACACACGCATAGCTCCTCTATTCCATAGACGATCATTTTCAAGGGACATTTAGTGCCTTGGTAGGTGCTTTCCTTGAGTTACCTCATTTATCCTCACACTCAACCCGTCAGGGAAGCACTAAGATTTCTCTTGTAGATAAGGAAATCAAGCTCAGAAGGATGAAGTAACATGCCCAAGGTCGCACAGCTGGTGGGCGGAAAGCCTGCACAGACATTGAGCCCTGTCTGGCCTAAATCCTGTTTTCTCAGCTATTAGGCTCTATACCTTTTTCAAAGACAAGGTGCATTGACTAGGCTGTGGGGAGTCATTACGAGTACTTTGGGAAAAATACTTGTTTACTTTAAAATAATTACAGGTTCATAGAAAGTTGGAAAAAAAAAAAAAAGTAGCCTTGCCTAACTAGTATCATATCAAACCCAGGGAATTAACTTTAGTCCAGATGCTTAGATGTGTCTGACTCTCTGCAAACCCCATGGGCTATAGCCCGCCAGGCTCCTCTGTCCATGGAATTCTCCAGGCAAGAATACTGAAGCAGGTTGCCATTTCCTTCTCCAGGGGATCTTCTCGCCCTAGGGATCGAACATGCATCTCCTGAGTCTCCTGCATCGCAGGCAAATTCTTTACAGCTTAGTCACCGGGGAAACCCACAGTTTATTCAGATTTCACTAATTTCGCCATTTGGGTTATTTCTAAATTAACCCAAAATTTGCAGGGAAAACAAACAAGCAAAACCAAACCCAATAACTTTCTAAAAGGCCCTTCAGATCCCCTTCTTCCCTGGACACTTGAGTGCTCAGCCATTTCAGGGGCTTCCTGAGACAGCAGATCAGAGAGGGGACAAATCAACATACACAGAGAGGTCTGTTTTTGCCATCATGGGCCCCAGGGAGATGCTGTGTTACCAAGGGAACTCACTGAATCCCCGCTGCTTTAATGAGAAAGGACCTCTGGCCTGGGACCTAGACTAACCTGGTGAGTCTGGTTGTTTGAAGGCCTCTAAAACCCTTGGGGCTACCTAAGGCCTGGCCCAGCCAACGTGCCTCTTTGCCCCTATTGTCTGTCTCCTGGCAGCTGATGATAAGTGATAAGCATGAAAGATAAAACAGGTTTGAGGCTGTGAACCTGCCTGAATCACTGGCAGACAACCAGGCCATTTTTTATCTGGAAAAACTCCCCCCAGGACAGCCCAAACAAGTGTTTGGAAACCCGACTGAGGGAACAATGGCGGGAAATAGAGGCCCAGCTTGGGCGTTAGGGCCCTACCACCCACACTCCCTTGCACTGTTATTCCTGGCGAAGGCAGACATTTGCTCTCGTTCATAGACTGTGGGAAGAGGTGCAAATGAGGCTTGGAAATTAAAAGGAAGTTGTATGATGACAAAGGAAGTGATAGGAGATTGTTTTCCAGGCTTTAGAGATTTCGTTATAAATGATACTGAGAACTGCCTCCCTGGGTATATGATGTGACTGCCACGCTGTGTGTGTGCGCACGCTAAGTTGCTTCAGTCATGTCTGACTCTTTGAGGCCCTATGGACTGTAGCCCACTAGGCTCTTCTGTCCATGGGATTTCTCTGGGAAGAATACTGTAGTGGGTTGTCATTTCCTTCTCCAGGGGATCTTCCCGACCTAAGGGTCGAACCCTGGTCTCCTGCATTGCCTGTGGATTCTTTACCAAGTGGGAAAGCCCGTGCCCTATGACATCAGGAAATGGTTAGACTGACATGGCTTGTTTTTAGTGGACTTACTTTAGTTTCTAGAGTTGACTGATTATTTTACCAAATGCTCAAAAGTTTGAGCATGGTTGTGCTTCCCCCAAATCCATGTGTTGAAATTCTAATCCACAGTGTCTTAGAATGTGACCTTACTTGGAAATAGGATCATTGCAGAAGTAATTGCTTAAGATGAGCTTATACTAGAGTAGACTTCTAATCCAATATGTCTGGGGTCCCTATAAAGAGGAGAAATCTGGACACAGGAGAACATCATGTGATGATCAAGGCCGAGCTAGGAGTGATACTTCTCAAGGAACACTGCAGATTCCTAGCAAACCACCAGCAGCCAGGAGAAAGGCACGGAGCACATTCTCCCTGAGAAGGACCACCCCAGCCCACACCTTGGCCTCAGACTTCCAGCCCCCAGATCTGGGAGAATACAATACATTTCTGTTTTGGTACTCTGTCCATCGTAATTTGTTATAGCAAGAATTTTATTTCAGAATATTTCTCAGAATTGATTTCAAGGCCACTAGGCCATGAGGTTTGAAGTCCACCTTCCTTCCTTTTTTAGTATTGGAATGGATCTTACCACATTCCAACACTTCCTCCATTCTCAATAATGCAAAATACAAAAACAAATAAAATGTTTGAAAGTGATTGTGCTTAAATTAGGGTCGGTCTTCTCTTTCTGATTAAAATCCCTCTGCCCATATCAGGGGTGTATCGTATTAGTTCTTAGTCCAAATGATTGTGGAAATTTGTGGTGGCAAATTTGTGGTGGCATTCTTAGCCGGCACATTACACTTGCATTGGGCATAAAGGGCTCCTTTGCCTTGGATCTCAGATGCACAGAAAAGGGAGAGTCATACCACACACCCCAAGGAGCAACTGTTGCTGGCAGAAAGATGATCTAGGAAAACAAAAGAAGCTGCATAATATGATCCCCAGCCCTGTTGAACCTGGGTAAGGAGTGAGGGGTCCTTTTACTGCATCCAGACCAGTGGTGCCCTTCAGACAGAGAAAACCAGACAGCTGGGCTCCAGCAGGCCCAACAGAAATCCCTGTGACCCCCAGACCACCAAGTCCAAGGGGCACGTGTCTTACTGGCCATGGAATCGTGGCACTTTTGCCCCAGTTCCAAACCCGACTTGCTCCAGACTGCTGGCTACTGTAGCTGCAGGACAGCTAACCTTGAGGACACAGCTTGGAACCCTTAGTACTCCCTCTCCTCCTTGAGATGCTCTTAGGGCCTCCTCTTAGACTGCAGGTCAGACTTGGGCAGTCGGCTGCAAGGGTCAGCCAAAGGGGTGGGAGACCACTCCCCTCCTCCCACTTCCCTGGGTTTCCTCAAGCCTGACACATAGCCTTGCTTGGTCTTTGCAAGATCTTCTGCTTTTCCTGCCTAAAGGCAAGTGGTTTTGTTACAGGTGGAAGGAGAGAGAGGCACCAGGGTGTGGGGAGTGGGAGTAGGAGCTTTGCTTCTACTGGGCATGCTTCTAGGTGGTCCTGGGTTGGGAAGATCAGGACCGGGCCCTTTGAGGAACCAGCCAGAGCTCTCTTTCTCTTAACTGGACAAACTGTAGTCTCACTGCAGCTGCCCTCATTCAACTTGTCCCCAGCCTGACCCTCAGCTGACCCATTCTCTAAAGGGTTCCTGAGGTAGATGAGGAGGAGGAAGGAGATGGGGAGGGCCTGGGGAGCTTCCTGAGAAGTCTGGAAGCCAGGTACTCAACCAGGTGGAGGAGTGATCTCCGTAAATGGGACCCATCCCTTTGGTCTATGGATTCACTCACTGATCCGATAGGTTCCACCTTGGAGGCATCCAGAGTCCTTTCTCTGACTAGTTGCTTGCCTGTTTCACCTCCCCCATAGTCACCTCAGTCTCTTTCTAATCTCTCTTCTCCTGCCTGGCCCCAGCTCCATCCCAGGAAGGCTGAGGTCTCATCCGCAGATTCTTAAGCATTGCAGGAAGAGGTTCAGATCGTTCAGGTTCTTCAGAAAAGCTCATTGATAAAACAAGCCTTTCTGCTAACATCGACTGCCCCTCCTAGCTAAGCTCAGATGACTTGTTAAGCCAACAAAGTTTGTCTGTTTAAACTATCTTATAAGATAACCCAGGAAGAGGTGAGAGGGGAAGAAAATTCTGTCCTTCCACAGAAGCAGAGCAGAAGAGAAAGTCCCCCAGTCCAGCTGCACACTCTGAGGCAGAGAGCAGAGTGTAGAGCTGGGCTGAGCACACAGTGCCGTGATGGCGAAAGCTGGGCCTTCCAGCCAGGGACATAAAGAGTTAAGGAACTGCATTTGGACAAGCAGGATAGCCTGAAACTCAAGCTCCCAAGGTCTCTTTCAGAGTCTAGGGCCAGGGAAGTGTCTATTGTCAACAAATGCCAGCACTGAACCAATAGCAAGCCGGAGTGTGGTTCTGAGAGGGGCCTCTGCGTGTCACCAGGCAACAGGCACAAAGAAGGCTGGATCAACCGCCCAGCAGACCATTACACCACCCACAGCCCCACCCCCTGCAGCTTCCACTCCAGCACAGCCAGGCCTGAGAGTCCCTCTGCCCCAGATTCCCCCAAGATCACATTACCATCAGTCTTGGGATTTGGAGGGAAAGGAGGTGGTGTTGGAAAGTGTTTGGAAACTTCAGTGCAATCTAGCTTATTGGAAAGCTGGGCTGATGGCAAGGCAAAGATTTTCAAGAAAAAAGATATTGCTGCAAACTACAGCAAGACTTGTGTACCTTTCCTGTTTCATGTTCCTGCAAGTCAAGAGATGGGCACGTCCATAGGACCCCTCAGCTCTGACCTCATGGCTTTCCCTGGGGGATGTAGGTGGCGGGGGAGCTTTTGACAAATTTACTAAATGAGAGCCAAGGAGAATATAATTTAATTTCATTCCTTTTTGTTAGTCTTTTCAGACATGAAGAATAATTTGTCTATATTCTTTGCATTAAATCATTGCCCATTCTTTAGGTCAACAATTAAACCATCCATTTACCATCTCTTCTCCAAAGAGAATGAATCTGATTCCTTAACTGTCTTCTTACCAAATCTCCTAGGAGAGCCTAAGGATGCGTGTTCCTCATTCCTACAAAGCACACTCCCTCCATGTCACAGAGTCAGAGGAGGGCGAGCTGTCAGCCACGCAAAGCCTTCTTGTCTTGAACTAATGGACAGCTGAAGAAACATTTTTATTTCATTCATAAGTGAATGTTCACCTATTCATTCAACATTTAGAGCAGTGACAGGAGCAGAGCTAAGGGCTGAGCTAAGTGCTGGGGTTTCAAAGATGAACTGGTTATTTTCCCCAGGTGGTCTGACCCTTCCTAAAGAGTCACCATCTTCTCTACCCTATATGCTGAAGACTCTCAGATTCCCAGCGCAGCCCATACCTCCCCCTCCTAAGCACCAACTGACTATATCAAAGAGTTTTGTAGACATTTCCTGGTGAGTTTCCCATAGGGTCACTTAACGCAACATCCTCCAAGCTCAAGGCTTCGTCTCTCTGTCTCCAAACCTGTTTTATTACCTGAGTTATTTGTCTTAGTGGATGATACTACCCCATGTCCTGCAATATGAGTTGAATTTTGTCCCCTCGAAATTTATACAATGAAATTCTCATCCCCTATACTCATAATGGGGCCTTATTTAGAAATAGAGAATTTACAGATATAACTGGACTTCCCTGGTGGCTCAGATGGTAAAGAATCTGCCTGTAATGTGGGAGACCTGGGTTCAATCCCTGGGTTGGGACAATCCCCTGGAAGAGAGCAAGGCAACCTATTCCAATATTCTTGCCTGGAGAATCCCCATGGACAGAGGAGCCTGGCAGGATACAGTCCATGGGATTGCAGAGTCGGACATGACTGAGCAACTAAGCCCAGATATAATTAGGGCTTCCCAGATGGTGCTAGTGGTAAAGAACCCACCTGTCAGTGCAGGAGACATAAGAGACATGGGTTCAATCTCTGGATCAGGAAGATCCCCTAGAGGAGTACCCACTCCATTATTATTGCCTGGAGAAGCCCATGGACAGAGAAATCTTGTGGGCTACAGCATCACAAAGAGATGGACACAACTGAAGAAACTTAGCACACATGCATGCAGATATAATTAATCAAGAGGAATAGAGTGGACCTACTCTGATATAACTGATGTCCTTACAAAAAGGGAAACTTTGGACAAAGACATGAGTACTGTAAGAATACCACGTGAAAAGACACAGAGAGTACATGTCCATCTACAAACCAGGGAACACCTGAGGCTACCAGAAGCTATGAGAGAAGCCTGGAACAGGTTCATCCCTATAGCCTTGAGAAGGTGCCCAGCACTGCCAGTATTTGATTGCGGACTTCTGACCTCCAGAAATTTGAAATGATAAAAGTCCACTGTTTTAAGCCACACAGTTTGTAGTACTTTGTAAAGGCAATCCTAGGAAGCTAGTGTACCCGCATTAAACATTGTCAAAGAAAAAAAGACAGAAGTCTCCATTGAGTCTTCTCCTCCATCACCATCTCTACCCCTCATGTGCCGCTTTATACAGTAAGCCACAAACTGTTCATTCCACCTGCAAGACACCTCTGCCAACCACCCCTTATCTTTATTTCTCCTGCTACCATCTTGGGTCAGGTCACCATGATATCACCAGAATTGTTCCTAACTAACCTTCCTGCCTTCATAACAGGTCCTGCCAATCTATGCCTCAAATTTCAGCCAGAATCATCTTTCAGAGGGCAAATCTGAGATGTCATTTTCCTTTCTTAAAACCCTTAAGATGTTTTGTTTTTTTGGTTTTTTTTTTGGCTGTGCCTTGTGGCCTGCAAGATCTTAGCTCCCCAATCAGGGATCGAACCCGTGCCCCGTGCATTAGGAGCACAGTCTAACCACTGGACCACCAGGGAAGTCCTCAGATATTCTTCCTTGCTCTGAAAATAAAGTTGAATCTTCCTAAATGGCTCAGAAGTCACATGGTAACACAGTCCCAGCTCTCCTCTCTGTCCCATCTCTTGCCAGTATTATTCTCTGGCTATACCAAGCTTCTTTCTCTTTCTTCAATGTGCCAGGTTCTATCTGGCCACCACCACTTACACATAATCTCTTCACAGACAGCAGCTAAACTCTTTACACATGAGCTAAGGCTGAACACCTGGATGAAAACAACTGGGACCAAACCTGCACTCTTCCCCCATCCTCCAACTTCCCACTCAACACCCCCTGCAAAAAAACCCTGAAAATTCTCAGAAGATCATAAGTTGAGTTAATGGTTGTCTGATTTCCTCCAAATGTTCCCCGGGGTGGGGAGAATTTTTCTGATTACCCTTTGTTATTCTGAAATCTCTCCTGCTCTAATTTAATTTCATCCCCTTTTGTTAGTCTTTTCAGACATAAAGAATAATTTGTCTTTACTCTTTGCATTAAATCACTGCCCATTCTTGAAGTCAACAATTAAACCATTCATTTACTGTCTGTTCTCCAAAGAGAACAAATTTGATTCCTTAACTATTTTCTTACTAAATCCATTCTCTCCCCCAACCTTAATTCCTTCAGGTCATTTTAATCTCTTTCTCTCTCTTTCCCTGAACCCTCTAGTTCAAATGCATGGACTAGAACTGAAAGTGAATCATAAAACCGAGAAAGTCTTTCCTAAGATAGATGAGGTGTCCATGGCAGAGCAAGAAAAACAGTTTCTTCTGCATAGGAATGTCTGCATGGTCCAATACAGTTCATAATTAACCCGGGGTACATATGTCACCATGTTGACTAGAGAGAACATAATCGACCAGAAGGTCCATTGACCTTGCAGAGTTGCAGTTGGTCTCAAAAGCCCCAGAGGAGATAAGCATGGCCATCTGGGAAAACTGTTGATTCAACTGGTGTGAAGTTTGAGTAGGGGTATGCAGGGTGGGTCATCATCCCACTATCTTTGAGTCGGTAGCCTAAAGCTAGTATACAGATACGTGACCCTAAGTGCATACATGCACACACACACACACACACACAGAGCTCAACCCTGAGGGCCAACAGTGGACATTAATAGCCCAGGGCCAGAAACTCATTCTTAGGGGTACATTTGTGTGAGTATCACACTCAGCCTGTCAGTACTGTTTAGACAGCTACATCTCATGCAAAATAAATGTCATGCCAGCCCAGCTGAAGTAATTGAACTGCCAGTCTGCTCTCCTGGAAAGGAGAAAGGGGACATCTGGTCAACTCCAGGCATGGGTGGAAGGTCATGGAGAAACAAGGCCAGGGTCTCTGGAAGTCCCATCTGAGGTCAAGGCATCCACCAGGACAGCACTGCCAGCTCTGCCTGGTCCTGAGCACCAGAGAAGCACTTAGACAGCTTTAACAAAGTCACTGTCAAGTGTGTGTGTATGTGTGTGTGGGAAGGATAGGTTCTTCTGCAGGTGTGGGTGCTGACAGGGCTCCCTTTTAGCTGGTGTAAGAGAAATACTAGCTTGAATTCAGGTTGGCTTGACATCACATCCCCAGTCCTCACCTCTATACAATGTCGGGAATCACACAACACTCCTTATTTATCTTTTGTTTTTTGGTTGAACGAGGCCCTCATTGCTGTGTGTGGGCTTCCTCTAGCTGCGATGCACAGTTTCTCATCGTGGTGGCTTCCCTGGTTGAGGAGCACGGGCTGTAGGGTGCGCAGTCTTCAGGAGCTGTGGCACGCAGCCTCTAAGTGCAGGTTCAGTAGTTGTGGAGCACAGGCTTAGTTGCCTCACAACATGTGGGATCTTCCTGGACTAAGGATTGAACCAATGTCCACTGCATTGGCAGGTGCGTCATTAACCACTGGACCACAGGGGAAGTCCCCAAACTCCTTTTTTATGGACAAAGTTAAAATTTGAAGTTTTCGATAGTGAAGATACAAGTGTGAAGAGACCTACCGCTTTGCTCCCTTTCTCCTTTGTCCTATCGAATGTTATCCCTGTCCTGCACGTGTGACGAGTCTGGACAACCTTGCCTTCTCACTCGACCCTGCCTCCTTTATCCCCCAGTACTCCGCGGTATTCACCCTGCTGTGAATACCTTGTGCTGGGCACAAGGCACCAACGCTTCCTGGTGGTGTGGGGCTAGAATGGGGAGCTGGTAGGGCTGGATTTGTTGAGCTAAACCAGAGTCAGGCAGAGACTAATTGGGGCAGGGCAGGGCCTGGAAGAAAAAATTGAAGATTAGGGTTATTTAGTGTCCATTTCCAAGCAGTGAATTAACTCTGAGGGAGGGACCATGCCTTTTATATTCTCTTATCCCTTCATTCCTTGAACAATACCTATCACCATTCATGTGCTAATAAATGAAAGGACAAAAAGATGAATGCTTGAAAAGCCCTGCCTTTGCCTGTCGAGATTGGCTCAGAATTTGGGACTGGCTTGACCTTGAGTTAAAACCACCCGCAGATCCACCTACAAGAAGTAGTGAAACCAGAAAGAGGAGGCAGATCTGAGATTAAGCGTCCCCTTCTCCCATACCTCAGAAGAATTTCCTTAATTCACTATTTTAAGAGTTCAACTTGTGACTCAGTGTTGCCCTCACGACACCACCCTTACTCCTCAATAACAACAGTGTTGCCCAGGAAGAACTCTGCCCCGTCAGGGACCCAAAAATCCCTAGTGTTCCCTCTGAACCTCATTGCTGTCCCTGTGAGCACTTCTGAATTGTGAAACAATTAAGTGGGGCACTCTTGCTTTTTAAATACTTCCCAAGTGAGTCCCCCCCGCCAGAAACTATAAAAATCATGTCCCATCTGAGCTACTCAGGGGATTTATTCATTGCTGTTTGCAGTCACCCAAGCATCTTTGTTTCAAATAATTAACAGTTGCCTCAGAATGCTTACCTTTGCAAAATACTGCATGCTCATTTGAGCATAAAGAGGCTCCTGATAGGAATATCAAAATCACCTTTGAATACTGGATAATTTATGGATATGTTCATACCCTTCACTAAGCTCTAGGTGACAGCTTGGCATGCAATTAGCAAAACAAAACAAAACCTGACCTCTGATGTGTGGAAAAAAACATACTGAATAGGCCTGTCTCACAGATGGTGACTCCTGGTACCTTTCAGCTGAGAATGGTATGTGGAAGGGAGTGTCATTAGAGAGGAAGCCCAGGAATTATGAAGGCAGCTGCTGCCAGCTGTGTTGGAAAACAAGATTTAAAACCCAGTACTAGGTTTGGGCTAGAGGAAGATCAGACACCAGAGCTGGGGCAGAAACCAACCTTGAATTCTTGGGATAATTGTCATGGTATATAGACCTTTGTATGTGCTGATGGATTTGGTTTACTATTATTTCATTGACTATTGATTCTTTTGGTCTTATCATCAGAATGGTAGGAATCCAAGGACTGAGATCATATCTGGATTAAGAAGCCATCTAACTTGGCAGTTGTCTGGAGCACCACCTACCTATAGGAGGTACTAGAGTACAAAATACAATAGCAATTAACTCATGCTTCTATAGGCTACGCCTTCTATCATTTGCTCTCAAATTTTAATATGTGAAAAATCACCTTATTAAAACACAGAGTGTGGACTCTGTGGATGAGGGAAAGGGTGGGATGATATGGGAGAATGGCATTGAAACATGTTAATTACCATATGTCTAATCAATCGCCAGCCCAGGATTGATGCTCGGGGCTGGTGCAACGAGATTTCCCGGGGGGAGGGAGGAGGGAGGGGGGTCCTGGAGGGGGAGCATATGTAAACCCATGGTGATATCATGTCATTGTATGGCAAACCTAATAATAAAAAAAAAAAACACAGAGTCTTGGGTCCAACTCAGTTTCTGGTCTAGTAGGTCTGGGATGAGGCTCAAGACCTGCAGCTAACAAACACCCGTGTGATGCCGATATTGATGGTTCATGAACCACACTTCTAGCAGAACTCTTTCACGTAACTGGCTAATAGTAAATTTTTCAGTCTCCCTCTGAAATACACAGAACCTTGCAAGAAAAATTGAAAAAAAAATACCTCTCACGCCTCAAAACAGTAATACCACTAACAATGGGACACATTCATTATTCAGATATTTATTACTAAATACTATTCTCCAACTCAATGAAGCAGGGATCCTTGAAAACAGTTAACTCTAGAGCTGGAATGGGGAAACTACAAGATGAGCATGGAGTATTTTGTAGTGTGCAAAAAGTAAGGAAGTGCAACAAAAAAGGATGGAAACATATCAAAACCCACGAATATATATGAGTTTATAATGACATAATTAAGTGAATGAGTAAATAAATAATAGGGATGAGGGATAACTTCCTAACAGAAAAATCTAAATAATATACGTGGATATTTGCCCCTCTGGGAGATAGAACTTAATTACCCTCTCTCTCCTTGAGTATGGGATACTTTGGGAGACTTATCAACTCCCAAAGAATATAGAAACTTTGTAGTGGAGAAACGTGGCTGGTACCACCATAAACAGTTGATCCATAGCAACATCACCAGTGAGAAGTCATGCTGCTAGCGTGCACCCCAATATGGTGCCATGAGAAGAGCATCTCACCGCTGTGATATTTCTCTCCAAAGCCCGTAACCCCAGTTTGATCATGAGAAAAGATCAGACAGACCCGCGCTAAAGGCATAGACTGGGAGAAAACACTCACAAATTGTATAACTGCTGAAGAAAACCTTTCCCCAGAATATGTAAGAACTCTCAAAACTCAGTCAGAAGACAACCTGGATCCTTAGAGAAAGCATATTAGTAGTAGCTTCCTGGGAGCAGGAGGATGAAGATAGTGGAGAGGGGCAGGAAGGAGCAGTTACTAAGAGGGACAAGAAAGCTTTGGGATGACAGATATTTACTATTTTGATTGTAGTGAGAACTTCACAGGAGTATATGGTGCACTTTCAATATGTAGAGCTGAAATCAGTCCTGATGACTCTTCCCTAACTGCTCCTAATTTTCCAGAAGACAGAAGAGGTGAAGTATGTTGTCTCACTGGTTATACCCAGTTGCACATCACACCTCCTCTACATACCCCATGACTGGGAAAGCAAGGCAGCAAGCACTGGTTGAGTGGTTATTATGTTCCTGAAACTTCCACACAATAAATTTTTTTTATCCTCACAGTAACTCTGAGAAGAAGGTAATAATACTGCTACCTTCCATATCAGAAAAATATTGCTGTATGACTTGCCTTTTCTTACAGATAGTCTATAATAAAGAAAGGATTCAGAAAGTGATCTAGTTTCATTCTTTTACAAGTGGCTGTCCAGTTTTCCCAGCACCACTTGTTAAAGAGGTTGTCTTTTCTCCATTGTATATTCTTGGCTCCTTTGTCAAAGATAAGGTGTCCATAGATGCGTGGATTTATCTCTGGGCTTTCTATTCTGTTCCATTGATCTATGTTTCTGTCTTTGTGCCAGTACCATACTGTCTTAATGACTGTGGATTTGTAGTATAGCCTAAAGTCAGGTAGGTTGATTCCGCCAGTTCCATTCTTCTTTCTCAAGATTGCTTTGGCTATACGAGGTTTTTTGTATTTCCATACAAATTGAGAAATTATTTGTTCTAATTCTTTGAAGAAGACCTCTGGTAGCTTGATAGGAATTGCATTGAATCTATAGATTGCTTTAGGTAGTATACTCATTTTCACTATATTGATTCTTCCAATCCATGAACACGGTACATTTCTCCATCTGTTTGTGTCCTCCTTGATTTCTTTCATCAGTGTTCTATAGTTTTCTATATACAAGTCTTTTGATTCTTTAGGTAGAAATACTCCTAAGTATTTTATTCTTTTTGTTTCGATGGTGAATGGAATTGTTTCCTTAATTTCTCTTTCTGATTTCTCACTGTTAGTGTATAGGAATGCCAGGGATTTCTGTGTGTTGATTTTGTATCCTGAAACTTTGCTATATTCACTGATTAGCTCTAGTAATTTTCTCGTAGAGTCTTTAGGGTTTTCAATATAGAAGATCATGTCATCTGCAAACAGAGAGAGTTTTACTTCTTCTTTTCCAATCTGTATTCCTTTGATTTCTTTATCTGCTCTGATTGCTGTGGCCAAAACTTCCAAAACTATGTTGAATAGTAGTGGTGAGAGTGGGCACCCTTGTCTTGTCCCTGATTTCAGGGGGAATGCTTCCAGTTTTTCACCATTGAGGATAATGTTTGCTGTGGGTTTGTCATATATAGCTTTTATTATGTTGAGGTATGTTCCTTCTATTCCTGCTTTTTGGAGGGTTTTTATCATAAATGGATGTTGAATTTTGTCAAAGGCTTTCTCTGCATCTATTGAGATAATCATGTGATTTTTATTTTTCAATTTGTTAATGTGGTGTCTAACACCATACACAAAGATAAACTCAAAATGGATTAAAGATCTAAGCATAAGACCAGAAACTATAAAACTCCTAGAGGATAACATAGGCAAAACACTCTCTGCTATAATCCAAAGCGGGATACTCCATGACCCACCTCCCAGAATATTGGAAATAAAAACACGAATAAACAAATGGGACCTAATTAAAATTAAAAGCTTTTGCACAACAAAGGAAACTATAAGCAAGGTGAAAAGACAGCCTTCAGAATGGGAGAAAATAATAGCCAATGAAGCAACAGACAAACAATTAATCTCAAAAATTTACAAACAACTCCTGCAGCTCCATTCTAGAAAAATAAACAACCCAATTAAAAAGTGGGCCAAAGAACTTAACAGACATTTCTCCAAAGAAGATATAAAAATGGCTAACAAACACATGAAAAGATGCTCAACATCACTCATTATCAGAGAAATGCAAATCAAAACTACAATGAGGTACCACTTTACACCAGTCAGAATGGCTGCCATCCAAAAGTCTACAAGCAATAAATGCTGGAGAGGATGTGGAGAAAAGGGAACCCTCTTACACTGTTGGTGGGAATGCAAACTAGTACAGCCACTATGGAAAACAGTGTGGAGGTTCCTTAAAAAGCTGCAAATAGACCTGCCATATGACCCGGCAATCCCACTGCTGGGCATATACACCGAGGAAACCAGAATTGAAAGAGCCACGTGCACCCCAATGTTCATCGCTGCATTGTTTACAATAGCCAGGACATGGAAGCAACCTAGATGCCCATCAACTGACGAATGGATAAGAAAGCTGTGGTATATATACACAATGGAATATTACTCAGCATTAAAAAAAAATTCATTTGAAGCAATTCTACTCAGATGGACGAAACTGGGGCCCATTATCCAGAGTGAAGTAAGCCAGAAGCAAAAATAACAATACAGTATATTAACACATATATATGGAATTTAGAAAGACAGTAATGAGAACCCAACATGGGAGACAACAAAAGGAACGCAGATGTATATAGAATAGACTTGTGGACTTTGTGGATGAGGGTAAGGGTGGGATGATATGGGAGAAGGGCATTGAAGCATGTTAATTGTCATGTGTCTAATCAATCGCCAGCCCAGGATTGATGCTCGGGACTGGTGCAGCGAGATTTCCCGGGGGGGAGGGAGGAGGGAGGGGGGACCCGGAGGGGAAGCATGTGTAAACCCATGGTGATATCATGACAATGTATGGCAAAAACAATAATTAAAAAAAAAAAAAGAAAGAAAAAAAAAAATAAATACTACCCCGAAATGGATTACAAAAAAAAAAGAAAGGATTCAAAGCAGTTTGTTTAAAACTCAGGGGTAGGAACTTCCTTGGTAGTCCAGTGGTTAAGAATCTGCCTGTCAACGCAGGGGACATGAGTTCTATCCCTTGAAGATTCCACTTGCCAAGGGGCAACTAAGCCCACACACCGCAATTACAGGAGCCTGCATGCCCTAGAATCTGCATTCCAGCAAGAGAAGTCACCACAATGAGAAGCCTGTGCACTGCAACTAGAGAGTAGCCCCCACTCACTGAAACTAGAGAAAGCCCACATGCAGCAATGAAGACCCAGTGCAGCCAAAAATAAAAGAAATAAATCAAAAATTTAAACCCAGGGATAGGCGGTAGATGAGTAAAAACTTGTAAATTTTTGTAAATTTTGTAAATTTCTTTAATCTCTGGTGAGTAACCTAATGCCATCTAGTTATCAGTGAGAGAAAATCAATGAAACACAAAAATTTAAATAAAAATTAATATATTGTTTACTTAATATATCAATGCTTTATTTTGAAAATAAAGAAAACCTCTTTTCATAGCATTTGTATGGCATTTTTATTGAAAACAAATATTCTGTTAAATGAATATAGAATAAATATTACAGCAAATTAGACCTGATTGGAGCAGATAAGATGGTTGGATGGCATCACTGACTTGATGGACAAGAGTTTGAGTAAGCTCTGGGAGTTGGTGATGGACAGGGAAGCCTGGAGTACTGCAGTCCATGGGGTCACAGAGAGTCGGACACAACTGAGCAACTGAACTGAACTGGGGCAGCTACATGACTCTGTCTGGCCCCAATTCCGATTCTAGTGTTGGTTTAGAAGAAAAGTGGGGGAAGTGAAAGGTTTTTGCTGCATCTGATAGCCCTGCTCTTACTGAGGTCTCTACCTACCTGGATTTCTGAAATCTGCTTTTGGGATCTGGATCCTCCAGTCAGGTGTCCTGTCTGGTGGGACAATCATACGTCCAGAATCACTGATGCCTATCATTTCCCTAAACCATACCTGGGGACTGCTGCACCCAGAGATACTATGCTTAACCATTGGGTTGACTAAATCTCTCTTCTCTATTAACTGGGTCAATTATCAGGCCATCTTTCCTGGATTTCTCTGAGTGACCACTTGTGCTGCCTACAAGTGCTGAGATTCACAACTCTCACATCAGAGACTTGTTTCATACTTTCTTTCTCTCTTCCCTAGCTCACTCTCTGTGTGCTGTTCTCAGTCGTGTCCAGACCTTTTGTGACCATATGAATTGTAGCCCACCAGGCTCTTCTGTCCATGGAATTTCCCAGGCAGGAATACTGGAGTGGGTTGCCATTTCCTTCTCCAGATCTCAACTAGTTTTCACAATCTTAACTGGGCTCCCAGCCTCCTTTCAGAGTGATCGTTCCAAAATGCAAATCCTGTCATGCCACTTCCCACTCCTAGCCCTCCACTGAGGCTTCCTCACCCATGGCCTAGTGCCTAAGCTCTTTGCCATCTACCTCAGACTGTCATCCTATCTTTACTTCCTGTCAGTCTCCTCAACCCACACAGCCTCTGGTCTAGCCTCAGCAGCCACCCACCATTCTGAGAACAAGCCTCGTTCTGTCAGGCCCCTTTCTCCTTTCTCTGCCAAGAAAGCCCCTTTTACTCCGTCTCTCTGCTCAACTTCCAATGTGTAACTCAGAGGTCGTCTTCTCCACAGTGACCTTCCGACTCTCCCGGGTGTTCTCTGTGCTCACCTGCACATAGCCCAAAGCAAAGCTCTGTTTCTGTACCTGTCTCCTTCTGTAGACTGCAAACTCCTCAAGATGGAAACCGTTGGGTCCACCTTCGGGTAACCAGGGCTCTGGCTGTCTCCTTGTCTTACAGTGCTGTGATCCACATGTGTCATCTGTGTTCACACCAAACCCACCCGGGTGCCCCACTCAATAGCTCCTGAGACCGCTGATCCATCTGGGAGCAATGCAGGCTGTGTGGGAGTGGTGGAGGGTGACTCACAGGGCACACCTGGCCACAGACAACTGAAAACTGCTCAGCAGAAGCCTTGCCATGAAGTCCTTTCCTTGACCATGCTGCAAGCAGGGGTTCTCTCTCTTGTTTAGTCACTAAGTCATGTCTGACTCTCTGTGACCCCATGGACTGTAGCCCACCAGGCTCCCCTGTCCATGGGATTTCCTGGGTAAGAATACTGGAGTGGGTTGCCATTTCCTTCTCTAGGGGATCTTCCTCCTTCTTCAAAGAGTATCTGCTGTGTTGGCTTTTTTCTCCTCAGTTTTTATGTATGTATATATGAATGCTGCTGTTGACAAGAATTGATTTTAAGAATGTAAGCAGAACATAAGGGTACAAAATTAAAGTACTGTATCTCTTTTACACCTAAAATGACTGCTTTTAACTGTTTCTATTTCTAGTGTTTCTAGTGTTTAACCACCATAATTTTAACTTCTGATACTTAGATCTTTATTTCATGATTTATCCATCTAAGACAGTATCTGTTGACTCCTCAACATGAAATATGGTGAAATTAGCACACTTATTCCACATCCTACTTCCTTTTCCCATTCTCTCTCTCTTTTCTTGGTTTTTATGAGTCCTGATTTGAGTTCTTCTGATGATCATCATTAAATAATGCACCTAAACCTCTATATCTTGATCCATCAAATTTGTGCATATTTATACACTTGCTTTTTATTAGAAGCACCTACCCTATCATCTACTTCTCCCTTATTATCCACTCCCTTTTAGTCAAGGAAACATATTTTAGATATTAATAACATTTGAATATTATAGTGTAGTTATAAATGAGTTTGTTGGTCTGTGAGTTGATTTTTCTGTTCTCATTAAAACAGAAAACCAATAAATAGAATTCAAATATTAAGGCTATGTAACAATTACTCACTGTGACTGAGTTATAAGAAAGGGAAATGGAATAAACAATGATTTTGTTACTAACCTGGAAAGCTATCTGGTCCTAGGAACTCTTTTAATTGTACATCTTTAATCACTTTTCAAATCAATGGCAATTGGTCTGTGCAAGTGTCCCTCATCCTCTTAGCTCAGTGTTAGTAATATGTACTATGCCAGGAAGTCATCTTTTCTCTCTAAATTCTTAAATCTGTTGCACAGAGTTGAATCTCTCTTTTTTGTTTTCTCTCTCTCTCTCCTTTTTTTTTTTTAACTTACTCAGGTTTCTTTCTATTTTCAATTAATTTTTTTTGAGTATGGTTGCTTAACAATGTTGTGTTAGTTTCTGCTGTTCAGCAAAGTGAATCTGTTTTATAGATATGTGTATATATATCTCCCTTCTTTTTCAGATTCCCTTCCCATTTAGGTCACCACAGAGCACTGAGTAGAGTTCCCTGTGCTACACAGTAGGTTCTCACTATTATCTGTTTTATGCATAGTACTGTATATATGTCAATCTCAGTCTCTCAATTCATCTCACCCTCCTTTCCCCCCTTGGTATCCATAAGTTCGTTCTCTATATCTGTATCTCTATTTCTGCTTTGAAAATAAGTTCAACTGTACCATTTTTCTGGATTCCACATATAAGCAGTATTATACAATATTTGTTTTTCTCTTTCAGACTTACTTCTCTCTATATGATGGTCTCTAGGCTGATCCACCTTATTCAGGCTTCTTAAAGGTTTAGCTGTTTTAAGGAACCAGCTTCTAGGTTTATTTAAACTTTTAAATGAATTTCATTAAATTATATTTTAATAAATCAATAAGTTAAAAATTAACTCATATTTAACACAATTTTACCTTTATTTGTATAAATCTCTTTCTAGTTTCCTTTGGTTTTATTGTTATTTCACTAGTTCTATAAGAGAAATCATTTGTTCTCTTATTTTTAGCCTTATTTCTCCAATTATAAGAGAATTGTAATAGGTCATAAACATTTTTCTCAGGACAGCCTTTGCTAGGTCATTGGTTTTAGTTTTACATTTCTTCTCTTTATTGCTTTTAAGCAATAAAAATTTCCCTTTTGATTTGTCTCATTAAGCCAAAGACTTTCTAGGTACATGCTTCTTAATTCTTGGGTAAAATTTCTTCTTCACCTTTTAATAGTTTATTTTTAAAGTTATTATATAATAATCAAAAAATCTGCCTGGTTATATGTCAATTATATCTCAATTTTAAAAAACCGGAAAAGAAATTTTGACTATAAAATTGCCTCTTAAGAAACTCTGTTTAGGGATGGAGGCTGCAGAGGGAGGGGCTATATACAGAGTTATGACTGATTCACTTTTTAAAAAAAAAATTTCTATTGTTTTATAGAAGAAACCAACATACATTGTAGAGCAATTATCCTTCAGTTAAAGAAAAACTTTAAGAAAACTGTTCAATGGTTTCTTTTTTGGCTTACAAGTGACTGCAGTCTGTTTGCTAGAAGTAAATATAATCTTCAACGGATATAGTTTAAAGACAGCTTTCATTGTTCCCAGCATAGGGTTTAATAACTAGTAATCAATGGGGATTTCCCTGGTGGTCCAGTGGATAAGACTCTGTGCAGGGCACATGGGTTCAATCCCTGGTCAGGGAACTAAGATCCCATATGCCACACAGCAAAAAACAAAAACAAAAACACCCTAGCAAGTGACAGTTTTAAGGTTCATTTAGGCAAGCAAGGTGGATAGAACCAATTCTCTATTTAGCAAGCCTAACTGTGGCTCCGTCCATGTTGGTTCTCAGCCAAGGAATCTTGGTCTTAACCTTGACTCTTCTCTGCTTACATTCCAATTAGGCAATCCTGTTAGCTCTACCTTTAAAATACATCCAGAATCCCACCACCTGCAGTGCCACCATGCTGGTCCAAGCCCCTTTATCTCTCCCCTTTGCATCAAATAGGCTCTTACAGGTGTCCCTTCTGGCAGCCTCCCCGTTCACTGTGTTTCTAGTACAGCAACATTGTGAACCTGTTAGAGATAAGAAAAGAACGTGCTTCTCTGCTCAGGACCCTCCAGTAGTTTCCTGGCCAGTCCGTGGAGGAGCCCTCGTGGTAGGTAGGATCATTGGCATCTACTTGTCAGGCTGGATCAGCAGGGAAGCTTCCAGATAAGCGGGCAGCCAACCAGAAGAGGAGAGTGAAGGCCCTATCCCTAGGTGTCTGTGCTGAGAGGATAGAATGGGAGCTTTCTGAAATAAATAACCAAGGGACACTGATGGGAACTGTTCATTGACAATCCAGTTGCTGGGATTAATGCCATCATCGTTTGGGTATTAAAAGAAGTGTAACTGTCTTGATTAAAGGATTTTTAACTCAGGAATCCTTTAGGTTGCAGTAAGTTTTTCATTTTGCCAGAAGCATCTGTGACTGTGCTTTCGGTGACACCATCTGATTAATGCAAATATGTGGGTGTGTCTTAGCTGTGCATTCTGTAAGCTAACCAGTGAGGAAGCCTTTGTCCAGCTGACCACATGAAGTGGCAGGAGGCTTTCTCTGTCCCTCTGCTGGGTTGGAGGATGGCCACTCTTTGTTTTCCTTGGAAAAGCACGCTGCCTGATACTGCGCACACCGGGGCGAACACAAGAGGCCTTTATCTCAGTTCCCCGATCGCAGTCCAACGCAGTTTTCATTACGTGATTGGCTGCAAGAGACAGGAAGGGTTTTCCAAGGAAGCCTCAGATGTAACAGCACTTTTGGGAACCCAACAGCCTTCGTAGCTGGGGCGCTGGCCCTCCCTATGGAGACAGAGACCAATGTCGAAACCTCACCGTGGTGTGTGCGTGAGAGAGAGAGAAAGAGAGAGAGACACTCCTGGGATTTATAGAGTTTATCCTCTCTCTTTTTACACCTTAAAAATATTTTAGAAAGGAACTTCTCCACAATGTGTCTTGGGCTGTTTCCTGTCCCCATTTCCCTGCACAAACACAGGGTTGCTTCTGTGAATAAAACCCAAATTGTCCCAGAGAGCAGAGCCCAACAAGCCCAGGAACCTTGGCCAAGGTGTCAGCTGTCTGATTCACTCAGGAGGGAAGGAAACCACACATCTATTGAGCATTGACTGTGAACTAGACACTTGGCTTATTTAGTTACCCAAAGCTTTAAACCTCATTGTCTCATGGAGATTCAGGGGGTTATAGGAAGTCCCACGACCCCCTCCTTAGTCTGAGCTCCCCCCACTTCTGGCCTGGAGTCTTACAATTGCTTTCTGACTGATTTCTCTGCTTCAAAATCTTATCACCCTGCAGCTAGAATAAAGTTTCAAAATACATACTGATCAGGAGACATATACATAGGCTTTACCTCCACTCTCCCTGCTAAAAATCTCCCTTGTCATCTCATGCTCTTGGCAAAAAGACCAGGTCCTCTGGGGTATCTGACACAGCCCTGCACAGTCTGTGCCCTCCTCTCTCAGCCTCATCTTCTCCTGCTTTTTCCTTCACCCCTTGGGTTCTAAACCAGCTCTGTAATGTGCCCTGGGGACACAGGGCTGAACAGGGCCCATGTTCTTCCCTCAGTGCAAGGTGGAGACGACACCCAGACAGAGGTGTGGAGCACACTGCACCAGCTTAAGGGTGACTGCTCTGTGGACACAGAGTGGGAATTAAAGACGCTGTCGAGTAGCGTGGTGAAGGTGGGGTGTGCGCGCGTGCCTGCTCAGTTGTGTCCAGCTCTTTGCAACCTCATGGACTGTAGCCCCCGAGGCTCCTCTGATCATGGGATTCTCCAGGCAAGAATACTGGAGTGAGTTGTCATTTTCTCCTTCAGGGTATCTTGCTGACCCAAGGATCAAACTCACGTCTCTTGTGTCTCCTGCTTTGGTAGGAGGATTCTTCTGCCACTGCACCACCTGGGAAGTCAGAAACAGAGAGAAGGTATGGTTTCAGCTAGTTTTTAGGATAAAGAGAATTTCATCAGACAAGCACAGCAGGGAGGGGTAACCCAGATGGAGGGAAGAGTATGAACAAGGAGTGTGGGAGCTGGGAACAGCAGGTGTTTTTGAAGAACAGTGGTATTTTGCACAATCTGAAGCTTGGGGTATGTTCCGAGTAGCATGACTGCATAAGTTACAAGGGTCCAGTGGCTCACTATTAATAATGATGGAGAAATAACAGGCATGAGCCAGGTGAATTAGACTGGTTTGTACCTGATTAAGAGGGAAGGAAAGTGCTGGTAGGATCCTAGACTGGAATGCAGGTGGGACAGGAATGGAAGAGCTTACATTGCTTGGGAGCTAGAATTTGATCTAGCTCAGTTGAACCAAATTGAGTTGTGAGAAACACTGAAGGATTTTAAGCAGGGTAGTGATGTGGTGGTCCTTGTGTTATAGAAAAATCACCAGGCTAGCCATATGGAGGAGAGATTTCAAGTGTACAGAAAAGGAGCTAGATGATCAGCTTTATAAGGGTGTACCCCTTTCTTTTATTTGGAATTTGTGCCTGATGGATGCATAGTGGCCCGCACAATGTCTGGCATAGAGAAACAACTTAATAAAAATTTTGACTGCAAAGGCCTTCCCTGACCTCTGCTTTACCTTTGCAGCCTCTCCCCTCCCATTTTGCTCGTATTCCCTTTCCCACTTCTCTCCACGGCTTATCCTTCCCTGGCTTGCTATACATGTGTCTATGACCTTTCCCTAGAATGTAAGTGCTACCTCAGCGGAGACTTTGATGTTTTGTTCACTGCTGTTTCTTCAGTGTCAGGTGCATGGAAGACAATATATGTTCACTGAAGGAAAGGGGAGAAGAAGGCCAGGAGACTGGGCATCTCAGAAAACTGTGCAGGTGTGACAGAGGAGGATCTGGAATGGGCAGTGTGGTGGAGATCAAGATAGAGGAAACCTGAGACTAGTCTTGTTTGCTCCTCCTGCGATTGTCTTGCATGGAGCCTTTTCATTCCTGCTGTTCTTTCTGTGGCTCTTTGTGCCGTGAGTCTGTGTTGAAGGAGCCTCCAGGCCTCTTGGCTGTAAATCATTAACGTCTCTTCCACCCTCTCTTTGACTGCCCAGCCGAGGTCACCATCATTTCCTGCACAGCCTGATTCCCAAGTACTCATAGCTTGCCTGTGAATGTTTGATGGGAGGATGGCATTTGCCACATTAGCAAAAGGAAAGGAACGTAACTTCACAAAGTTCATTTCCAAGCACTCTTTTTTCCCATCCATGAGATTTAGGCATCCCTCTCTGCAGCTACATAGCCCTTTCCAATGGCTCTCTCCCTCTGCACCTGCTTCCAGAGTCCTCTCCCGAGCTCGTGGGCCACCTCTTCCGGCAGGGGCCTCTTTCTCTCGACCGCTTGTCTCTCTTGCATAACTTATTTTCCCTGTGTCTCACCCTGTCTCCAAATAAATTGGACAAGTGGACCTTAGTATTCTCCCTCAGGATAAATTCAGCCCATGACCAACCATGCCCCGGAACCCAAATAACGTAACACGAAAGAGCCCTCCAATCTGCTGTCTCCACTTGCGCCCAGTGACAGTTTCAAGCCTTCATCGCAGTTTCTTCTGGAAAGCTATGGGCCATCCTTCATGTCAACAAAACTCCTGGCGACCTGCCCAGGCCTGCCTGGACGTGCCTGAGATTATGGGGTGGGGATAGAATGGGCTTCTCTGTCACAACCACATTCCACACTGTGCTGGCACCAGCTGAGGATGGAGGAGGGGCTGGGGGTGTTGTGATGAGAGTCCAATGCCCCAGGTCCTGCCCTTTGGGAAGGACGGACGATGGGGACCATTTGGAGATTTGGGGGCACCTGGGGACAGACGTTAAGAGATGGGTGTAGATGCTCTGGATGACTCCAAGAGCCTGGATGCAGAAGTTGCAGAGGAATTAAAAACTAAGAAGACAGATATAAATACATAGGTCCATTTTTAAAAGTAGGGCCTATTGGAAATGGGATCAACAGGAAAAGACCGGGAATATTCAGGTGAAGACATACAAAAAAAGCATTAGAAACAAGGAGTGATTCTGGTCCTAGGCCAAGTGGGTAGGGTCCCCTAACACTTTCACTCTGTATGGGCTTCCCTCATATCTCAGTCGGTAAAGAATCTGTCTGCAATGCAGGAGACCCAGGTTTGATCCCTGGGTTGGGAAGATCCCCTGGAGAAGGAAATGGCAACCCACTCCAGTATTATTGCCTGGAGAATCCCACGGACAAAGGAGCCTGGTGGGCTATAGTCCATGGCGTTGTAAGAATCAGACATGACTTATCCACTAAATTTTCAAGAAAACATACAGTTCAGATATCTTTCTGGGTTCAGCCTTCTCTTGGGATTGATTCTGATAGCTGGAGTTTATGGTTTTTTCATTGACTCACAAGCTCCCATTGAGTCTTTTGACAGGTCCCAAGTTTGGCTTGAAATACGGCCCTGGACAAAGCACAGTCCTTGTATTCGGAAAGCTCCCAGTCCAGTGGCAGGGGTAGCTAGTGAATAGGGAACTACAGATCCCTGTGATCAGTGATATTATAAGGGCCTGTTCATGGAGCTGCAGGAGCACACAGGAGTGCCATCTTAGGCTGGGTTTCCTAGAGATTGGTACATCTGATAAATTCCTGATTTTTTAGGCAGTATTCTCAGGAGAAACCAGTAAGAGAGTAGGGGAAAAAGGACAGGGAAAGAGACCCAACAAGGTGAGATTTGAGGTACAATTCTCACTGCAAGTAGCTTCCACCTAACCCCACAGGGAAACTCTGGAGTACAGTAAGTGCCCTATATATGGATGAGTTCTGTTCCGAGAGTACGTTCATAAGTTGAGTTTTTTCACAAGTGCATTAAGTTAGCCTAGGTATCCAACTAACACAATTGGCTAAATAGTACTGTACTGCAATAGATTTAGAATATTTTTCACATAAATAATACATACATAAAAAACAAGCACACACACAAAAAACCCATCTATTTTGTAAGTTTAAACTTACTATTTTGTACTGGAGTATAGCTGATTAACAATGTTGTGGTAGTTTCAGGCGAACAGCAAAGGGACTCAGCCATATGTAGGAAAGAAAGTGAAAGTGAAAGTCATTCAGTCCAGTCTGATTCTTTGCGACCCCACTGACTATAGCCCGCCAGGCTCCTCTGTCCATGGGATTCTCCAGGCAAGAATACTGGAGTGAATACCTGTTCCCTTCTCCAGGGGATCTTCCCAACCCAAACATCAAATCCGGGTCTCCTGCATTGCAGGGGGATTCTTTACCAACTGAGCTACCAGGGGAACCCATATGTATGTATCCATACTCCCCGAAAGCCTCTGCCCATCCCGGCTCGCACATAACATTGAGCAGAGTTCCATGTGCTATACAATAGGTCCTTGTTGGTTATGCATATAGAACTGTGTACATGACCTTCCCGAAGTCCCTAACTATCCCTTCCCCCCAGCAGCCATGAGTACATAAAGAAAACATTTTTAATCTTACCATATAGTGCCTTGAAAAGCACAGTAGTACAATACAACAACTGGCATACAGGGGTGTTCACATCTTTAAGAGTTCACAGCTTGAAGGTTTGTATGTAGGCAACTGGCTGTATAAGCCAGATCTCAGAGTTTGTCCCAACAAGAGAGGATGAGCTTTCAGACTCCCACCCTGCCAGTCATCGGCTAGGGCCTGCTGCTAGGGCGGAAACACACATGCTCTGACACGCCACACATGTTAGCCCCAGTGGGCCCGGGGCAGCTGTCCTAGCAAGCTGCAGGGAGCAAAAATCTTCCAAGAGGGAAAACAGAAAGAAGCCAGGGAAGAGTACAGAGAAATAGTAAAGGGACCTGAGGAGATCTGGATGGAGCATCAACATCTGATAAAGGCACTCAACCCAACTTTACAGATCAAGATAGACTTCCTGAGCAGGATACATCACACCCTGGGAGATAGATGGGAATCACCCAGCCAAGGATATGTGAGAGGCTTGGGATGGGGAGATGGCAGAGGAGGTTGAGCAGACCACGGGCAAATGCCCTGTGATAATCATGGGGACCCCTCCCCTCCCTTGGGTGGCTGCTTTTCCCAGATATAAGCAATTTGTAGTTACCAAGGTAACAGCAACAGGATATCCAACACCTTTTCTTAAAAAACATAAATGCAAATTCCTACCCAATGTCTTTTGCAATTCAGTATTGCCTTGTTGAGAACAATGTCTGCTCTGGACCTTAGTGGGGAGCTGACAGTAACACCAATTCCTTTATAACCGGTATCTAAAGCCATCCCAGTTGGCTGCTTCTGAGTCCTCACTCAGGAGCGCCTGTTCTCACTGTCGCCTCTGCCAAAGCCAGCTGCCCCAGGGACCCAAGACAGCTTACCCTTTAAAGGAAGACATGTTCTTCTAGTTGCCTTTCAAACTAAGTTCTATTCAGGGTAGATGGGAGAGTCACATAGCTGGGGAGGAGAGGAACCTCCTCAAATTTTCTGTGGAAATATTTTCAATTGAAGGCAAATTAGCCTTTTCTCTTGCTTCCTCCAATTCCTCTTATAATTTTAATAGGAATCTGCCCTTTGTATGGCCTTGGATTCCAGAATATCTATACATCAATAACTGCAGCACAGAATAATTCTACCTTCGGACATATATAATATTTCTGTCTCTGCCTCAAACAGGGACATGTCATTTTTTAACCAGTGAGGTGTCCAAATGCATTGGCAGGCAGGTTCTTTACCACCAGCAGCATCACCTGGGAAGCCCAATATGTTCATTACCAAATGTAAAATAGATAGACAGTGGGAAGTTGCGGTATAGCAAAGGGAGATCCGACCACCTGGGGGGTGGGCTGGGTGAAGGGAGGTTCAAGAGGGAGGGGATATAGATATACTTCCGGGTGATTCATGTTGTTGTATGGTGGAAATCACCACAACATTATAAAGCAATTATCTTCTTATTAAAAATAAAAATTTAAAAATCTATATCCCTGGCAAAAAAATACATTTCAGTGGATAAGCAAAAGGATATTCCAAGAGTGCTTACTCTAAGTAAATAGTTGGGGAGAAACTGAGAGAGGCAGGGAGGCTAATAAACTATCTTTTTCCAAAGGGCAAAGGTATTTCATTGAGAAATAAAGGAAATTACTTTTTAAAAAAATATATTATGATAAAGCAGAAAAGATATTGAGTCTTGGAGGCAGAGTCTAGAGTTCTGTTCCTAGGATGTCTTGTATGACCTTTTCCCTTTTCTGGACCTTAGTGTTACCACCTGAAAAATGAGAGTGTTGGACCAGAAGATGCCTGAGGAGCTGTCCAGCCTGACTCCCAAAGCTCACCTCGACTGTGTCCCTGTTTGCTCCTCTTCTTCAGACAACCTGGACGTCCACCTCCCTTATTTCACTGTTTGTTTGTCCTTCTTGTGATGGCAGCTTCCATAATCTCTATCCCTCCTGAGCCCTGTGGTCTCAAGGCTGACAACTGAAATCTAGAATTGAGAACCAGATGTTTGAGCAGAGGGGATGTGAGTAGCCACATTTTCACCAGCTCAGAATGGGCCACCATCCTGCCAAAGAGGCAGGAATCAGGGGGGCCATAGAAATCCATTTGGAATTATTTGGACTTCTGACCCCAAAACCCATACTTCATTTTTGCCCAGGAAGTGATGGACATCATTTAAAATCCTATTTGATTAGTAATGGGGTGAGACCCTTCCAACAGAGCTGTCGCTGGAAAACTGTAGCCATCTCTTAACAATGTTGCCTAGTACATGTCCCCTAAGTAGAAATATTCTCTTTGCCCCTCTGCCATTCATGAAGTTTCTGCTGAAAAATCTTAGGTATGGTTTATGACCAAATGAGGCTTCTAGTTGTTGTGGCAAGCATCTCCTTCGCAGGTGTTTTCTGTACTCTGTTGGGTCACATGGTTGGCTTCTCCATCCTCTCCTTACAAATGTGTGCTTGAGGCAGGGTGATCACTCACTCTGGAGTGTGTGGGTACATATGAGAGTTCTGCTTCCCCTCGGGTTTATACAGGTGCTTTTTTGTCCCTTCTGTGTTACTGTGTTAGTCTGCATACTCTAGACAAAAAGAACCAATAGGATGAATATATATGTCTTCTATATATACATCTAAGGAATTGGCTCATGTGATTATTTGTTGTTGTTCAGTCACTCAATTGTGTCTGACTCTTTGCAACCCCATGGCCAGGCTTCCCTGTCCTTCGCTATCTCCAAGAGTTTGCTCAAACTCATGTTCATTGAATCAGTGATGCCATCCAGCCATCTCATCTTCTGTCACACCCTTTTCTTCCTTTCTTCAATCCTTCCTGGAATCAGATCTTTTCCAGTGAATTGGCTCTTCACATCAGGTGGCTGAAGTATTGGAGCTTCAGCTTCAGCACCAGTCCTTCTAATGAATATTCAGGATTGATTTCCTTTAGGATTGACTGGTTTGATCTCCTTGCTGTCCAAGGGACTCTCAAGAATCTTCTCCAGCACTACAGTTCGAAAGTATAAGTTCTTTGGTGCTCAGCCTAGCAGCGGTGAAGTACCAAGAGCTGCAGAGTGAGCTGTGAAGCTGGAGACCCAGGCAAGCTGACGCTGCAGCTCCACTTCAAAGACTGGTAGGCCCAAGACCCAGGAAGAGCTGATGTTTCAGTTTAAAGGCAGGGAAAGAAGCCAATGCTCCATCTTGAGGCTAATCAGGCAGAAAGAATTCCCTCTTACTTGAGGGAGGTTCAGACTTTTAAGACTTTAGCTGGCTGAAAGAGGCCCACCCACATTAGGGAGGGCAATCTGCTTTACTCAGTCTACCAATTCAGATGTTACTCTTATATAAAAACACCCTCAGGGAAACACCCTGAATAATAACCAAATGTCTAGGCATACTATGGCTCAGTCAAGGCACATAAAATTAACCACTACACTTTCCTAAAGAATTTCAGAGCAATTTGTTAGCCAAAGGAATGGAATTTCTTTGGATGTGTGGTTCTTTCTCGAGGCTGCCAAAATTATGCTACAGAGAAATTAGTAGGAAAAGTCCTTCTTCTTACCCTAATGGTTGGACAGCCCATTCCCTGGGACATTTTGCTAATTGAAGCTTATGGCATGATTATTCTCATTTTCCTTATTTTACTGTGTTTGATCTTTTAAAGAGTAGCCAATTGCTCTGAAAGATGAATTACAAACACAAGTTTTATCTGATATTAATCCAAGAATAAACCTTCTTTGAGTTTTTCAAATAGTCATTTACAATTCCTTTAATCAAGAAAACCACACCAAATGATTAATATTTCTCTATGATTCCAAGTCACCTCACCCCAAAATGAAAAGAAGTTCAGTTGTGAAAATATGGAACCAAGTTGTGATTATGCTAAGAAAAATGATCATGTAAGAATCATTTCAAGAAAATAAATGAGATATAGTCCTTCATTTGGCTCCTATATAAATGAAGGGGTTAAAGTTCTAACATCAATATCAGTTTAAGGAAAGCTCCAGATTATTTTAATTCAGCAGTGGGATCTGATTAAGCTAGTCCTTCCTCCATATATCTGTCTGAGTGGGACTGGGTAGTAATCATAATCCTTTTGGCAAATAGTAGCATGAAGTGAGCAGGCGTGGATTGAAATTCATATTAGTAAATGAGGGGCAGAAGCCCATTTGAGGGTCCTCAAACTCTGTCTGCACTACCATCAAGAAGAAGAGAATCAAAGCATGAAGAGAGAGAAATGAAACCAACCCATCTTACTCCCCTGAACCTTAACTCTGATCTGTGATGCCCCCCGGGATATATACTGACATAATCTAATGGCCAATGTTCATGTACACAAAGAGGAACTCCACTTAAACCTTTCTGTAAGGCTATCAACAGAGTTCTGCCAAGAGAATGCACTGGTCATAGCAAACATCTTCTTCCAACAACACAAGAGAAGACTCTACACATGGACATCACCAGGTGGTCAATACTGAAATCAGATTGATTATATTTTTTGCAGCCAAAGATGGAGAAGCTCTATACAGTCAGCAAAAACAAGACCAGGAGCTGACTGTGGCTCAGATCATGAATTCCTTATTGCCAAATTCAGACTTAAATTGAAGAAAGTAGGGAAAACCACTAGAACATTCATGTATGACCTAAATCAAAACCCTTATGATTATACAGTGAAAGTGACAAATAGATTCAAGGGATTAGATCTGGTAGTCAGAATGCCTGAAGAACTATGGATGGAGGTTCATGATATTGTACAGGAGGCAGTGATCAAGATCATCCCCAAGAAAAAGGAATGCAAAAAGGCAAAATGGTTGTCTGAGGAGGCCTTACAAATAGCTGAGAAAAGAAGAAAAGCTAAAGGCAAAGGAGGAAAGGAAAGATATACCCATTTGAATACAGAGTTCCAAAGAATTGCAAGGAGAGATAAGAAAGCCTTTCTCAATGATCAATGCAAAGAAATAGAGGAAAACAATAGAATGGGAAAGACTAGAGATCTCTTCAAGGGGACATGTCATGTAAAGATGGGCACAATAAAGGACAGAAATGATATGGACCTGAAGAAGCAGAACATATTAAGAAGTGGCAGGAATACACAGAATAACTATACAAAAAAGATCTTCATGACCCAGATAACCATGATGGTGTGATCACTCACCTAGAGCTGGACATCCTGGAGTCTGAAGTCAAGTGGGCCTTAGGAAGCATCACTACAAACAAAGCTAGTGGAGATGATGAAATTCCAACAGAGCTATTTTGAGTCCTAAAAGATGATGTTGTTAAAGCACTGCACTCAATATGCCAGCAAATTTGGAAAACTAAGCAGTGGCCACAGGACTGGAAAAGGTCAGTTTTCATTCCAATCCCAAAGAAAGACAATGCCAAGGAATGTTCAAACTACTGCACAATTGCACTCATCTCACATGCTAGCAAAGTACTGCTTAAAATTCTCCAAGCAAGGCTTCAACAGAAGGTGAACCAAGAACTTCCAGATGTTCAAGTTGGATTTAGAAAAGGTAGAGGAACCAGAAATCAAATTGCCAACATCTGTTGGATCATCGAAAAAGCAAGAGAGTTCCCAAAAAACATCTACTTCTGCTTTATGGACGACACCAAAGCCTTTGACTATGTGGATCACAACCAACTGTGGAAAATTCTTTAAGAGATGGGAATACCAGACTACCTTACCTGCCTCCTGAGAAATCTATATGCAGGTCAAGAAGCAGCAGTTCAAATCAGACGTGGAACAAACAACAGTTTGTTCCAAACTGAGAAAGGAGTACGTCAAGGCTATATATTGTCACCCTGCTTATTTAACTTCTACACAGAGTACATCATGAGAAATGCCAGATTGGATGAGGCACAAGCTGGAATCAAGATTGTGAGGAGTAATATCAATAACTCAGATATGCAGATGACACCACCCTTATGGCAGAAAGCAAAGAGGAACTGAAGAGCCTCTTGATGAAAGTGAAAGAGGAGAGTGAAAAAGTTGGCTTAAAGCTCAACATTCAAAAAAACTAAGATCATGGCATCCAGTCCCATCACTTCATGGCAAATAGATGGGGAAACAATGGAAACAGTGAGACACTTTATTTTCTTCAACTCCAAAATCACCGCAGATGGTGACTGTAGCCATGAAATTAAAAGACACTTGCTACTTGGAAGAAAAGCTATGACCAACCTAGACAGCATGTTAGAAAGCAGAGACATTACTTTGCTGACAAAGATCCATCTAGTCAAAGCTATGGTTTTTCCAGTCATCACATATGAATGTGAGAGCTGGACCATAAAGAAGCATAAGTGCCAAAGAACTGATGCTTCTGAACTGTGGTGCTGGAGAAGACTCTCAAGAGTCCCTTGGACTGCAAGGAGATCCAGCCAGTCCATCCTAAAGGAGATCAGTCCTGAATATTCATTCTCAAATGACTGACACTGAAACTGAAGCTCCAATACTTTGGCCACCTGATGCAAAGAACTGACTCATGGGAAAAGACCCTGATGCTGGGAAAGACTGAAGGCAAGAGAAGAAGGGGACGACAGAGGATGAGATGGTTGATGGCATCGCCAACTCGACGGACATGAGTTTGAGCAAGCTCCAGGAGATGGTGATGGACAGGGTGGCCTGGCGTGCTGCAGTCCACGGGGTCACAAAGAGTTGGACGTGACTGAGTGACGGAACTGAACTGAAGGCTGTCAAATCCACAGAATCAATGGCAAAACTGGAGAAATACACTCCAGGCTGAGCTTCCAGGAGTGATGTCTAAAAGCCACACTGTAGATGGGGATGTTGAGGGGCCTGTAGCTCTCACCACAATCAGGAAGTCATTTCTGCTAAAGCAGGGAACTGCCTCTGCTGCTTCCAGAACTGCCATGCTTCTGCCATGACCTACACGGCAAAATGGATGCTCTGTGTCCATCTCTCACCCTGTGGGATTAATTCCATTCCCTGTCCATGATGACACAGCCTCATTCAGAAGAGGCCTGAATCGCACCCAGAACCTTAGCTATAAGAAGTGTAACAGGTGTTGCAGTTAGCTTTCAGCCTCTGCAGGGCAGAATGGCATTCTAAGGGGTGAATCCATTTCACAGTGTAGCTCCCCATATTGTCGGTGGGGAGCTCGGATTTGAGGGCATGTACTTCACTTCTTTGTCAGTTCCCTAATCTGTAAAAATGAAGATAAGACTTCCTTTAGAGAGTTAAATAAAAGCACATATTCAAAGCTTCCATAATAATAATAATGTCTTGAGTCTAGTTTTCCTTTAAACTTGAAGGACAAGAAATCTAGGGCATGACTAATACACATCAATCAAGTTTATTTCTTTTAGGTAAGCCTGTTGAATAGTTTTTTAAGGCATATAAACTCAATGCACCCACCATTCGGTGAGTTTGGACAGTGTATAAGGCATTGCAGAAAATTCCACTAGGTTACACAGATGGCTGAGGCCTGTTTTGTCTCTGTCTCCCAGGGACTCCCACTTATGGGAGAATGGGGGATCAGAAAAGGCTTAAAAAGAGGGATGATGGAGGTGAGCTTTAAATGAGGTAACTGTATGGTTTATCAGCCATACCCAGGCTTTATACTCCTGAAAGGGGGCACTTGCAATAATTACTCTAGGACAATAGGCATCAACCACTGCTGTCCAGAACAGACCAGGATACATTCTAGCCCCAAAAGATGTGGCCATCAAGTCAATCAGTTTTGCAGCAATTCCACAGGTCTCACTGAAATTAAAACTGCTCATTTCAGGGTAATGTACCGTTTTAAGCTGAGAATAAGTAATAGAAAAAAAAAAAAAAAGGATGGACTATATTGTACCAGACTTGGCTGCAAGTGATAGAAACACAACTGAGACTAGCTTGGTCAATGAGAGGACATTTTTGAGGCCACCTAACCCTGGGGTGACCTGGGCTTTGGAACTGGAGAACCAGGACAGGGACTCGATCAGCACTCCAAAACTCATGTGCTCTCTTTCTCTCTCTCTGATCTCTGCTTCTCTCTCCATAGTAATCTCATCTTTTCATACTGATTCTCTCCAAAGATGGGCCAATTCCCCAAAAGTTGCAGGCTTATATCTTACCTGCATCATCATCTGAGAAAATTCCTACTGCGTTCCAGTTTGAAAGAAAAAACAACCCATGTAACTATTCTAATTGGTATGACTTGGGTCATGTGCCAGCTCACTGGACCACCTTCTGTGGCCAAGTGGGAAGATGTTCATCTCCCCTAAAACTATGTTGGCCCGAGGGGGTCAAAGTTCTCCAAATGAACAAGGATGATTCTCAAAATGAAGAAGAGAGGAATGCTGTGTGAACAGAATAATACACACTCACAAGAGGGGGCTTTGAAAAGATCTGTATTTCACAAGTACAAACCATCTATCTGGATATCCTCAATTCAGCCTCTACAGTCAAAGTTTTATCGTTTAGTTGGAATGGTTGGATGGCATCATTGACTCAGTGGACATGCACTTGAGCAAACTCTGGGAAATAGTATAGGGCAGGGAGGCCTGGAGTGCTGCAGTCCACAGGGTCACAAAGAGTCAGACATGACTGAGTAACTGAACAATATCACCAAGAACACAAAATCTTACAAAGAGACTTTGTGCTATGGCCTGAGTAGGAAACTATTAAAAACAGCAGGGATCAGTCATTCACAAATCCAGAACAAGGAATAAATCCCTCAGTTAGCAGAAAGGCAGTTATAGAGGCCAAATAACTGACCAGCCAAATAGAGAGAAATCCCATGATAATATCAAGATGTTCACAGAGAGGTAAGCTGTGCAAAGAATAATCCACATAGACTCAGGATCACAGAAAACAGGATTATTTATAGGTTGTGAGATTTTGGTCTCTGACCTTCAATAGTTCCATCTCTTAAATAAAAAAAGATTAATACCTTCCTCACTGGTACTGAGAAAGTTAAACAAGGTAACACAGATAAAAGGACTAAAACAATTTGCTTCCTCCTCCCCTGCCTCAAGCCAGGTGAGGCATTTGTATGAATAATCAAGGAAAGTTTCTGGAATATATAGGTCTAGAAATGTGCTTTGAGAGAAGTAATGCTCTGTTTCCCAATAAGCTGGTATTAAGGGGTGGCGCATGAGGATGATTGATATTTTTTCATTTATTACAGAGCTGGTTTGGCACCTCGGCCTTTTCTGTTTACATCCCTATGGCAATTATCATTTGCACCACTCCCCTGGCACAGACCACAGAGGGCATTGTTCAATTAGCTATTGTTTGATGTGTGTGAATTCCGCCCTAACCAGTGACCTAGGGCACTTAATTTAACCTCACCGAGAGCCTCATTCTCAAAATTTGAAAAATGAGGTTAATAATATTTTCTTCTTAGAGTGGTTGTGCGGGTTAAAGATAGTGTATAAAAAGCACCTAGTAGTGGGTTTGGCTCAGAAGAGTCCTAACAAAAATGCCCCTGCCTGTTTTCATCTCCCTATATCCAGGTCTAATCAGAGCATAGTCTGTTAGGAAATCTACCCCACTTATGTGAAAAATTTGAAGCTCGTTTTTTCTGACAAGTCCAGCATGAATACTCTTGTTGAAAACTAGACACATGCCTGTCCCTGAAATCACAAGATTCCCCTTGTTGTTGTTTAGTCATTAAGTTGTGTCCAACTCTTTTGTGACCGGCCAAGCTCTTCTGTCTATGGGATTTCCCAGGCATAACTATTGGAGTGGGTTGCCATTTCTTTTCTCCAAGAGATCTGCCTGACCCAGGGATCGAACCCGGGTCTCTTGCATCTCCTGCATTGGCAGGCAGATTCTTTATCTCTGAACCACCAGGGAAGCCCACACCAGTGCTCCTGCTTTTATATCTAGCCAGAATGGACAGGTCTTTTGCCTGCAACCGTCCCCTAGCTGGGATCCTGATCTAATCTCAATGAACCTCGATGCTATCTGCAATGAACTCTGAGTGTTTTCTTGGGTGATAAACAGTGTAGTCTGTGTCTCTCACTTGTGATTTAGACTGTTGATTATCTCCTCTTCCAGGTCACTCTCTGAATTTGCTGTTTTCTTAGCCCATCCAGACTTGCCTAGTGACTCAGCTCCTCCAGGTTTTAATAGTGAACCCTGACTTCAGACCGTCAGGATTGTGCATCGTCTAGGTTTTCAAGAGACAGCTATGGTAGATTTGCTAAGTCAGTCTATTTCCACACTATTTGGCCTGAATTATCATCTGTCAGAATTGATCAGATCAGTTCATTCCTTACCAAATTATCTTAGGTAAGTTTCTTTAGAAACAGAACCTGAGAGAATACATGTTCCACTGATATATCAAGGAAACACTCTGAGAGGAAAACAAACCAGTAACAGAAGTAACAGAATGGGACAGGAGAGCAGTAAAGGGAAGGGAAAGAGGGCAACCCAAGATGAGACTTGGACCAAGTTAACAGCCTCAGCCTGATGCCACAGGAGCCCTGGAAGAGAAATTACATCTCGGAGTTTATGAGAATGCAAGGGAGGGAGCTGGGCTTCCAGTGACTGCATCACTGGAAATGAAAAGAACACAGAAGCTGGGAGTAAGGTACAAGAAATGGCAAAGGGGGTCCAGGGAGATCTGGGCAGAGCCCTTCTGTGTCTATTGCACCAAGTTCCCTATTGGAAGATCATATTTTCTGCTTTCACACCTTCAAGAAAAGAGAAACTTACTGCTTTGTGATTTATCACTTTTCAGTGTTCAACTGGGCTAATATTGAGAACATTCCTTTTTACAGGGTCTAAGATGTGTATCTCTGCAACTTCTACTCAGTGTGCATGCTCAGCGTGCAGCCTGCTCAGTTGCTTCAGTCATGTCCAAATCTTTGCAACCCTATGGGCTATAGTCTGCCAGGTTCCTCTGTCTATGAAATTCTCCAGGCAAGAATACTGGAGTCGGTTGCCATGCCCTCCTCCAGGGGATCTTCCTGACCCAGGGATCAAGCTTGCATCTCCTGCATTGCAGGCAGGTTCTTTACCCACTGAGTCACCAGGGAAGCCCATGTGTGTGTGTGTGTGTATAACTGAGTCACTTTGCTGTACACCAGAAACTAAGACAACATTGTTAATCAATCATATACCAGTAATTTTTTTTTAAGTTCTTTAACAGAATCAAGGAGCATAATAGCCAATTCTGACCCTTCTCTGACATTCCCCCATGCTGTAGGCTGCATTGTTAAGGGCACTATTTAATATCTACTCCTCTCCATGTTCTTCTCTGGATTAAAACTGATGACTGTCTGTACCTTAAAACATCACCTTTTACTGCATAAGCATATGCTGTAAAACCTTAGTTTTGTGAATCTGCCCAATTTAGCATCTCAGTTCCCACATACTGAGGCACTGGGAAGACAGTTGTGATTGAGTCATGGAAGAATAAGATAATACAAAAAATAAAAGAAAATAGGAGCAGGTTTCCATTTCCTCCTCCAGGGGACCTTCCCAACCCAGGGATTGAGCCCACATTTCCTGCATCTCCTGCATTGCAGACGGATTATTTACTGCTGAACCACTAGGAAAGCCCTCTACTCATTGGTTCTAAGCAATTTAACCAGTAATCCATCAGATTTCATCAGATATTTATTGAGCATCTACTATATGCTGGAAAATAGTATATAGAGCAGTCTGGAATAGATCTAATTCTTCAGCACATTAGGTATGTGTATTAAAAATTACCTAAAATAAGTTATAGATATTCAAAAGAAAACAGTGTCAATATAGCTAAGAAGAGGTCACATCAAAATATCCTCCAGTTGTAAACAACCCATATGGCAATCAACAGTAGACTGAATAAATAAACTATAGTGTATTTATACAACAGAATACTATACAGCACCGAAAACTTATGAGCTACCATTTCCCCAAACAATGTGAATGAAGTTTGCCCAAAAATGTGAATAACACAAGACTAGACATGAGTACATCCCATGTGATTCTGTTGTAGATAAACCTGATCTTTAGTAATAGAAGTCAGGATAGTGGTTACTTATGGGGTACAAGGGAACCTGTTCTGATCTGTTTTGATCTGGGTGGGGGTCACACAGATAAATACATTATAAAAATCCATCAAGTTTTATATAAACAGGTACGTACTTCACTGCAGGTATGTTATATCTCAATAAAAAAAATTTTAATGAAAAAGAGGATACCAAAAAAAAAAAAGACTAAGGCTAAGACAATAAAAAGTAGATCCAGGGTGATAATATGGGTCATCATGGTCTACACACTTGTCTCATAGCTGGCTCTAACCCTTCCAGAAGCCGTTTGAACATAACTTTCATGTCCTCTCTCCAACTCTTTTCTTCTCCAGACTGAATAGTATCAGGTCCTTTGGAAATGTTCAGTGTCCATGTCTCTTAATACTTTCAACTTTCACCTTTTTTATATTAGGATATGTGTCAATATTCCTTTGGAAATGCAGCCGCCCAACACCTCCAGATATCATAGAGCTATGCTTAAAATGTATGACTATATTTCTTCTGCTCATCCATCAGTATAACCCAAGGATACTTATGAGAGCCATATGATAAGGCATATTGCCTGGAGCCCTTTAACTACCTACCTTCTTAACTAAGATGAACTGTGGCCCAGATTAGGACTCATTTAAATGCCTGTATCTATGATTGGGGCTTCCCCCAGTGGCTTAGTAGCAAGTGAGTGAAGTCCCTCAGTCGTGTCCAACTCCTCACTACACTGTGGGCTGTTGCCCACCATTCTCATCTGTCCATGGGATTCTCCAGGCAAGAATACTGGAGTGGGTTGCCATTTCCTTCTCCAGGAGATCTTCCTGACCCAGGGATCCAACCCAGGTCTCCCGCATTGCAGGAGAATGCTTTAACCTCTAAGCCACCAGGGAAGCCAGCTTAGCAGTGAAGAAAGAATCTGCCTACAATGCGGGAGCCACTGTAAATGTGGGTTAGATCCCTAGGTTGGGAAGATCCTCTGGAGGAGGGCACGGCAACCCACTCCAGCATTCTTGCCTGGAGAATCCCATGGACAGAGGAGTCTGGCAGGCTACAATCCATAGGGTCGCAAAGAGTCGGACATTACTGAAGAGACTTAGCTCAGCAGGGCACAGCATCTATTACAAGGGCTATAGACAATCCATTTTGTTTTTTACGATATTGCTTTTATTGAATCCATGTAGAGAACATATGTTAATAGTTGCTAAGTTTTAACTTAGTTTGTCTAATGTTCATTTTAAACCTTTATTCTATCATACAAGATACATAGATGTACATCGTTTCTAAATTTGATATGCAGATCATCAATTTTGACAAAGGCACTAATAAAACTATAGCATAGAACAGAATCAAGGATGGAGCCTTGTAATATATTACAGGACCACTACTTTCTTGTGTATAATTTTCAACTATATTTTGTAGCTCTGTGTGTCTAGCTCCCTTTTCTCCACCTGGCTCAAAATATTTTCGTGGAAGTCAAGATGTACTACATTTATGGCATTTTTCTCATTTTTCTTATTGTCTAGTAATCCTGCCCCCAAACCACTTTGGTTCTTAGTTAACCCATGCTGCCTCCTAGTGCCCACTGAACTTGCTGGCTGTTCTAGAACGTGACCGAGTGGTCGCTGCTAGGAAATTCTGCTCCCAATATTGTCCATAATGAGGGAAAAAGTCAGCAATAGTAAACAATAGAAATCTGATCCTCTACCCGAAAAAGTTTTCTACTATGCTCCAGGCTGAGAAGAAAGGATTTGTAATTCCTCCTTGTATACCTGGTTTCCAAACCTCTAATTCCAGCAAGCCCATCCAGATGATCACAGATAAAACATGAGTGCAACCCTAAGATGTTTTCATTCATTGAATAGATGATGATGTTTCCATTCATATGAGCCAGGTCCTGTGCTGAGTAACCTAACAGTTATCGCCCCTCCTACTTACATCAATGACCTTAGGTCTCTTTTTTTCTCAACATCTACATCTATGGGAGATATCGCTATCACTCTTATAGACTTATTATGAGGAGTAAATAAGTTAAGCACCCAGCACAGGACTCTCCATATAGTAAGAGTTTGCTTTTTCCCTTTGTTTATTTTTAAAATTCTTAGCCTACAGCTGATGCTTCCTAGAGAAATATTTGTTACATAAGAAAAATCAAATTATCAGTTCAATTTATGCCTAAAGGGCTTTCAATAAAGTCTAACATCCTGTTCTTAAGGATAAGGGACAAAAACCAAAGAAGAGACATGAGCAGATATTGGATGGAAAATGCAGTAAAGAAATAGGATCTTCTACATGCAAGGCACTTAACAGTTTGCAAATCCATCATTTGATTTGAACCTCACAATAACTCTATAAGGTCGACAAAAAAGCAACTATTATTTTTTCTGTTTTACAAATGGTGAACCAAAGGCACAGGGCTTTTAAGAGACTTACCAGAGGTTATGGTGGAACTGTGAACAACAAACAAGTACAGCACTTGAATAGATTCAGGTTACATCTTGTGGGTAATTGATGTAATTGTCAGCATCACCTGGGTATCCCTGCTGGAACAAGTGTTTCTTAGACATGTCCTACAAGACCTAGCACCATGAATGTTGAATCTCTACATCTTCAAATGAAACCAAGGTTAAATTTTAGCCTATGAGTTGTAAATTCAATGGGTACAATTTGCGGGTTGGTTTCCTAATCCTGTATAACGGGACTATCTTAATGAAGCTAATACATTTTCATGGAAAACAATTCCACTTATAATACAATAGTAGACTGAAGTCTATTTGGTTGGACAAAACATTTTGATTTTGACTTGAGAGTCAGGACATCTGGGTTCCAGACCTGTCTCTGTCAGTAACGTGTTTGAAAATTTGGGAAAGTTACTTAACTTTAGTTTCAGTTTCCTCATTCATGAAATGGTGAGTAATGCACAGTAATGGTGGTACTAAACAAGAAAATGTATATAAAGCCTCCTGCCAAGTGTCTGATACATAATAAGTATTCAATAATTCATTGTTGGTCACTTTCTCTGCTCCTCATTTTTCTTTGCCTTTGTGAGACTCAGTATCATCATCTATAAAATCAGGCTAGATCAGTGGTTCTCAAAGTACGTGTCCTAGATGAGTGGCATCACCTTCCCCAGGGAACTTGTTGGAAAATTCTTGGGCCCCACTCCAAACCCACTGAATCAGAAACTCTAGGGATGGGGCCTAGAAATCTGTGTTTCAACAGGTTATCCAGATTCCAAGACAGTTCCCAGTGATTCTCACTTCCTGGAATTCATACTTTTGTGTAATCCTGTCCAACCTTGAACCAGAATTAGTCTCTCTGATGACTAAAACACTTCAGAAGTGATGATATGTCTCCTACAAGATTATATTTCAAAACACACTATGGCTTTCTATTGGCTATTCTCTTGATCTTTCTTGGATCACTGACTTTAAGAAAGGCAGATGCCAGGTTTTTAGGACATTCATGCAGCTTTACAGAGAGGTCCACCTGGTGAAGAAGAGGCCTCACCTCCAGATATATAAACCTTTTTAGAAGCAGATCATCCAGCCCGCGTCAAGCCTTCAGATGACTGCAGCCTCAACAAACACCTTGACTGCAGTCTCATCAGAGACCTTGAGCCAGGACCACTCTGCTAAGCCACTCCTAGATTCCTGAGATAATAAAATTTTTGTTATTTCAAGCTGCTAAATTTGGAGTGATTTGTTATGCAGCAATAGATAACTAATACACAAGGCCTGCTAGTGATTCTGATGCACCCTGAAATCTGATCATCATTGGGATAGATGACTTTTAAGCTTCTTTGCAGCTCAAAAATTTTAGAGTTTTGTGGTCAATATTGGGAATCAAAAACCAAGCAAGAAATGGTTGTTTATCCTAGTACTAAACAGAAGGACTTTGGCCTCTGGAGCACTGATTTCAGGCCTGGCCATTAAAATTCGAGAAAAACTTAGCAAAACTAGAAAATTCCAGAGAAGGGCAACTGAGAGAAGTTGTAGCCTAGAGCCACTACCTTCCCATGGATTCCAAGATAAAGAAGACTGTATTGTTGGAAAAGCTCAGAGATGCCAAAGTCTACAAAATCACAAGGCAACATGGTCAGAACTGTGGACTAATCACTCAAGCTCAGGGAAAGCAAAGTTGCAACAGCAAATGTAGTTGCAAGGACCTAGACTCAAGAGTCAGACAATGAGTTCTACTCCATAGAAGCCACTCACTTGGAGACAATTCAGCCATTTTTTTGAGTCTCAGCTCTTCGTCTGGAGAAAAGGAAATAAGACTATTTGCTTGATAACCTAAAGATGAGAATTCATACTAATCTGCTTAAAGAACCTGCCACAAAGCAGATTTTGAAGGAGCAATAACTGTCATTAGAAAAGAAGGAAAAAAGGTGGCCTTTTTGCAAGTACCAATTCATACAAGTCATCTGAGGTTTCGTATTATTAGAGGTAGCATAAGGTGGACTTCCAACTAGAAACCCTGTGAGTTTAAATGAATTGATGAATTAGTTGATAATTGGCAAATGACAGATGTTTGAATAATACCATATGCTTTAGAGGTAGACATCAGAGACTATCATCCCAGCATCAGGTACACCATCCACTGGTACCCTCTGATCACTCACTCCTGGGTTGCTCAGGTGACTGAGAGGTAAAGAATCTGCCTATCAGTGCAGGAGATGCTGAAGATGTGGGTTCAATTCCAGGTCAGGGAGGTCTCCTGGAGGAGGAAATGGCAAACTGCTCCAGTATTCTTGCCTGAAAAATCCCATGGACAGGGGATCCTAGTGGATTACAGCCCATGGGATCGCAAAGAGTCAGACACAATTGAGCGACTGAGCACGCATGTACCACTCACTCCCATCATGGAGCAGAATTTTGCAGGAATAGAGCACCAAAGGGGTGAAGCAATGGGATTTCTGATGACCCATCAGGTGGGTGGGAGGGAATGAGGAGGATGGGGTCATGGCACATAGAAAACAAAGGATGAATTTGCTGCTTCAGGCTGGTGTGGGTCCAGCAGCATTTCTAAACAGTGGCTTTCCCCTCCCTCCAACCCTGGGTTGGAACTGAGGCATAACTTCTAACAATCTACACCCACTTCCCTGGCAGGCATTGTCCCTGAGTACAGACTCCCTCTTGGACATCACAAACATACTAAAAATAATCAGTATGTAGTTGCAAACAACCCCCTTCCCTTCAGAAACTATTGAAGATTTAAATAAGTAATCACCCCAGAACATAGATTATTCATCCCACCTTCCATTGTGCTACCAGCCTCACAGCTGTCCCCCTGCCATGCCTTAGCTGTTTTCTACTACATGTTATTGTTCGGGAAAATATTCTCATCTGGTTATGCGACTGTTGAAACTTGCCTGTAAAGTGATGAGCCATTTGCAGCAGTGCCACAGCCGAGGGAATTAGTCGCTATTAAAATCATGTTCAAACCAGGGCGTTGCCAAGGCGCCGACTCCTGGGGAAGCTGCCTGCGGTGCTTTGGCTCCCTAACAAAGACCTGGAGATGGCAGGATCTCAGTGGGTTTCTAACTCACGGATAGACAGACGGTTTGAGGCGAGAAGTCTCATGGAGACCACCCCAATCCCTTTAGTGAGTAAAACCTCCTGGCTTTTCAAAACCTTTTCATTTCCAAAAGCCAGATGTGGTCTGAAGTGTGCAGGTCAAGTAGGGAGACTTCAAGAGGGAACTAAGACGAGAAGAAAGGTGAAGAAAAGCATGTCAATGACCCACTTTTCACATTCTCCATTATGTGCAACTGTTCATAAACCCTGAACACTTATCCAAAGAGCAATTACTACCCAAACTAGCATGTTCCTGCTTGTAACAATAAGTTGTAAATGGCTGTAGAGTCAGCCCTGGGTAAATGGTGGAGTGACATGTGTGTGACGCATCCCAGCAAGACATGCCCACACTTTTAATTTTTGTCAAGTCTGGATTAGCCTGACAGAGGGGATCGTAGGCATAAATAATGCAACCAGCCAAGGACCTGAAGTCTCTCCTGTTTTAGTTCGGGAAGTATTTGAACATGAGCTCTCAGCAGCTAGGCTGATGCTTCCAATGGTATTTCTCGCTGGCTAATGCTGAGTTAGTTTAAGTTTCTCTGACTTCATTCAGGCTCAGCCCTGCATGCTTCACTACTTGTCACCTGCACTCGGCTATACTCTAAGGGGCTGTACTGTCAGAAGTAAGATATTCCTTGACAATATTTGGGGATGACAGAGAAGTGATTAGATGAAAAGTGTCACCCCTATACAATACTCTATGTCCAAATTTTATATCATTCCAATGTGCACTAAAATCTACTCTTTATAGTCACATTTTTCCTCTTAATGGAAATATATATTAATATTAGCAGGAGAAGAGCCCAATAAGACATGAGTGGTGCCTTGATTAAAGGAGGCATCCTAGATATAATTTGAAATAAATATTTCAAATTGTCCTGTTATTTGGAATCCAAGAGGACTTTTCACCCCAGGGCAAAGCCCTATGGTAAGACTTGGGAGAGGAGGTGGGTGACAGGTACCCCTTTCTTTTGTATAAGAGGAAAGGAGTTGTGAACTCTGTTCAAATGGCAAAGAAAACCCCCAATCCCACATGCCTGCATGAGAGTGTTTGCCAGCAGAACTACAAGTGACACAACAAGCTACTTCCACTTGGAAGAGTGGCTTCCATCTCATCGTGTTTCTCCTCCATCTGTTGAATCTTGTGTGGATACTTCTGACTGTGCTATGTGCGCTCAGTTGCTCAGTGCTGCCCAATTCTTTGTGACCCCATAGACTGTAGCCCTCCAGGCTCCTCTGTCCATGGGATGTTCCAGGCAAGAACACCGGAGTGGGTTTCAGATTTCTTTCTCCAGGGGACCTTTCTGACCAGGGATCAAACCCATGTCTCCTGCGTCTCCTGCAGTGGCAGGTGGATTCTTTACCACTGTGCTACCTGGAACCTAAATCTCATGCAGAACCCTAGCTATATGGCAAATATAGGTTTCTTTTTCTGTGCAGCCTCTGTGTTGTCAGAAAGCATCTGGAGGAAAATTGGAATGGATACTGAACAACCTGATCACATAACTGGAAAAGCCTGTCAAGTGATGCCTGGGCCTTGAAAGTTAGAAACTTAGACAAATGGCTCAAACTCAACAAGAGACTGATTGAACCTACCATCTTCACTCTTGCTTTCCAAATGCCTCAATCCTGCACCAGTCCTCTTTCCTCTCCTGGGTTCCATGTCTCAGTGAACATATCAGCATTCACCAAGAGATTGGAGTATCTGGTTTTGTTCCCGCCTCCTCGACCCCACCCACCAATTCTCCCTCCCTATTCTTTCAAACCTGTTCCTTCACGCCTTCCCTATGGACAATGTCTTGTTTAAGACCTTCACCTTCTCTTTCCTGGACCTTTGTACTTGAACTATAACGTGCCTTATTGTCAGTAGTCTCTGGCCTCCAAAATGATGCCAGAGCAATATTATGGAACATAATTGACTGGATTATTCAAAGACTTTCTCTCCCCTTGAGCAATGGTTCTCAACCCTGGCTGCACATTAGAGTCACCCAGAGAGTTTTTTGTTGTCTCACTAGCCAAGCCACTCAATGAATCAGTTTAATCAGAGTCCTGGGTGGGACCCAGACATCAGTATTTAAAACTTTCCAAGCAATGCTGAGCCAAGATTGAGAGCTGCTATTGCATGCAAGAGGTCATTCTCGGTCTAGCTCCAAATTCATAGGCTGCTACTCCCCACATCCAAGCTTCAGCCACATCAAATATCTCTTGGTCCCCCAAACATGCCCTGCTTTTCACCTCTCTGACTTTGCGTGGCAAGCTCCTGTCATCATCTCAAATCCCCTTCCTACTCGCTTGACCTGGAACCTCCTACAGTTTCATGAATACACTATCCCATTAAGGGTGCGTGCTCTATCCTTTGTACATTCCCATCCTTAGGGCACTTCTTGTTCTGTGTTATCATTGGTTTATTTGGATGGCTGCCTTCCTCATTAGATTCTGGACTCATTGAAAATGGAGAATGGACTCATCTCTTTGTCTCCAGTGTCTGGCACTTTTTGATTGATTTTTGGCACACATAGGCTAAATGACTGAGTGAATGAATGAAAGAATGAATGAGACTAGATGAAGCAGTTAACTTTGTGTGTTTCATCCACTGCTCCAATTCACATTGCCCTACTAAATATGTTGAGAATGGAGAAGGCTCATGCCCAGTTTTTTCTCTATCAAATATTTGCTTTTGCATCTTTAGAGCCAGAGGGGAACACTGAAACAAGTCATGAAAACCCATCAACACTGATGTGATGTTAATATTCAATTCTTCCTGTTTAGGGGGAGGGAAATATCTTCATTTTTGGTTGTACTTGATTGCTCAAATGCTCATCTCTTTTTAAAAGTATATATTATTATTTGTAATTCTAATCTGGGTTCATTACATCAGAATGCATACCTCTAGATACAAGGGCTTTTGTAATAATTACAGGAACATCTTCATCTTGTCATTTAAAGTATTCAAACATCTTCTACTTGTGATTCAATACTCTGATTATTCTGTTGCAATTCCCCTATTGACATCTGTCTACAATGCTATAAGTAATATTTCCTCCTCAAAAATCTGTTGCCTTCATGTTCTTTCTCTTTCTTGTGCATTCTGCCTCTTACTCTTGCCCTTCACCCCATCTTCCTCACCCCAGCTTTCCCCTGAGCTCTCCTTCCTTGCCCTCTCTCTTTCTGCAGCAGAGGCCAGAGGTTAGGTGGGGTGAGCACCACTTGCAAAATTCTCCCCAACTTGCAGAAATCATTTACTCTGATTAGATTACTGCCTTTATTGCATGCTCAGAAACTGGCTAGAGGCCTTGAAGCTTTTCTGATGAACCATTTAGTGTTATCAGATAAGGGCTACACTTAGAAGCCTGGGTAAAGACCAGCCCCTGAGCGTATCTCAGGAAGAGCAATCTCACCTTTGAGAAGCCTAATGACAGTTTAAACCTGTTGGGAAACACTCAGGCAAACATTTTTTGATAAAGATTTTTGCAATTTTTTCTGCGAATATTGAAGAATCCGTGCATCCCTGGGATAAAGCCTACTTGATCATGATGTATGATCTTTTTAATGTGTTGTTGGATTCTATTTGCTAGAATTTTGTTAAGGATTTTTGCATCTGTGTTCATCAGTGATATTGGCCTGTAGTTTTCTTTTTTTGTGGCATCTTTGTCGGGTTTTGGAATTAGGGTGATGGTGGCTTTGTAGAATGAGTTTGGATGCAATTTTTTCTGGATTATTAAAAATAATATTTCAGCATTCCTTAAAACTGAAAAATATAGGAAGGTATACAGAAGAAAATAGAAATTCCCAAATATCCCATTAATAAGATAAAAATTACTGTTAATTGTTAAATTGGGTGCATTTTCTTCTATGGTTTTCCTTAAATACATATACACAGAGTAAGTAGGGTTTTATATACTTTCACTTCCTAATATTCACTGACATTAAACATTTCCTGATGCCATTCTGACATTATTGAAAATTTATGTTTCCATAATGATCATAAACTGCTTTGTACATTCTTCTTTTTTTCTTGCCTACTATGGTTTATTGTGGCTCCAACAGGAAAGAATATGCCTGCCATGAGGATGACGTGGGTTTGATCCCTGGAGGATCCAGGGAAGATCCCCTGGAGGAGGGTATGGCAACCCATTCCAGTATTCCTGCCTGGAGAATCCCCATGGACAGAGGAGCCTGGACGGCTAATGTCCATGGGGTCGCAAAGGGTCAGATAAGACTGAGCGACTAAGCACAGCACAGCACATGGTTTATTACAGGATATTGAATATATTTCCCTATGCTATACAATAGGCGCTTGTTGTTTATCCATACTATATATAATAGGTTGCATCTGCCAATCCCAGACTCTCAGTCCATCCCTTCCCAACCCCTATCCCCTTGGTAACCACAAATCTATTCTCTGTCTGTCGTAGGTCTGTTTCTGTTTCATAAATAGGTTCATTTGTGTCATATTTAGAGTTCACATATAAGTGATACAGGTATTTGTCTTTTTGTTTCTTACTTCACTTAGTATGATAATCTCTAGGTCATCTATGTTACTACAAATGGCATTATTTCATTCTTTTTATGACTGAGTAGTATTCCACTGCACATACATACATACCACATCAACTTTATCCAGTCATCTATCAATGGACATTTAGTTTGTTTCCACGTCTTGATTATTGTAAATAGTGTCACTATGAACACAGAAATGCATATATCTTTTCAAATTATAATTTTGTCTGAATACATGCCCAGGAGTATTGCTAGATATTGCTAGATCATATAAGATCATTTAAGAACTCTACTTTTAGTTTGTTTTCCATAGTGACTGAACCAATTTACATTCTCACCAACAGTGTAGAAGGGTTCCCTTTTCTCCACACCGTCTCAGCATCTGTTATTTGTTGACTTTTAATGATGCCCATCCTGACTGGTGTGAAGTGATACCTCATTATATAGTGATGTTGTCCATCTGTATGTACGTTATTCTTTAGACACATGTCTCATAATCTCCTTAGGCTAGATTCCTAGAAATAGAACTATTTGATCAAAAGATATGAATATTTTAGAATTTGCCAAATTGCCTCCAATTCCTGCCAGAATTTACAATGTAAGCCATGTGTGAAACTGTTCATCCTACCAAACTCTCGGCCTGGCTTATTGCTTTATTACCAACTAAATGAACATTATATGAACAAATAAGTGGTAGAGATTTTTATAATGGGTGGTAGATAGATAATCCTCTCTAAACCCTGAAGTAATGGAGTTTTTAGTCCTTTCTGGACATTAATTTATTTTCAATGTATCCATTTATAATTAATCAACATGCAAGTTATTGTACATTAATGTATTGCCAATGTATTAATCAGTATAGGATAAGCTTAGGTAACAAATGAACCTCAGATACTCGGTGGTTCAGCCATCAAAGTTTGTATCTCATCACAATGTGATATGGGTTGAGTAGCTCTTCTGAGCAGCTCTCCTGCAAAGTATGACCCAGGAACCCAGAGGCTTCTGTCCTCTAGCTTTGCCTTCCCAAATCTCTTTATCTCTTGCCCCGTGCATGGGGCAAGAAAGCAGGGGAAGGCACACCCATTTTTAGCTGCCCCAGACCAGAATTATGCATCATCCTTCTCTTTCATAGCTTCAAAAGCAATCATTCAGGCATCTCTCTGGTATGATAGAAAGTTAGGTCCTGGAGTGTTCCCTTCCCCAACTGTTTCAGAAAATCTGCCAAGAAGCACTCATGAGTCCATAACCCATGTTGGTTGTTGGCTGTTAAACTCAGTCACCTTGCTCCAACCATCGCCTTGCTTTCCGTATGTGGTTACTCCTTGTGTCGAGCTTTGGGGCCCCTCCAGGATGAACTAACTTGCTGCACTTGTGCCTCTCCCTTGGATGAGCGCCTCTAGAATTGTTAGATTGAGGGCTTCAAAGTATGACTCTTGTTTAGCCTCTGTATCTCTCAGACTTGGTTTCCTCTGTGCTCACTATCAGGCCGACTCTCTCCATGTACAGGTCACTGTCGGCTAATGTACTGCTAGCATATCCATCCTAGTGGTAAAAGAATGCCTCTTTTCCAGTAGTTCCTGGACAGGAAACAGCTACAGGTGTCAACTACCATGTCTAGAATGAGTGAGAGCTGTCTGAAGATAATGTGTTCCGAGCAGAGCCAGGATCAAGCTAGGGTGGAATAGAGGAATTGGGAACCAGTGGGCCAGAAATGGCAAATATGGGCTAAATATGCTGTCAACATACCCTTCACCCATAGCAGACATGCTCATTAATCCTGGTTTTCTTTCTTTTAATATTAATTATGGCTGTACTGGGTCTTCATTGCTATGTGGGCTTTCTCTAGTTGTGGCAAGCGTAGGCTAGTCTTCATTGAGGTGCACAAGCTTCTCAGTGCAGCGACTTCTCTTGCTGTGGAGCACGGGCTCTAGGCACATGGCCTTCAGTAGTTGTGGGGCACAGTCTTAGTTGTCCCCCATTTCCCTAGCAGGTGGAATCTTCCCCAACCAGAGATCAAAGCTGTGTCCTCTGCATTGGCAGGAGGATTCTTAACCACTGAACCACCAAGGAAGCCCTAATCCTGGCCTTCTTAACCTAGAATTCTTTCAGTGCAGGCTTTACCAGTATAAGCAATTGAAACCTATTTTCCATCTCTGCATCAAACTTCGTATTCAGCCAGTAGGGTTCTCAGCCCACAGTAGGTGTTTAACCAGAATTTCTTCAACAAAAGAAAACCCAAGCTCCCTTTGACCCAAAGAGTGAGTTTTATGACAGTGATGGGGAAACAGTGGAAACAGTGGCTGACTTTATTTTGGGGGCTCCAAAATCACTGCAGATGGTGATTGCAGCCATGAAATTAGAAGACGCTTACTCCTTGGAAGGAAACTCATTACCAACCTAGACAGCATATTAAAAAGCAGAGACATTACTTTGCCAACAAAGGTCCATCTAGTCAAGGCTATGGTTTTTCCAGTGGTCATGTATGGATGTGAGAGTTGGACTATGAAGAAAGCTGATCCCCGAAGAATTGATATTTTTAAACTGTGGTGTTGGAGAAGACTCTTGAGAGTCCCTTGGACTGCGAGGAGATCCAACCAGTCCATCCTAAAGGAGATCAGTCCTGGGCATTCATTGGTAGGACTGATGTTGAAGCTGAAGCTCCAATACTTTGGCCACCTGATGCGAAGAGCTGACTCATTTGAAAATACCTTGATGCTGGGAAAGATTGCGGGCCGAAGGAGGAGGGGACAACAGAGGATGAGATAGCTGAATGGCATCACCGACTCAATGACATGGGTTTGGGTAGACTCCAGCAGTTGGTGATGGATAGGGAGGCCTGGTGTGCTGCGGTTCATGGGGTCGCAAAGAATCGGACACGACTGAACGACTGAACTGAACTGAACTGATGGGTCAAACATTAGGAACATGAAGGCCAAAGAAGTTTCATGGAATTTGAAGCAGGTGCAGTGCCAAAAGCCAGGAAGTCACAGAGGGTGAAAGCCCAGAAGATATCTGGAGTCCCTTGGACTGGAATGCTACCAGGGTCAGCTGGTTTCTCCTCCTTAGATTCTGACCCTTCCTGCCACTGACAGAGCCTACTCCACGCCACAGCCACTAGTCACTACCTTGCTTAAAGCCTTCTTTGGTTTGCTATTGCTTTTGGGATAAAGACAAGATATTTCCTACGGCTCCCAAGGCTGCCAGACTCAGTCCCTGCCTCTCTCTAGACTCACCTGCACATGTCCCTCTTTTACATTCGCTATCTCATCTAATCGTCTCTCATCTTAGACATGTTTGTTAATCCTATTTTGTAGGTGAGGAGTTCTCACCTGATCCTCAAGGAGATTACATGAATTAGCCAAAATCATGAAGCTGCCAAGTTTCTCAAGTGAAATTTGAATCCATTCCTGCCTGGTTCTGAAATCTGCATTCAGAAAGACAGGAGTCATTTATAATTAATTCAGTTTTGTGTATTAGGCACTTTGTTTTTACTGAAACAACAAAACAAACTGGCTATTGAAATGCCTTCACATACACGCACACACACAGTTTTAGCAGTTTGATTCACTTTCAGCCCGTTGCACAACGCAGACAGAGCTTTACAGTGTGTATAGCTCGGGCTAAGTTCCCAAAGAGGAGAATGAACAAAAGTACCGTTTTTCTTCCCCCCGCCCCAACCCCCGCCTTTCTTCCTTACTTTTTTTCTTTTTTGTTCATCGTTATTCTTGTCTTTGTGAGTGAAAAGAGAGAATTCCAGGAAACTATCCTATTGATAAGTCAGCCATTTCTGAGTGGGGACAGAATACATAAAACTGTTATTTTCTTCTCTTCTCCCACCTCATCTCCACCCCCAGCCTCCAAAAGGTTTGGTTCAGTGTGAGATTTTGCTCCAACTGCCGAAGAAGGCAGTCTCCTGTCAGACTGCAAGGGCACTCAGAATGTGAATGCCCCAGGGCTGAAAAGCGCCTTTCACTACAACTCCAAGAGCTGGAGTCTCTTTGGCCTTGATGGATAAACGCATCCATACCGCAGAGGGCAGCGCCTTCTCCCTGGCACTGCCATTTGGCTCAGCTGCAAAGACGAAAGAATTAAGCCTCAAAGGACACACAGTGTTCCCCTGCTGGACAGAAGCCCATACTGTCCACATGAAAAGTAACAGTTCTTTCTGTCCGGCAGCCCACTCTGGCTCTGAGGCTGGAACCTGATGCTCTAGCAAGGTGGTGTGTTGGGCTAGAGCAATGCAAAAAAGGTGTGTCTCCTCCCTTAGCCTAACTCACCACCAAGCTGGCAGGCTCCAAAGGTAAACAGCACACCCTTTCCCAGAAGGAGTTCAGGTCTGTTGCAACATCTCACAGCCATTAATCTCAAGGAAAAGGTACAGCAGGCCTTCTTGTTTCTTCTCCCAGAGAAGGAACACTTGCTGCTATAAACTCAAAGTGACCAGCAGGTAAATTTTACACATCTACATAGGGCTATCACTTTAGGTAGTTTTCCCCATGCTCCTTGAAGGAGCTGAGTCTTTATGTGGGCTAGGAAGGGTCTGATTGAAAGGGGAAACTTCAGGTGCTTACAGGAGAAGATCTTCTGCCTCGGAGAACCTTTTTTAAAGATCAGTCAAAGTGGTGAGTGAGCAGGGCAGAGAAGGATCACCCAGGCGCCGTGGGTCTGGACCTAGGTGCCAAAGAATTACACAAGGTTTAGGGGTCAAGCACAGCTCACCATGATCTGCGGTTGACAAATGTTAGCTGTGGGCATCTTGAGTCATGCCAGAGCAAGAAAGCAACAAAGAAGATAGTCCCAGTCTTGGTCTTGAGTCTTGAGAAGCTTCTGCAAGGAATGGGTGGCCTGAGCATTTCCTCTGTTGTTCTCTGAAGCTGATGCAGACTTCCAATTTTGATCCTGAGCACTAGGAATTCAAATGCCATTTTAGTTAATCCTGAGTCTGCCTGCAATGGTACTCTAAAAGTATTTGAAAAAAGACTAATTAACAATGAAGAAACCCATTTAACTAAAAAAGTACATAGGAACATTGAGTGCACGTATATTTTCAAATTAGTGTTTTTGATTTTTTTCAGATATGCACCCTGGAGTAGAAGTGTTGGATCATATGATAGTTCTGTTTTTAATTTTTTGAGAAGCTTCTGTACTGTTTTCCATAGTGGCTGCACCAATGTGCTTTCCCATCAACAATGTGCAAGGGTTCCCTTTTCTCCACATCCTTGCCAACAGGTCTGTTCTCTTGATGATAGCCATTCTGACAGGTGTGAGGTGATATCTCATTGTGGTTTTGACTTGCATTTCCTTGATGACTAGTGATGTTGCACATCTTTTTATGTGCCTATTGGTCATCTGCATTTCCTCTTTGGAAAAATGTCTATTCAGGTCTTATACCCATTTTTCTATTGGGCTTTTTTTTTTTTTTTTTTTTTTTATGTTGCATTGGATGAGCTGCCTGTATATGTTGAATATTAACCCCTTATTGGTCATATCATTTGCAAATAATTTCTCCCATTCAGTAAGTTGTCTCCTCATTTTGTCTATGGATTCCTTTGCTCTGCAAAAGCTTTTAAGTTTAATTAGGTTCCATTTATTTATTTTTGCTTATTTTCCCTTTGTTTTAGGAGAAAAATCCAAAAAAAAACATTGCTAAGATTTATGTCAAATAATGTTCTGCCTGTTTTCCTCTAGGGGTTTTATGATTTGGGTCTTGCATTTAGATCTTTAATCCATTTTAAGTTTATTTTTGTATACAGTGTTAGAGAATGTTGTTGTTCAGTCACTAAGTTGTGTTCAGCTCTTTGCAACCCCATGGACTGCAGCACGCCAGGCTTCCCTGTGTTTCACTATCTCCTAGTTTGCTCAAACTCATGTTCATTGAGTTGGTGATGCCATCCAGGCATCTCATCCTCTGTCGTCCCCTTCTCCTCCTGCCCTCAATCTTTCCCAGCATCAGGGTCTTTTCCAGTGAGTAGGCTCCTCACATCAAGTGGCTGTCCAGTTTTCCCACACCACTTATTGAAAAGACTTTTTTCTCCATTGTGTGTTCTTGCTTCCTTTTTTGGAAGTACGTAGGTTTATTTCTGGGCTCTTTATTCTGTTCCATTGATCTATGAGTCTGTTTTTGTGCCAGCTCTACACGTTTTGATGGCTGTAGCTTTGTAGTAGTCTGAAATCAGGAAGCATGATTCCTCCAGTTCTGTTCTTTCTTAAGATTATCTTGTTTCCACACAAACTTTAAAGTTATTTGTTCTAGTTCTGTGAAAAATGCCCTTGGTAATTTGATAGGGATAACATTGAATCTGTAGGTTGCCTTGGGTAGTATGGCCATTTTAACAATAATAATTTTTCTCATCCAAGAACATGGAATATCCTTCCATCTGTTTGTGTCTTCTTCAATTTCTTTCATCAATGTCTAACAGTTTTCTGAATACTGGTCTTTTACCTGCTTGTTGAAAAATGTGTTACTTGCTCAGTCATGTCCAACTCTTTGCAACCTGATAGACTGTAGCCCACCAGGCTCCTCTGTCCTTGGAATTCACCAGGCAAGAATACTGGAGTGGGTTGCCATTCTCTTCTCCAGGGGATCTTCCCAACCCAGGAATCAAACCTGGGTCTCCTGCATTGCAGGCAGATTCTTTAACATCTAAACCACCTGGGAAGCCCCTTTACCTTCTTATGGAGGTTTATTCCTAGGTATTTATTCTTTTGATGAGATAGTAAATGTGATTTTTCCTTAAAAATCTCTTTCTGACAGTTCATTTTTAGTATATAGAAATTCAACCGATTTCTGTATATTAATTTTTTATCCTGAAACTTTAAATTCATTGATGAGCTCTAGTAGTGTTTTTAGGATTTTCTATGTAAAGTATCATGTCATCTGCAAACAGTGACAGTTTCACTTCTCCCTTTCCAATTTGGATTCCTCAAAGATCTTTATGGATGTATACTGCCCACTGCCTGAGCTGAGCATACAGTGTGAGGAGATGACCAGAGAGGACACAGCTAGGAGTCTGGGCAGAAGACATTCAACTGTATGGAAAAGTTATTTGTCAAGACAGTCATGCCAAGCAAAAAAACAATTCTAAACATTTAGAAATTCTAAATTTTAGAAACAATTTCTAGAAAATTTAGAAATTCTAAAGAACAATTCTAAAAAATTTACAGTGAAATAGCAATGACAACAACAACAGAAAAGCCCTAGTCCATCCCCTCCCCTAGCACTTTTCAGCTTTCATGGTTTTCTCACATAAATTATTCCACTTTATCCTCATATCTCTACAGGGAAAAGAAATAGTTTTAAAAGCATTAAGAGATCTTAGCCAATGTCTCATAACTGATTATTACATTTTCATTGAAAGATTTTTGTGGTTGCTTTAAAAAAGAGAGAGAAGATGACAGAAAATTAATGTCATTTGTCTCCATTTGACAAGTTCTATGCCACATATTAAGGACACAAAAAGCATAAACTATAGACCTGCCTTCAAGTGGTTACAGTAGAGTTGGTAAAGTTGGATACATGCCCTAATACATAATTTCTAGAATTCTGGGAAAGGAATATGTCATTAAAACTAAAAATACTTATGGTATTGTCTGGTAAACCCATTCCTAAGAATCTATCCTGCAGAAATAAAATGACTAGGACCTTAGAGTAGATCCATAAAGATCTTTAATGCAGCATCACTTCTAGTGGCAAAAGTTCATAGATAAAATGAATGCCCACAGTGAGATAATACAGTGTCTGGAATTTGCTTCAAAATATTCCAAGGGGGCTAAGACAGTGAAGTGAATGGGTATAAAAATGAAACAAGGTTGGCCCTGAATTGTAATTATGAAAACTAGGTGATGGAATCTGCTATTTTAGTCTCTTTATATTTGTCTATGCTTAAATTTTTCCACAATAAAACATTTGAAAGAATGCTGCTGCTGCTGCTGCTAACTCGCTTCAGTCATGTCCGACTCTGTGTGACCCCATAGACGGCAGCCCACCAGGCTCCCCCATCCCTGGGATTCTCCAGGCAAGAACACTGGAGTGGGTTGTCATTTCCTTCTCCAGTGCATGAAAGAGAAAAGTGAAAGTGAAGTTGCTCAGTTGTGTCCGACTCTTAGTGACCCCATGGACTGCAGCCTACCAGGCTCCTCCGTCCATGGGATTTTCCAGGCAAGAGTACTGGAGTGGGGTGCCATAGCCTTCTCCTTGAAAGACTGAGTGTCTATCAATTAGGAGAATTGTTGAATAGTAATGGTATGTCCTCTCCATAGAATATCATGCAGTTATGCAAAAAAATTAATTGAAACTATACCAAGCTATAGAGCTTGACTTGGAGGAATTTCCACAAAGTGTTTTATGCAAGAAAATCAGACACATATATAACACTGATATAATTCCTCTACCAAAGAATGAATGACCAAAATGTATGGCCTTATATATATGTATGTCTATCTGAATATGGTGATATAAATGTGGATAAGAATATAAAAGGATAAATACCAAATTGACATGGCTTATGGAAACATAGGGGTCACAAGGTGATGTGAATGGAAGAGATGAAGAAGAAAGAGATAGGGAGTCAAATAGAAAAGACCTCACCAAATGTCTTCCCTCATTGACAATATTGTATGTCATTTTGTGTGTGTGTGTGTGTGTCATTTTTTAAAATGTTTTAGCTGGTTCCTCTTTCTTCAGAATCACCTACAAATATTCACCAAAATATTCAACCCTCTCTTGGCAGAGAAGTGTAGAAGAAACTTGGCTTTCTTTGGTTAATTCTTAAAAGCCCAAATCTCCTAGATCTTTGCTTCTTCTCTCAATCTTTTCTTGGGATACATGGCTAGACTTCTTGTGGTCACCTTAAGAAAACTGATTTTATATTTAATGTTACACACTTTTAGTGTGTGCCTCTTATGTGCTAGGACTGGACTGTGCATGCCTAAACAAAATGTATATATATATGGCTCTGCCTGGGTCAGTCTCCTAAATGATAAAGGGGATAGGCAAGGAAAGGTCTGTGTATTTAAGGAGACTTTAGGGGACCAACATGACCAAACAGTACTGGGAAGAGCAGAGCCGCATGGGACTGTCAAGTGGACAGGAGCCAAATCACAGAGGGCCTTGCAGGCTTCAGTAAAGAGTTGGTATTTTATTAGAAGTACAGCAGTATCCAACAGGAATATCAGCAGACAAACAGGAATGAACAAGTCCTTCCAATTTCTCCATTGGCAGCATCCTCCACTGGCAGGATCTAACATGGTGCCAGTTGACAAAGAAGAAATGCGGCTTGCAGAGTCCCCACCCCAGTGTAGAAAACCGAGTGTGGAACTCAAGTAATAATAACAGTGATGTATATAATAATACATATTATAAAGGATAGTATGATGGCTTAGTAATTGTCACGGTCTTTCCTTTAGCTACTCAATGTCCACATACATCCTCCTAAGCCTATCTGAACTATTGTATTTTTGCCTAATGGGCATCTTAGGTGGCTCAGTGGTAAAGAATCTGCCTGCCAAAACAGGAGATGCAGGAGATGCGGGTTTGATCCCTGGATCAGGAAGATCCCCTGGAGAAGGAAATGGCAACCCACTCTACTGTTCTTGCCTGGAAAATCCCATGGGGTCACAACAAGTTGAACACAACTGAGCCTTCACTCATGCACTTTTGCCTAACAAGATCCAAGTATTAAGATGTTCCCATTCTCCCAAAAAGGGAAAAAAAGAAGTGCCGTGGCACTTTTTGAAAAAAAATTAAGCCTTGCTGAGCCCATAGTTTACAGTATGAGACAATCAGTAGAGTCCAGTACAGTTGGAACTATGAGAGAAGGCCTGACTATAGACAACTTCCAAACTACAGTGTAAGGTTTTGCATTTGATGGGTAGGCTAGAAGTAGAGATGGAACATATGAAAGTTGACATCAAAGGAAGCTGACATAGTATAATCTTTTACTTGTATGTTGCCCACTGATCTATTACAACAGGCTGCTGCAATCTTTAGCAAGCATCAGCAAATATTCATTCTAATTAACATTAAGGCTTGCATGATGGTCAAGGGAAGGGTTGAGATGACTGAAAAGGGAGATGTGGAACTTTGTTCTGGAAAACATTTGAAGAGTGTTGGGCTCCTAAGAAGAGTTTCGCCTTTACAGAAGGGTTGAGAAAATGCGTTCTCTAAAGGTGGAAGGAAAGGTGAGATGTCTGGTGAGTGAAGTGAAAACTGCTCAATCGTGTCCGACTCTTTGTAACCCAATGAACTAGACAGTCCACGGAATTCCTCAGGCCAGAATACTGGAGTGGGTAGCCATTCGCTTCTCCAGGGGATTTTGCCAACCCAGGGATCAAACCCAGGTCTCCCGCATTGTAGGTGGATTCTTTACCAGCCCAAGGGAAGCCAAGATAAATGAGTTTCCCAGATAAAAAGGAGTACATGGGAAGGCTCATTCTGAAAACCAACCCCTGTCCCCAACATCACCTTTGCTGAACTGGATGCATTTCCTTCTGGGAGGTCTATAGGACTCCAGACCTGGGAGAGGGGAGGGGTGCTCTCTGGGGAGAAACAAAAGGATGGTCAGACTTTCCTGGCCATACTCCTTCCTATCTACCTACTTTCCTGTCAATGTTAAATCAAGGAAGAGGCAGATGAAGAAGTATTTCCACTTCTTTTAGATCCAGGGACACAGTCCTGTGGTATCTTATCCTGAGGGCCTGATCCTTCCAGCCATCAGCAAGAACTGACTTTGCTGTTTGCGGAGTTCTGGTGGGTAGATCAGAGAAGTTTTACTTGTTCTTAAGAAAAAGGACATCATCATCTAATTGCAGTACATTTTCTCTTAGGATTTCAGGATTTAAAGCCATTTGAATGCAGTTGTTTCTTTTAAAAAAATGGGTAGAGATCAAATCCAAACTGACGCACAATGGGAATTCCCTGGTGGTCCAGTGGTTAGGACTCAGCACTTTCACTGCAACGGACCTGGGTTTGATCCCTTCCTGGGGAACTAAGGTGCTGCAAGCCACGTGGCATGGCCAAAAAACAGCAACAACAGATATGTAAGAAACTAGTAAGATTCTATTATATAAAATACTAAGCAACTATTTTTCTTTATTTGTGTGTTTTCAAAAAGATTTCTTTAATTTTTTTTTATTTCAAACTAAATTTGTCTTTACATTAAACTAGAAATCAGTTTTGGAAAAAGGAGAAAACAGATTTCAAATAGAAATGCAAAGAGTTGTTTATAAAGATATTTTGATGATGATGATGATAGCAAACATTAATAGCAAGCCCTTTTCAAGAATTTTTATTGGAGTATAGGTGATTTACAATGTTGCATTAGTTTCAGACGTGCAGCAAAATGAATCAACAGCAAACTCTCTGAAATGGTGCCATTCTTGTCCCTGAAAATTGAAAGTGAAAGCCGCTCAGTCCTCTCTGACTCTTTGCGATCCCCCATGGACTGCAGCCCACCAGGCTCCTCTGTCCATGGAATTCTCCAGGCCAGAATACTGGAGTGAGTAGCTGTTCCCCTCTCTAGGGGATCTTTCCAACACAAGGATTGAACCCAGGTCTCCTGCATTGCAAGAGGATTCTTTATTAATAGATATAGAAACTAAGGTTAAGTGATTTATCTTAGGTCAAACTGGGTAGTTAAGTAGTAGAACAAGGATTCTAATTTCAATTTACCTTATTCCAGAGCCAAAATGCTTACTCAGCTGTAATAAACTATCTGATATAATGTTATGTAAAGAAATAGAAGACAGGATATAAAATTACATATATGGTACAATCTCAATTGTGGAAACATTACACACAATTTTTAAAAAAACAGAAATACTGTTTCTAGCTCACGGGATTGCACATGATTTTTGTATTTTTCACATCTTTGAAATTTTAGTGAAGTTGTATATTTTTAATAGTCAGAAAATGATAAAAATAGGATAACAAACCCTGGTTTATCAATATATCCCTCAAGACTGAGGATAGTACTTTAGAAGTACTTCAAACAATGCAGAGTGCTATGGATTTCACCTCCTATATTTTAGGTATTTTACTTCTAATAATGTATCCTAACACTGCATTTGATTTTTTTAATAGCCTGGCTAATATGTTAGTTCATATTAATTTATATTTGGTGAAGGGTTAGGATTTTTCCACATGAACTGATCTGAACACCAAAAATTTTCAGTCATGAACTGAAAAACCAAGAGTTCCCCATTCTTTTCTTGTTCAAATAATTTATTATGTTTCTAAAAGTTTTGTTTTTGTTACATATAATTTTATTAGTTGCAGTTCAGGCTCCAAATCCATTTAAATAATTTTTGAACCTCAATTTTCTTTTTGGCATTCACTAGCCTTCTCAATTTTATAACAGTTGCAAATTTAGTGATTTTTTTTTAACTGTCTACATGTTCATCCAAGTCATTGCTAAAAGTGTTGTGCTAACATAGGGAAGTCACTTGATAACCCTCAAGTAAGACAGTAATTCAGTTATCAGCTTTCTTTTTGTACAATAAATCAACAGTAACAAATTCCTCTAAGTGAATTATCATCAAACCCATATTTATTTCCAGATATTTCCTTAATGACATCAAAATATTAGGGGAATTCCCTCAACTGGCTTATTGAAATCGGAGTACATTATTTCTGCTGTATCCACAGTTGTTTCCAAGTCTTGGCTATTGTAAGTAGTGCTGCTATGAATATAGGGATACATATATCTTTTTTAATTATAATTTTGCCCGAATATATGCCTAGAAGTGGGATTGCTGGATCATATGGCAACTCAACTCTTATTTATTTAATTTTTAATTGAAATATAGTTGATTACAATGTTGTGCTTATCTCTGCTGTATAGCAAAGCAACTCAGTTATAGACATATGTACATTCTTTTTTCACTATTTTATTCCATTATGGTTTATCCCAGGAGATTGGATATAGTTCCCTGTGCTATGCTGTAAGGTCTTGTTATTTATCCATTCTAAATGGAATCGTTTGCCTCTTCCAACTCCAAACTCCCAGTCTATCCTCTTCCTCCCCTTTTCGCCTTTTGCATCTACAAATATGATGTCTATGTCTGTGAGTCTATTTCTGCTTTGAAACAGGTTCATTTGTGCCATATTTTAGATTTCACATATAAGTGATATAATATGGTATTTTTCTTTCTGATTCACTTCACTTAGTATGATATTCTGAAGTTGCCTCCATGTTGCTGCAGGTGGCAGTATTTCATTCCTTTTAATGGCTAAGTAGTATTCTACTGAATATAGATACCACATCTTCACCCATTAATCTGTTGATGGACATTTAGGTCATCTCTACATTTTGCCTTTTGTGAATAGTGCTGCTATGAACATAGGGGTGCATCTTTTTGAATTAGAGTTTTGTCTGGGTATATGCCCAGGGCTAGGATTGCTGGATCATATGGTAATTCTATTTTTAATTTCCTGAGGAACTTCCACACTGTTCTCCATAGTGGCTGCACCAATTTACATTTCTTCCAACAGTGTAGGAGGGTTGCCTTTTCTTTTACCCTCTCTAGCATTTATCATTTGTAGATTTTTTAATGATGGCCATTCTGATCATCTAAGATGGTACCTCATTGTAGTTTTGATTTGCATTTCTCTAATAATTAGCGATGTTAAGCATCTTTTCTTGTGCCTATTGGCCATTAGTATGTCTTCCTTCAAAAAATGCCTATTTATGTCCACTGCTCATTTTTTGATTGGATCATTTGTTTTTTTGTTGTTGATTTATATGAGCTGTGGGTACATTTTGGAAATTAAGCCCTTGTCAGTCTCATCATCTGCAAATATTTTCTTCCATTCTGTAAGCTGTCTTTTTGTTTTGGTTATGGTTTCCTTTGCTGATAGCATACTCTTCATATTTGTGTAGTTACATTCATCCATTCATCAGATATATTCTTCATTCAATAACTTGCATTGAGTGCCCCCTATGTGAAGCATGTGTAGACCCTGGGGATAGAAGGGAGAACCTTGCCATCCCAGATGCAGAATGAAGTAGAATGGCAGGCAAAAATCCATTTGGGAACTGAAATCTCCACAGCAAGGAGAACCAGGAAGAGACTCCAGACCCTGGGATTTCTAGTCTGGAGCTTTCTGACCAAAGCCAACTGTCTGTGCCAGTCATTCCCATTGTCAGAAAAGCTTCCTAACAACCCCGACCCCTCCCATCCTACTTCTGGATCCATAACACTTCCTCCAGGCTGGAGAGCTGGAGGGCTCCCTAGAACAAGTTGTCCTTTTTACTCAAAATTCACATCACCCTTCTCTCTAGACCCCCATCCCACTGTTCATGTCCAGGAAACTGGCAGCTCCCTTGGCAGCCTGTGACAATACCTTCTTACAATAAGCATATCATTAATATTGTCTTTCTAAAAGAAAAGAAAAAAAGCACTTAGTGTTCTGTAAACAGCTTGATATTTCCTTTCTGAAAGACCAGGGCATGGATGGATCTTTTTCTTTCCAGCATTATTACCTCCACGATAGGCTTAAAAACAAAGCCTTCCTCTAAGCCTCCTCCTTCCTGGTTAATCAGCTATCTATCCAGTTTATCAGGTTTCCCCCAGTGGCTCAGCAGTAAAGAGTCTGCCTACCATGGAGGAAATGTGGGTTTAATTCCTGGGTCAGGAAGATCCCCTGAAGAAGGAAATGGCAACCCACTCCAATATTCTTGCCTGGGAAATGCCATGGACATGATTGCCTGGAAGGCTACAGTCCATGGGATTGCAAAGAGTTGGAGACAACTTAGCGGCTAAACAACAACCAGAATCCAGTTTATCAGGGAAAGGAAAACAATAGTACTATCATTTTTTATTTTTCCCTTTTCTTACCTCAGTTCTTGCTGGAGATATACCCTGGGCCTGTTTATTCTTTCCATCTCTACTACTGTCTGCAGATCCACACCAGCACACTTTCTCTGTTAGTCTTCTGTAACAGCCTCCAACATGGTCTCCCCACTTCATTCTTTCCTCCCACCTGCTCCACAATTCAATCTGCACAGAAGCCAGAGAGGTCCTTTAGAAACATCAACTAGCTCAGGGCTCCATTGCTTCCCTATAACACTTAGAAAAAAAATCTCAACTCCTTTGCATGGTATCATTTCTTTCCAGTCATGCCAGAAAGAAAAATTTACATTATTTCATTTTGATTAAATAAATGCTACTGACCTGGAAAATAATGTAGTTCATTAGGGTTAGTGATAACCAGGAGATGGGGCTCTCATTTGGATTTTCCAGGTGGTGCTGGTGGTAAAGAACCCGACTGCCAATGCAGAAGATATAGGAGATGTGGGTTCAATCCCCTGGGTCAGGAAGATCCCCTAGAGGAGGACGTGCAACCCACTCCAATATTCTTGCCTGGAGAATCCCATGGACAGAGGAGCCTGGTGGGCTACAGTCCATGGGGCTGCAAAGAGTTGGACACGACTGAACGCACATGCACAGGGCTCACTTTCTTGGCACCTGAGTCTGATGAGGGGGAGATGCCCTGTGCCTGCTGTCAGGTCCTTCATCTAGGAGGAACATGCAGCAATGCCTTGCCTGCAGATCTCCTTGTCTGAGATCGAGATGCCTGTCAGATGCTCAGGATGGCAACTTGACCCAGATCTCTGTGAGCTTGTGAGCTGACAGTGGAGTTTGGCTAAGAAATGGACCTCACTGCCCTGGATGGTCCCTTGCATATATAGTTAAACATAAATGATTCCTTAAAGTAGAAAAATATAAAGAATGTTCTAAATGGCCTATACTGGTTTGCTAGGGCTGCAGTAACAAAGTGCCACAAACTAGGTGGCTTGAAAAAACAGAATTTTGTTGTCTCACAGTTCTAGAGTCTCAAAACATGAGACCAAGATGTCAGCACGGTTGGTTATGTCTGAAGGCTGTGGAGAAGAATCTATTCCGTGCCTCTCTCCTGGTGTGTGGTGTCTGCTAGCAACCTTTGGTGTTTATTGGCTTGTACATTTACCACCCAGGCCTCTGCTTTCATGTTCACGTGGTGTCCCATATGCATGTCTGACTCCAAATTTTCCCTTTTTATGAGGACACCAGTCATCTTGGATTAAGGCCTCATTTTAATTAATGAGATCATTAATGATCTCATTTTAAACTGGATTACCTCTGTAAAGACGCTATCCCCAAATAAGATCACATTCTGAGGTTATGATGGGGGACACAATTCATCCCATAACGTGGTATATCACTACACCATTATAATCCTGGCTAACATGCAACACCATATGAACCCTTGATTTAAAAGCAAAAGCATCCAATAAAGGTATAAGATGTTATGTAGTTTAAACAAAATCATACTCATTAAGATTCGCTATTTAGTAAGTGCTTAACACATCTTAATTTCCTTCCCTTCCTACCCTTCCACATCATCAGCCAGATCTTTCTCAGAGGAGATGTGCTAAAGCATCATTTTCTTTTAAAAAATAAAATAATGACTTTCATACAAGTAGAAAATGAACACATATTAGGATGTGAGAGTTGGACTATAAAGAAAGCTGAGTGCAAAAGAATTGATGCTTTTGAACTGTGGTGTTGGAGAAAGACTCCTGAGAGTCCTTTGGACTGCAAGGAGATCCAACCAGTCCATCCTAAAGGAGATCAGTCCTGGGTGTTCATTGGTAGGACTGATGTTGAAGCTGAAATTCCAATACTTTGGCCACCTCATGTGAAGAGTTGTCTCATTGGAAAAGACCCTGATGCTGGGAAAGATTGTGGGCAGGAGGAGAAGAGGATGAGAGAGGATGAGATGGTTGGATGGCATCACCAACTCAATGGACATGAGTTTGGGTAGGCTCCGGGAGTTGGTGATTAACAGGGAGGCCTGGTGTGCTGCAGTTCATGGGGTCTCAAAGAGTCGGACATGACTAAGCGACTGAACTGAACTGATAAGTGTAATTTAACTCATTAATTAATGAGGGAATGAATAAGATGTTACCAGGGCTCAAAGGAGAATTCAAAGAATCACATGTATATAGGCAATAAGGAATATTGCTGAAATAAATTTACAAAGAGGTCCAAAATGATCTAGACAACTCCTTTGCATTTTAAAGATAGGAATCATTACATTACTTTTTCTACAACTTAGAGATTTGTAAATTGGTTCAGATACAATGAAAGGAAAAGATGCACTAGGAAAGACACCCAGCAATCTTTTTTTTTTATTATTTCAAAACGTAGAATTTTTCTTGACAGAAGTAAATCCTAAAAGAGTAGACTTTCTTGCTTTCTTATACTTTTCAAACAAAGAAATTACCAAGAAAACTAAACTCGTAAAGTTCCCATTTATGAATATGTTAAAAATAAATATTTTAAAATTGGACCAGCATCTCAACTTGGAAGAACAAAAGTAAAAGTCGTTCAGTCATGTCCGACTCTTTGCCATCCCATGTACTATACAGTCCATGGAATTCTCCAGGCCAGAAAACTGGAGTGGGTAGTCTTTCCCTTCTCCAGGGGATCTTCCCAACCCAGGGATCTAACTCAGGACTCCCACATTACAGGTGGATTCTTTATCAGCTGAGCTACAAGGGAAGCCCTTGTTTTGTTTTGAAGCAATAAAAACAGTCATTAAAAAGGTAGTAACATACTGAGAAAAAATTCTCTATAGACACCTGCTATCGTTGGAGTCTGTGCTGGTAATAACCTTCCCCGAGGAATGTGACTGAAAAACAGCAAAAAGTCAGCCTATTTCTCACTGTCCTTATAAATCTTTCCTGTTCCATTGCTCTTGAAGCAGAAAGAGCTCTAGGAAAAAGAATCCTTGTATTTTTCCCCTCTGGGATTCCTGCTAGCCTCACTCCTCCCACACTATAAACTGGAGTTTGTGTCTGTTTCCCCCCCCACCGGAGATATGAGTTCTGCGAGGACTGATGCTGTTAAACTCACTTTTTGTATCCCTTGCACCTGGCACAGTGCCCAGCAAATAGCAAAGTTGGGTTTATTGAATCAAGTTGGGTTGAATTGAATTGAGTCGAATTGAATTCCTCTCTTAGGTCCCAGCCTAGAATCAGCAGCACTGCTGTGTGGAACAGCCCTTCAGCCTCATCACAAACTCAGCCTTCTTTCAGTGGCTAACTACCATTTAACAGGCAATTGTACAACACACCTCACAAAAGAAAGGTCAGTTGTTTCCCCGTTGTCTACACTGAAGCATTTGAAGTTTGGAAAGCCACGGTGGTACCATTTAGTGGAACAAAGACTTGCCCGGTTAATCTTATTTTCAACTAATTACATATTAGTGCTAAATAACAATCTCCCTTCCTCCTTGGGTAGAGCTGGGTATTGGATCTTGTGTGTGTGCTCAGTCACTCAGTCTTGTCCAACTCTTTGCAGCCCCATGGACTGTGGCCTACCAGGCTCCTCTGCCCATTGAATTTACCAGGCAAAAATATTGGAATGGGGTGCCATTTCCAGGGGATCTTCCCAACCCAGATATCGAACCTGCATCTCCTGCATTGGCAGGTGTATTCTTTACTACTAGCACCGCCTGGGAAGCCTTTACTGCCTCAATAAGTGCCACCTTTCCCACTGTGGAGGTTGAAAACTCTCTGGGAAAGGAGTCACACAAATGAATGAGTTAGAGTCCTTATAGCCTAATAATGTTAATAATTACCACCAACTGCAAAGTACTTTATGATTTGCAAAGTACTATTCACACACATTATTGTATAATTTCTGCAATCATCCTGTGAAGTGGGGCATCATTCCCATTTTAAATATGAGGATACTGCAGGTCATTGAGAGGAAGCTGAATGGGCAGAGGCAGGGCTTAGACTGAACTCATCTGACTTCAGAACAAATTCAATCCCCTACCTCATTCTCTCTGGGGAGAATAAAGCCAGGGGTTGTTCACAGAATCATGGACACTCAAGATAGAAATGAATCTGGTTAGTCCTTTACTTGGTTTACTGTTTTTCTTTTAATTTAGTTCTTCATTTTTGGTCATGCTGAGTCTTCATTGCTGCTCGAGCTTTCACTAGTTGTGTGGAACAGTCGCCTCTTTGTTGCAATGCAGACCGAGGCTTCTCATTGTGGAGGCTTTTCTTGTGGCAGGGCACAGGTTCTAGGTGCGTGGGCTTCAGTAGTCGCTGAAATGACCTAGCTAAGTAAAGAGCAGCTATCACAGGTCCCCTTTGAACCTTAAACCATTGACTCCATATCACCTAGACCTAACCCTTGGGTACGTGAATGGCATAGAGAGCTGGAGAGGAAACAAGAGCTAAAGATGAACCTCCTCTAAAGCTTAATATTTGCAAAGACTTATTCTGAGCACTTTACAAGCATTAACTAATTTAATTCTCATAATAACCCTCTTTTACATAGAAAGACAAAGAAGGAAGAAAATAAAGATTAAGGGGTCAGCAAGCTATGATCAGTGAATTAAACTAGTTCACTGCCTCCCCCCCCACCTTTTTCAATTAAAGTACTGTTGCTGTACAATATTATATATTACAGGTGTACAATATAGTGATTCACAATTTTTTAGAATTATACTCCATTCATGATTATTATACGGAGAAGGCAATGGCAACCCACTCCAGTACTCTTGGCTGGAGAATCCCAGGGATGGAGGAGCCTGGTGGACTGCCATCTATGGGGTCGCACGGAGTCGGACACGACTAAAGCGACTTGGCAGCAGCAGCAGCATAATTATTATAAAGTATTGGCTATATTCCTCATGTTGTACTATATATCCTTGTAGCTTGCTTTATACCAAATAGTTTGTGCCTCTTCATTGCCTGTTTTTGAAATGAAAGTTTTATTGGCGTACAGCCGCACCCATTCATTTATGTATGTGTGTGGTTGATTTTGGGCTTCTCCTGGTAGCTCAGATGGTAAAGAATCCCCCTGCAACATGGGAGACATGGGCTCTATTCCTGGGTTGGGAAGATCTCCAGAGGAGGGCATGGCAACCTACTCTAGCATTCTTGCTTGGAGAATTCCATGGACAAAGGAGGCTGGCAGTCTATCTCCACGGGGTTGCAAGAGTCAGACACAACTGAGTGACTAAGAAACAGCAGCATGGGGGCTTTTATGTTAGAATGACAAAATCAAATAGTTGTAACACAGACCGTTTGACCCATGAAGTCTAAAATATCAATATTTACTATCTGGCTCTTTAGAAAGTTTGCCGACTCCTGGTTTAGAGAGATGCCATTATTTAGCATATACCAAATAAGGACATTTTGTTTATGTGTCTGATCCTACCATGAGGGTAATGCAAAGAATGTATCCTAACTCATCTTTGCAATTCAGAACCTTGCTGAGGGGTTCCATATAGTGGGCCCAGTTTAAAAAAAAAAAAAAAGTTTGTTAAAATAAACTGTCTGGCCATAGAGAATGGACTTGTAGACAGAGAGGGTAAGGAGATGGGGAGATGAATTGAAAGAGTAACATTGACATATTTATACTCTACCATGTGTAAAATAGATAGCTAGTGGGAAGCTGCTGCATAGCACAAGGAGCTCAGTTTAGTGCTCTGATGTGGTGACTTAGATGGGTGAACTGGGAAGGGTGGGAGGGAGGCTCAGGAGGGAGGGGGTACATATATGGCTGATTCATGATGTTGTAAAGCTGACACTAACACAACACTGTGAAGCAATTATATTCCAATAAGGAAATAAAACTAGATTAAATCTACAGTAAAAATAAACAAATAAACTGGCTTTGAAATGACAGAACAGAGTACACGGTTAATATTCTCGATTTAAGCAAAATCAGCAAATTGGCCGCCATCACATTTACCCAAAACAATGGCTAAAGGAAATCCCCTAAACAGAAAGGAAACAACAATAAAAGGAATCTTAGAACATCAGGAAGGACAAAAGAGTAAAAATTCTATGTATCTGGAGCAAATACATGAGCAAACTATGGGTAAATACAATAAACTTTCCATCACCTCTTTGGTTTTCTAACTTTTGTTTGATGGTTGAAGCAAAATTATGACACCATCTGATATGGTCCTGAATGTATTAGAGGAAATAATTAAAGCAATCATATTATAAACTAGAGACAGTAAAGGCATATTAAAAGACACAAATGTTCTATATTTTGCTCAAACTGGTAAAATAATAACACAGACTGTTTTAAGTTATATATGTATAATGTAATACCTAAGTAACCACTGAAAAAACTAGTTATCAAAGAGGCACACTCAAAGACAGTATAGATCCATCAAAGTGGAATTCTAAGAAATGTTCAAGTAACCCACAAGAAGGCAAAAAAAGAGAAAATAGAAAAACAGAGGGAACAAACAGTAAACAAAAAATAAAAAGGCAGACTTAAGCCCTAGCATATCAATAATGACGTTAAGTATAGTCTAAATACAACAATTAAAAGACAGCCTTTCAGGGTGAATTTAAGATCATGAATCAACTATATCATTTACAATCGCTAAAAAGAAAAGCATAGGTGTAAATCTAACAAAATGTGTACAGAACTGTATGCTGAAAACTAAACCACACTGATGAAAGAAATGTTTAAAAGTCTAATTAGACATGCTCTGTTCATAGCTAGAAAGCTCAAGATAGTAAAGATTTCAATTCTCCCCAAATTGAAATACAGGTTTAATGTAGTTCCTGTCAAAAATCTCAATAAGATGTTTTGTAGACAAGAGTAATTTCTAATGTATGTGGAGGGGCGGCGGCGCCCCGCCCCGCGGAGCACCAGGCGGCCGCCGGCTTCCCTGGCCGGCTCGGTGTCCTCACGCGGGGGCGCTGCGGCCGGGTCTCGCGGAGGTGGGGCAGGGGCTCGGGGAAGCATGAATCCTGATGCCTCTGAACAAGATCCTGAAACGAAAGACGAATATGCTGCTGTCTATGTGGGCAGAGAAGAAGACATTAAAAGATCTGAAAGAATAACAGCTGTTGTCCATGACAGAGAAGTGGTCATTTTCTCCCTCAAAGGAGAATTTCATGCTATGGATATCCGCTGTTACCACTCAGGAGGACCTTTACATTTGGGAGAAATAGAGGAATTTGATGGACGAGCAGGTATAGTTTGCCCCTGGCATAAGTATAAAACTACTTTGGCAACAGGAGAAGGACTGTATCAGTCTATAAATCCTCCAGACCCATCAGCAAAACCCATGTGTTGCTCCAAAGGAGTAAAGCAAAGGATTCACACGGTGACAGTGGACCGTGGGAGTATTTACGTGACTCTTGCTAATGAGCCTTTTAAGTGTGACTCCGACTTATATGCCACCGGAGTCTTCAAAGTAATTCCAAGTTCCTTCTGATAAAATTTCATGGCAATGAAAAATATTGTGTATGTTTCAAAAGTATTTTTAAAATAACCTTGTTAAGTACCAAAGATGACTAACTTTTTCCAACACAAGCACATTTATCATCTTTAACAGTCATATTTATGAAAGGTTCAAAAGCACATGTACTTAGTATGATGTAAGGATCATCATTGGGATCTATAGAATACGTTTCAGCCAATCCTCTGGATTGATCGGAACCTCAAGGTTATAGGTTTGAAAATCTGCATTTGAAGAAGGATAAAAATAATCTGAAGTAACCAGAGTGAAGAAAAGGTTTTAAAAAATTAGATCTACTAAGAAAATTTTAGGGGGAAAATCCCTACTTGATGTAGTAGACTTTATCATGGAAAAATTTTAATGTATACAAAGTGAAAAGAATAATAAACTTCCAGCACCCACCTTCAACAGTTAAAAAACAATAAAATTTATGTGGAAAGGTAAAGGAACTAAAATAGCTGAAACAATTTTGATAAAGAATAATGTGAATCAGTCTCCTCAATTTGAAGACATTTTATAGCTACATTAATTAAGACTGTGTGGTATGTACTAGCAGAAAGATAGATAAAAAGCATCAGTGGGACAGAATAGTGAATCTAGAAATAGAATCACACAAATATGCCCAAATGATTTTTGACAGAGATGCAAAAGCAATTCAGTGGAGGAAAGAGGTTTTTCACCAAATGGTGCTGGAGAAATGGGACAGCATGGGTAATAACAACAATAAAATGAACCTTGACTTAAGTCAAAATGTTATGCAAAAATTAATTAAAAATGGATCATAGTCTTAAATGTAAAACTGTGACACTTTTAGAAAAAGTATCAGAGAACATATTCAGGGTTAAGAAAAGAATTCTTATATATGACATTAAAAGCATGATCCAAAAAGGAATAACTAATACATTTAACTTCATTTAAATAACAAACTTTCATTCTATGAAAGGATGAAAAGACAAGCTACAGACTCGGGGAAAATATTTGCAAACCTCATATCTGACAGAGGGCTAGTATCTAGAATATGCAGAACTCTCAAATTCAACAGGTTTTTTTTTTAATCCATTTATAAAATGAGTAAAAGACATGAACAGAAATTTTACTAAAGAGGACATACAGACGGAAAATAAGCACATGAAAAGATATTCAACATCATTAGCTATTAGGAAATTTGGATGAAAGCCACAAGAGATATCATTACAGTATTAGTCTGCCAGGGTGGATGTAACAAAATACCACAGACTTGGTGACTTAGACAATAGAAATTTATCTTCTAACGGTTCTGGAGGCTACAAATTCAAGATCCAGGTGCCATAGGGCTGGTCTCTGGTGAGACTTCTCTTCCCAGCTCGTGGACAGCGGCCTTCTTGCTGTATCCTCACATGACCTCGTCTCTGTGCTCTTCTCTTTCCTCAGAGAATGAGCTCTCTGGTGGCTCTTCCTCTTTTTACAAGGACCCCAGTCCTATATGATTATGGCCCCATTCCTATGTCCTCATTTAAACTTAATTACCTCCCTAAAGGCCCTAATTCTTGGGCTCCAAAATCACTGTGGACGGTGACTGAAGTCATGAAATTAAAAGACGCTTGTTTTTTGGAAGGAAAGCTATGACAAACCTAGCCAGTGTATTAAAAAGCAGAGAGATCACTTTGCCAACAAAGGTCTATATAGTCAAAGCTGTGGTTTTTCCAGTAATGATATATCGATGTGAGAGTTGAACCATAAAGAGGCTGAGTGCTAAAGAATTGTTGCTCTTGACTGTGGTGCTGGAGATTTTTGAGAGTCCCTTGGACTGCAAGGAGATTGAGAAGGTAACAGGCAGGAAGGCCAGAGGTCCCCAAGCAGCAGACATTTTTTTCCTTCTCTACACAAAATTAAGAGGCTTTTTTTAATGCCTTGAGGCAACCAATGTGTTTTCTTATGGAAATGTTTTTCTTAAGCTATATTAATGACACGATGTATTTGCTTTGGAATTTGTCTTTCTTCAAAATGGTTCCACCTAAGTCTAATTTTTTTCTATTCTCAGACCTTGGGTTGATAATAGCTCAACAAACCAGTATTCCTGCCAATTGTTTAATGGCTGGGGGATGACACACCTCGTGCCATCCTATCTCAAAAGTGCATATTGTGGGAGAGGGGCCTGGTGACTCTCTCAGCCTTGAGGTATCTCTTTTAGCTGATTAATAGCTTTCTAACAGACATAAAAGACCTTGCTAAAAACTAGCAAGGGAGTACTCTTTCTGTCCCCTTCTGAAATCTATGTCAGAAGCTTTCCCTATCTCTATTATTCTTTTAAAAAACTTTGCTACACAAAAAGCTCTGAGTAGTCAAGACTCATCTCAGACCCAGGATTTCTCATGATGTATTCTGCATAGAAGTCAAATAAGCAGGGTGACAACATACAGCCTTGATGTACCTCCTTCCCAATTTGGAACTAGTCCTTTGTTCCATGTCCAGTTCTAACTGTTGCTACTTGATCCGCATACAGGTTTCTCAGGAGGCAGATAAGGTGTCTGTACTCCCATCTCTTTAGGAATTTTCCAGTTTGTTGTGATTCACATAGTCAAAGATTTTAGCGTAGTCAGTGAAGCAGAAGTAGATCATTTTCTGGAATTCTCTTGCTTTTCCTATGAGCCAACAGATGTTGCAATTTGATCTCTGTTCCTCTGCCTTTTCTAAATCCAGCTTGTACGTATGGAAGTTCTCAGTTCACATACTGTTGAAGCCTCGCTTGAAGGATTTTGAGCATGACCTTGCTAACATGGAATGAGAACGATTGTACAGTGGTTTGAACATTTTTTGGCATTGCCTTTCTTTGGGGTTGGAATGAAAACCGACCTTTTCCAATCCTGTAGCCACTGCTGAGTTTTCCAAATGTGCTGGAGTATTGAGATGCAGCACTTTCACAGCATCATCTTTCAGGATTTGAAATAGCTCAGCTGGAATTCATCATCTCCACTAGCTTTGTTTGTACTAATGCTTCCTAAGGCGCACTTGACTTCATACTCCAGGATCTCTGGCTCTAGGTGAGTGACCACACCATCATGATTATCCAGGTCATTAAAAGCTTTTTTTGTCAGTTCTTCTGTGTATTCTTGCCACCTCTTCTTAATCTCATCTGCTTCTGCTAAATCCATACCATTTCTGGCCTATATTAGGAAGATCCCCTGTAGAAGGGAATTGCTACCCACTCCAGTATTCTTGCCTGGAGAATCCCACAGACAGAAGAGCTTGGGGTCCGAGTCAGACACAACTGAGCAGCTAACACCTTCACTTTCACTTCAGGCATACAGCAAAGTGATTCAGTATATATATATATACACACACACACACACACGCACATGTAATGTGTCTGACTCTTTGCGACTCCATGGACTATAGCCCACCAGGCTCTTCTGTCCATGGGACTCTTCAGGCAAGAATAATGGAATGGGTTGCCCTGCTATCCTCCAGGGGATCTTCCCCACCCAGGGATTGAACCCCGGTCTCCTGCACTGCAGGCAGATTCTTTATTGCCTGAGCCACCAGAGTATAACTGAATCACCTTGCTGTATGCCTGAAACTAACACAGTATTAACAATAGTTGATAACTAAACAACTATACTTCAATTTTTTATAAAAGAGGATCAATGAAGCGTTGTGTGTCTAACCCAGAGTCAAACAGTCAGTTCACTATGGGGCTGGCAGTAGACATGGAGTCTTCTGGTTTTATGGTCTTTCCATTTTACCTAGAGCAAAGCAAAATGGGGAAAGAACAGGCTTTCGAATCAGTCCAACAGGCTCAGTGCCATCATTTGTTAGCTGTGACCTTGATGAGTCCTTCCCTCCCACCATCCCTCAGTTTCTTCCTCTGTAAAACAGGGATGGTTGTTCCTATCTTGTAGGATTTGGTAAGATTTCAATTAGTTAACATATGCAGTGCACCCAAAACGTCTAACACATAGTAATAACCCACTACATGTCAGCTGACATTAGATCCTGCCCTTATATGTGGTAGAAATTACAATAATACAGTAATTATTGTTCATACAAGTATATGACCTTCCTTCCATAAATCTTCCATCTTGTATTGGCCACAGAAGGAAGCTGTGGTGTCTGCTTCTCGTTTGTCTCTTGTAATCCTCTCCCTTCTCTCCAGCTAGTGACCATATGTCAAAGTGTGCATGTGTTTTAACGCAGCCAGATGGGTGTGGCATCAAGACAGTCATCAGGTCCCTTCCTTGACAATGGCCCCATTTTTCCACCTCTCCAACAATCATGGATTAATTATGAGTCTTGTCTCCCCAACAGGTGGTACCTGTGATCAGTGACCATATCAGATCTGCCTCCAAAATCAGACAGATAAACAGTCTACCCAGCATTTCTACTATAAATGTCCATCACTGGGGGTGCACGGAGATAAGGCAGGTGTGGTCTGTACCAGATGCGCTTTGACTTGGTATTTCAGTGTCTCCTATCTGTTGACAGAGTTGATGAGGCAGGTCTAAGCAGCCCTATAAAGGAATGTCGATTTAAATTAGACCATGCCAAGCCTGACATTCAATGATTTGCCTAAACATATCCAAGTGGGACGTAGACCTGGTTCCATTTCTCCCCATTACCTTTCTGGAGGTGCTTGGGACTCACCAAATAGCTTAGTTTCATTAGTGGCTTATGTCAGAGATTTTTAAGATGGTTCCAGTTTCAAGCGTTTTCATGGTCAGTCTTACAAAATGTCAAAGCCACTGAAACATCTGCTTTTCAACCTGCCTCTTTTACCTCAAATTGGCATAAAAGTTCTTTTGCAAACCACGTGTTCTGAAGGAATGTGTGTGTGTGTGTTTAGTTGCTAAGTCGCATCTGACCCTTTGTGACCCCATGGATTGCAGCCTTCCAGGCTTCCCTGTCCACGGGGATTCTCCAGGCAAGAATACTGGAATGGGTTGCCATGCCCTCCTCCAGGGAATCTTCCTAACCCAGGGATCGAACCCAGGTCTCCCACATTGCTGGCAGATTCTTTACTGTCTGAGCCACTACTGGAAGCCCAAATAGTTGAAGCTAAATGAAGAGAGAAAGCAGATTATTTCCCAGCCATGACAAGACCAAAAAGACACATAGAATGCTTCGTGCCAAGGAAAATCACATGTACAGTGGCCTCACATAGGAGCTAAAGTAGCGGCAAGTTTCACGGAGGACCACTTTTATTTGCAGGATTGATAGACTCTGAACATTCAGAGTTGAGTATTTGGCAGGTGTTTTCTTCAGGATGAATGAAGTATGCCTGTCACTTTAAGGAAAACAATGGACTTTTAAAAAATCATTATCAAAATGTGAGCCATCAAATTAAAACTAGAATTTTGGAAAACTTGTATCTGCAGCTATGCAACTTAGAGAAGTATGAGAAATGAGCATTGAGACCTCTGAATTTAATGAGACCCCCCAGAAGACAGAAAAGAGGATGGGAAATATCTTCCCAGTGGTGTAGAGAGGAAAGATGTAGAGAATAGATGAGGAGTAAGAAATGGGAGAAAAGCAGAGAAAGCCACCGAGGTACTTCATTGATAATTGTTGTCTTACTATGGGGCATGCCTAACAATCTGTAGAATCTCGGTTCTTCCAAGCCTCTACTTTTTTTTTTTGCTGTTAGATCATCTTTGCCATTGGAAACAACATACTGTGCTACCTCCTTGCATGGCATTTTATGATGATTTAAATGATCAAAATACCAAATGAATAAGCAAGTCTGGTTATCCAGTTCACATCTTCTAAAAGTTGATCAAAATGGCTTCTAATCTTACAGAAACATTAAGACATCATCTTTGTAATCTTACATTGTCTCAACTTTTTATAAGATCTTGAGTTATAGTTGATTAAATAACTTAAAACACTGCAGGCTATGACATGGTCCTTTCTCACAAGGCTCCCGTGCGGCTTACCCACACTCTGTTCAACAAGACAAGTTCGCTCGAATATTGCAGCCACATCAGATTTCTGTAAAGTTTTCTAAATGCTTGTTCTCGATTTTTGCAGTTAGGTTATCACAGACAGATAAACAGTTCATAACCCAGCATGGGTAGCGCTGGTTTAGACATCAAAACTTTCCTAAAGTCCTCTTTAATCATTTCAGTTGATCTTCCCCAAACTCCACTCCCTCATCTTCGCTATTTCACAGCCTACCTTGCTGGTACTTTTTCTCTCTGAGTAACTCCAGCTGCCTTCTTAGTAAACTCCTCCTCCTGCCTGCAGCCATTCATGTCTTCTACTTTCCCCCAGCTCAGCAAAGTAAAAAGGCCTTCCTTTAAACTTGCTGCTCCGGTTGGGTAGACGAGGAGCGAGTCAGTGTATGTGTATATGGAGGGGATGGGTTACACGGCCTGTGGGGAATAGAACTGTAAATATGAATACTTACAATCTGGCATTTCTGTCCCTTTAACATCATTATTTATCATAGAACAAAAATGAAAACAAACTGATGGTTAGAAAATAGGTAAATGAGAATACAACTTGATCGAACAGTATTTAACCATAAAAAGGGTGTTAGTCGCTCAGTCATGTCTGACTCTTTGGGATCCCATGGACTGTAGCCCATCAGGTTCCTCTATCCATGGGATTTCCCAGGCAAGAATACTGGGGTGGGTTGCCATTCCCTTCTCCAGGGGATCTTCCTAACCCAAGAATCAAACCCGGGTCTCCCACATTGCAGGTGGATTTTTTACCACCTGAGCCACCAGGGATACCTAGGTGGCCTTAACCATGAAAAAATGCCTAGTAAAACTACGATCTTTGCCTTTGGGAGTGATCTTTCTACTTTGCTTACCTGTTCAATATACTTTAAAAAATAATGAATATATATTTTCTTTATATTTAAAAACTATATTTTAAAATATAAAATAATTTTGGGACTTCCCTGGTACTCCAGTGGCTAAGACTCCACACTCAATGCAGGGGCCCAGGTTTGGTCCTTTGTCGGGGAACTAGATCCCACATGCCTCAACTAAAGATCCTGCACATCGCATCAGATTGAAGAGCTCATGTGCCACAACTAAGACCCAAAGCAACCAAATACACATATTTTTTTAAACATATATATGTGTATAAAATAAAAGAGTATAATTCAGTAAACATTTCTGAGTGCCAATCATGTGCTATGTGATATGCTAGGAAAATCAGACTGATAGAGCTGGGTCACTCATATTTTCCAAGGATGATATCAGTGATTTACAATGAATTCTTTGCAGAAGAAAAAAAATGATCAGAACTAAACAGAAGAATGGCCAAAGAAATGATCAGACCATTCATAAAAGATGAAACAAAAATGTTCAGATCCACAAGGGGAAAGATGTTCATCGTTGGTAACAAAAGCAATAAGAGTTTGAAGCAATTTGAGGTGCCATTTTTTCCCTCTCTAAATTATTGAGGATGCCAAGCGCTAGCATCACTTAATGTTATAGAGACTGGGTGAAGATAGCTCCCCCAGAGACTGAGGGAAAACTGTTCCAGTGAAAACTGGAACAAACGTTTACCCTTCAGAACCTCGTCAGATTTTCATAAATATCTATTAAATGCCCATTTGTTCTTTCATCATGGAATGGAATTCACACCCCAATCCCAATCACTACCTAAATGTAATCTGATCTCCCGTCAGCTGTAGGCTGACTCTTCGTATTCTATAATGCTTCTAGTCACAAACTTTGTGCCATTTTGACATGATGCAATTTGAAATGATGTCAAGAAAGTTTGGCACCTTTTATTTCCTCTGTGTATCATTAAATCTATGACAGGCATAAATATGGCCAGAGAAATCTGTCAAAAACCCTCAATGGTAATCTGGGGACCAGCCACACACATCATGGTGATGAAAGTTGTGGGTTAAATATTGCCCAACATCCTCCTTTGGAATTCTTGCAAAACAGGAAAGCCCCAGTTTCCGTGATGAAATTAAAGGTAGCGATAGAAGCATCTTTCAGCCAAAGTATTTAAGAAAGTCATTTCTGGAATTCTGGCTTTCATCTTAGATGATGACTTGAAAGACTGTATTTCATAAATAATTTTGTGAAGTCTGCCCTCTACTGTTATTTGTAGGAAATGTAGCCTGTATCCACAAATTTATTTTATGATTGAAATGAGATCCTGAATATTTAATCTGCTGTTTAAGAGCAACTTCAAGTGTGCCAGGCAATGAATAGATGCTTTATATGTTTGGCCCATTTAATACTATAGTCCCATGGTTATTATCCCTACTTCACATTGTAGAAAAGATACTCAGAGAGGTTAAGTAACCTTGCCAAGGACACTGGGCTGAGAAGTCAAAGTTCCTATATTGTAACCCTTGCCTGTCTAATGCTCACAGTTTTTCTTGTATGTCACATTGCCTCTAACTTGCATATAATATGACAATTTATTACACAAATATATCTCTGTATTTTTTATATTCATTGTCATTTCAGAGGGCTTCCCAGGTGGCACCAGTAGCTAAGAATCTACCTGCCAAAGCAGGAGACACGAGAGACATAGGTTCGATCCCTGGGTCTAGAAGATCCCCTGGAGTACAGAATGGCACCCCACTCCAGTATTCTTGTCTGGAGAATCCCATGGACAGAAGATTCTGGCAGGCTACAGTCTATGGGGTCACAAAAGATGGGTCACAAAGTAGTGACTGAACAACAGCATTTCAAATGCATGTTTAAACACAAAATTGATCACCACGTATTCTGAAGACAACCTTTCAAAGGAAGTGTTTAGACTTTAATCATGCTTTCTAGTCATGCATAATTCACTCTGGTCAAGTGGACAATCAGGCTAGAGAATCTGAGTGCTCCCAATGAGATGTACCCTAGAGCTAATGCCATTTCTGAAGATTACATGGTTCTACAGGGCATGAAAGTTTAATTATAGTTGTCCCCCAATACCCTTAAGGAGTTTGTTCCAGGACCCCTATGGATACCTAAATTTGTCAGTGCTCAAGTCCCTTCTATAAAATGGCATAGTATTTGCATGTAACCTTGCATATCTGTATGCTATAGATCATCCCTGGATTACTTATCTATAATACCTAGTACAATGTAAATGCTATGTAAATAGTGGCTAGTATGTGGCAAACTCAGGTTTTGCCTTTTGGAAATTTCTGGAATTTTTTTCTAAATATTTTCAGTTCAGATTTGGTTGAATCTGTGGATGTGGAACTTGCAGATGTAGAGGGCCACCTTACTGGGGGGCTGGCATTCCTGGAGGAGTTTTGAAGAGCTGTAGGAGGCAATCTCACCTGCAGGCAATGTGTTTCCAGCCCCTGCTAGGTCATCAGAGGAGAGCCAAGGAGGCTGACAGAATAACTTCCAGGCTGCCAGTCTACACAGAGAGCGGCATCATTTGACTGATGCCACTGGGAGCCCAGTGGTTCCCTAAACACTTCACTTCCAGCCCAGCTGGGCTGCCAAAGAGGGCAGGTGAGCGGTCTCCTGGGAAGGAAGTGAGAGGGAGAAGGGTAAGGGCAGCTTTTGTTTGATTTAGGAATTTCCAGGATCCTGCTCTGCCTCAGTGTAAATGACAGGAGTGTGTTTTGTCTTCACGTAGTAAATGAGGTCATTTTGTTGTCTTGAGTACTCGATTCACAAATATTTGAAGCATGTCACCAGAGAAACCTCACAGCCTAGTCATCCACACAATTCATTTGTCATTGAATGTTATTGTTCATTTACTGTATCTAAAATATCACACTGCATGACAGTGTAATATGCAAAAAGTTTCTGGAGAGAACCCGCTCAGGATTCCAACCCCGACATTAGGGCTCTCATCCACAGTTTTTAATGTGATGGAACCAGGGAATCTCGTGTTGTCTCTCTCCCATGTCTGCCCGGCAGGGACACCAGAGTCTCTCCCAGCTCCAAGCCACTGCTCAGTGTCGGCGGGGGCTGCCGAAAGAGCAGGAGGGGGACCTGGTGGGAATGGGGGCTGAACACCCACTGAGCTGCTGTGGGTCAGCACTTTCAGCAATGTTATCCCCAGGAGGGTAAATTCTGTGTCTCGAGCTGGTATCTGACCTTCCCTTTCTTTTCTTCCCCCAGTTCTCAATCTGGTCCAATTCCAGAGTCCAACCAAATCTAGCAAGCAAGGAGGCTATGCGTTGGATGGTTCAGTGTCCCAGCAGAGAGCTGATGTTACCCTCCACCAAACAGGTAAATAAAGAGAATTTAGGGATGGTATTATATCAGAGGGCTAAGGGAAACTACAAGCATGGTGAAGTACTCTGGGGTAAGAAGAGAAGGCTGAAGGGATGGGGGAGAGGGGAGAAGGAACCAGAACCCAGAAGGAAAAGCTGCAGGAAAGGGACATTGGAGCAGACTGTGCTGACAGCCAAGGGGGACACATAAATGGGAAAATGAATAGCACACCTTCCCTCTTTTCCTGTTCTCTGACTTTCTGAGTGTGCTTCCCATTGGCCAAATCTAGCTGCAACCCAGAAGGCAAAAGAACCCCGGATGCAGCCCACAAAGACCAGCTTCAAAGAGCAGGGGCTTCCCTGGTGGTCCAGTGGTTAAGCATCCACCTTCCAATGCAGGGGATTGGGTTCGATCCCTGGTTGGAAACTAAGATCTCACATGCCACGGAGCAACTAAGCTGGCGCACTCTAGAGCCTGCCTGTGCTCCACAACAAGAGAAGCCCACACACCACAACAAAGACCTAGTGCGACAACAGCAACAAAAAAGAGCACAGAGCAGAGTGGAGATGGGTTTAAAGTCGGTCTGCACTGGGGCACATGAGAAAGTTAAAGTATGGGGGCCATTCTCCACCTGTAGCAATAACTTGGGAGGTGGTATGGTGGATTGGCTAAAGACAAAGGGTTTATTCTAAAAATGACCAGTCCAAATACTGGGTCCATCACCATTTACATTTGTGGTTTTGAACAAATCACTTAATTCCCTCTAAGCCTTGGTTTTCTCATCTATATAATGGGAATATGACTCCCTACTGTCCATACCCCTGCCCCCCAAGTATTTGTGCAGTTTTTTTTTTTTTTTTTAAGCCACAACCACCCTTCAGCCTGTTAAGAAGCACCTCTTGTTTTAAAAGCACCTGCCAGTGTCCTGGGAGTGTCCACATGGGACCCTTCGGATGCAGGTCAGCAAGGTTGCATGGGCACTGGCAGCACCCTTCTCTTGGTCATTCTAAATGTGACATTCAGAAAGGTCCTCACTTGGCTGCATGGAGGGCATCTACCAAGGCTTCACTGCACAGTTGATGGTATAAGGTCATGTCAGTGATGAGAAATAAGGGGATCTCTGGAGGCATTGGCTTGGCTTCCACCCAGCACTTTTATGGGAGACCCAAGCTTGGCCATTTTTCACAGAAGCCACAGCTCCCTGTGTGGTCTAATTCTAATCCTGGAGGTTCCCCCTATCCCATCTTTTCCAGGGACATTCTGTCTGCTGGTCCCTGGCCCCAGGTGTGAATGTGTTCAGGGAGGGGTAGTTTTCCTCTCCCCTGTTCTTTTTCCAATTTATTGTTTTGGAACAAATGGACTTGCAAGGTCTTCTCATCGACATCTGTAAGTAGGGACAAGTGGTTATTGTGAAGTGAAGTGAAGTCGCTCAGTTGTGTCCAACTCTTTGCGACCTCATGGACTATAGCCTATCAGGGTCCTCTGTCCATGGGATTTTCCAGGCAAGAATACTGAAGTGGGTTTCCATTTCCTTCTCCAGGGGACCTTCCCAACCCAAGGATTGAACCCGAGTCTCCCACATTGCGGGCAGATGTTTTACCATGTGAGCAGTGTTTACTTGTCGATATACATAGATCACCAGCACCCTTCTGAGCTTCCCTGGTGGCTCAGTAGTAAAGAATCTGCCTGCCAGTGCAGGAGATTCAGGAGACACGGTTTCAATCCCTGGGTCGGGAAGATCCCCTGGAGGAAATGACAACCCACTCCAGTATTCTTGCCTGGAAAATCCTGTGGACAGAAGAGCCTGGTGGGCTATAGTCCATGGGGTCACAAAAGAATCGGAACAACTTAGCAACTAGCACCCTCCTGGGAATAGCTTTTCATTAACGAGCAGAGGAATGAGCTGTGTGTCTAACACACAGGAGGCCACAGTCCTCCCCTGACACCTCCAGAGCCCCTTAATGCTGCTCCCCAGCTCAGCCTCCTCACTTTGAGGCTGGAACCCTGAGCCAGCCCCTTTTATTCCTTCTTCCCCAGAGAGCCACCAACTGAAGGTTTATGTGTATATGAGTGTCTTTTGCTAAAGAAGAGGAAATAGCAAAGAGTAACTGCAGCCCAGGCAGAAAATTGAATGTCAAGAGTCATTATCCCTCACAATTCCTCACAGATTTGGGGAATCCCAAAATAGCATTTCTTCTCCTGGTCTAAGTTCAAAACCAGTTGAGAATTAGATGCAATAGTCAGATTGAAGGAGATCAAGCCATATCCTTTTGTTTGGTTGGTTTTGTTCCTTTGTTTTGTTTTATTAATCAAGGTAGGTGGGCAAACCTTTGTTATATCAGCTAAAAGGGCCTCCTAATATTTCATCTGTGAAGTGCACTTATCTACCCAAACTGTGCTGGAAACCCATAGGCCTCCCTTGCAGAGGGAGGTGGGGGAAGTCCTGTGGAACTAGGACACAGAGAAGCAAGTAGAATGAGTGTTTGTTTTTTTTTTCCAGTAAGCCGTATTCCAAAAGGAAATGGGAGGGAGGTATGGAAAGTTGCTGGGTTGTGCATGACCTTTCCTTCTCTCTAATTCAAGAATCTAAAATTTATCTAGAAATTCAAAAGACCAAGTTGAATCAGTATACCTTAAGAGAAACAACATTTGATGACTTGCACTCTCCAATTTCAAGACTGTTTTTTTTTTTTTAAAGCTGCAGCATTTAATGTAGAATTGGTGCGAGACTTGGGGCAAGTATATGCAAATAGATCAGTGGAGCAGAATAGAGACAAACCCATACATACATGGACAGTTGAATTACAACAGTGCATAGTGGAGAAAAGACAAATTGTGTTATTATGTGAATCTTAATATGAAAAAGCAGATAAATTGATTCCTACCACATGCCAATTCTAGTCGTCTATGGTTTTTCCAGTAGTATGGATGGATGTGAGAGTTGGACTATAAAGAAAGCTGAGTGCTAAAGAATTGATGCTTTTGAACTGTGGTGTTGGAGAAAGACTCCTGAGAGTCCCTTGGACTGCAAGGAGATCCAACCAGTCCATCCTAAAGGAAGGACTGATGTTGAAGCTGAAACTCCAATACTTTGGCCACCTCATGCGAAGAACTGACTCATTTGAAAAGACCCTGATGCTGGGTAAGATTGAGGGCAGGAGGAGAAGGGGACAACAGAGGATGAGATGGTCGGATGGCATCACTGACTCAATGGACATGAGTTTGAGCGGGCTCTAGGAGTTGGTGATGGACAGGGAGGCCTGGCATGCTGTGGTTCATGAGGTTGCAAAGAGTCAGACACGACTGAACAACTGAACTGAACCACATGCCATATTCAAAAAATCAAAACAAGGTAGATTTTAAATCTAAATGAAATTAATGTAAGCAACAAAGTTTTAAGACAATGACATAAAAGAATATCTTTATGACCTTGAAGAAGACAAATATATTTTAATACTTAATTATTTTGTGTTTTTAAACAGAACACAAAAAGCAATAATCATAAAGAAAGAGACTGACAAATTAGACTAGCTTAAAATTAAGAACTTTTGTTTATCAAAAGACTCTGTTAGATGACCATATGACCCAGCAATCCCACTATGGGGCATATACCCAGAAAAAAGCCTTAATTCAAGAAGATACATGCAGTGTTCATTGCAGCACTATTTACAATGGTCAGGACATGATGTAGCCTAAACGTCCATTGACAGGTGGACAGACAAAGAAGATGCAGTGCATATTTACAATGGAATATTACTCAGCCATAAAAAAGATCAAAATTGTGCCATTCCAGGGATGTGGATAGACCTAGAGACTGTCATAGAGAATGAAGTAAGTCAGACACAGAAAAACAAGTATTGAATAACAACATATATACATGGCATGTAGAAAAATGGAATAGATCAACTTATTTGCAAAGCAGAAATAGACACAGATGTAGTCAGCAAACAATAGGTACCAAGTGGATAAGGGGGAATGGGGTGGATTGGGAGACTGGGCTTGACATGTATACACTAATATGTATGAAACAGATAATTAGGCAAAATACTCGAAAAGGCATTTCACAAAAGAAGTGTCCCAAAGGCAAAAACATATGAAACATGAAAATGTTTTTAATTTCATTAGTCCTCAAAGGAATGCATAAGAAAATCACAAAACAACACTAGTAAACGTTACTAGAAAAGTTAAAATGAAAGGGATACCAAGTATTGGCAAGGATATAGCAACAAAACTCTGGTATACTGTGAATCAGACGATAAGTTGGTACAACCAGTTTGCGAAACTGTTTTACAAAATTATAGCTGAACATACAACCCCACTATGTCTCAGTGGTTCCTTTCTTATGTATATACCCAAAGAAATGTGTACATATAGTAAAAGTCACATACAAGAATATTCAAGGGGAAAATGGATCAAATTTCAAAATATAAGAACTAAAACTATAAACTTTGAGAAGAAAACTAAGCATAAATCTTTGTAAACAATGGATTTTGGTGTTAAACACATTTTAGATATGACACCTAAAGCACAAAAACAAAAGAGAAAAAAAAGATAAATTTTGCTTCATCAACAGTTAAGACTTTAGTGCTTCAAACGATAACATCAAGAAAGCAAAAAGATCATCTGCAAGATGGGAGAAACTATTTGTGAATCATATATCTGATAAGGGATTTCTATCTAGAATGTAGAAAGAACTCTGGCAACTCAATAACAAAAACAAATAACACAAAGCATCTGAATAGACATTTCTCCAAAGAAGATATACAAATGGCCCATAATCACATGGAAAAATGCTCAGTATCATTGGCATTAGGAAAATGCAAATAAAAACAGGGTGAGATATCATTTCACACCTACTCTAATGGCTGTCATCAAAAAAGGTGACAATTACATGCGTTAGTGAGGATGTGAAGCAATTAGAACCTTCACATTACTGGTGGTACCATGACCGAATTGAGCCCACTTTGGAAAACAGTCAGGAAGTTTCTTAAAATGTTAAATGTAGAGTTACCGCATGACCCAGTAATTCCACTCCTTGGTATGTATACCCAAGAGAAATGAAAACATAAGTTCAGAGAAACAGCTGCACACTATACATCAGTGTATAGCAGCACTATACATCAGCCAAAAACTGGAAACAATTCAAGTGTCCATCAACTGATGAATGGAGAAATAAAAGGTTCATATTCGCACAATGGAATGTGATTCAGCGATAAAGAGGAATGAAATACTGATGCAGGCTATAACATGTTTAATAATGTTGTGCAAAGTGAAAGAAGTCTGCCACAAAGATCTTTCCTGATTCTATCTACGTGAAATGTCCAGAATGGGGACATTTATATACCTGCAGATAAAGAAAGTTGATTAGTGGTTGCCTAGAGCCGGCTGGTGGCCTAGGGTGACTGTTAATGGGTATGGCATTTCTGATTGGGGTGATTAAAAATTCTAAAACTGATTGTAACAATGGTTGTATAATTCTGTGAATGTACTAAAAACCATTGAATTTTATACTTTAAATAGATGAATTGTGTGCTAGGTGAATCAAATCTCAATAAAGTTGTTATTTAAAAAATGTCCTGGAGGTAGACAGCAGATAGTCAATTAATGCATCCAAATTATACACTTAAGAATGGTTAAAATTTTGTTAAAGATATTTTACCATAATTTTAAACATTTTAAAAGAATACCAATAATACCAAATACTAATAATAAAAATAAAGAAAACACTAGAAGCAAGACAAATATACATTAGTGGTGAACAAAAATACAGAGAAATATCCATATACATTTTTGCTATAGTTATGCTATGCATGAATGAAAAGGACCAAATTACTGCTACTTGTATTAACAAAGCTGAATCTCACAAAATAATGTTTAAAAGAGAAGCTCAACAAAAGAAGTATACATACTTAATTGCTTCATTTTTATAAAATTCAAGCACAGGCAAAACTAATCCATGGCATAAGATGTTAGAACAGCGGCTACTTAGGTTAAACAGGCTAGTGCCTGAGGAGGAGTAGAAAGGGGACTTCTGGATGCTGGTAATATTTCCTTCATGTGAGCGATGACTACACAAGTATGCTTACTTGTGAAAACCCACCAGGCTGTACACATATGATGTGTATAATTTCCTGTAAGCAAGCTATAATTTCATTTTTTTTTCAATTTTTAAAAAAATCATAAAAGTCACAGTCCCCCATGTAATTGTAATGCACAGCCAGGGTTAGGCTATATCTCGTTTTCCAAGTCACTAGTACCTTCTTAAGCACTCAGCAGAAGACAGCTCTAGAATTCTCCAAGACTTTTCTTTTCACTTTGTCATAGAAAGCAATACCCCTTCCCCCTGCCCCTCACTGTTTTTGCTTGTTTGTTTATTTGCTAAACTGTATTCCTGTTTGATTCTGTTCAGAGATGCTTCCACTTTTATAGCCAACAAGTCTATTGAGATATATCCCTAGCAAGAACACAGGATTTTTTTTTTTACCCCTTAAAAGATTTCTGCCACCTAAGTTCAAACTGCAACAATATATATTTTTCTTTCCATTACATATATAAAATTCTTAACACAATGACTAGCATTTAGTAACCACCAGCAAACAGGGAACGAAGACTGAGACCAGGAAACTGGAAAAATGGGATTCAGACTGGCTCTCTGAAATGTGTGTGTGTGTGTGCTCAGTCCCTCAGTTTGTCTAACTCTTTGCAACCCCTCTGGACTGTAACCCGCCAGGCTCTTCTGTCAATGGAATTCTCCAGGCAAGAATACTGAAGTAGGTTGCCATTTCTTCCTCCAGGGGATCTTCCCAGGAATCGAACCCTCGTCTCCTACATCTCCTGTTTGGCAGGCAGATTCTTTACAGCTGAGCCACCTAGGAAGCCCCTCCAAGAAAACTAATCAGGCATGAAACCATGGGGGCTAGTTGAGAGAAGGGTGGAAATCATTCCAGAGGTGCCAGCTAGACTTCCTGTCCTAGAAATTCCACTCGTGGGAATTTATCCCAAGGAGGTTAATCAACAGAAGAAAAAGATGTGCACTGGAGCATTAAGCATACTAACAAAATAATTTGAACCTCCTAAATATTCAATCACGGGGAAATGTTAGTAAATTATGATCAATTCACTCTAAATATTATGAAGTAATTAAACATGACAATTAGGACATCTACATGATAAGATGGAAATTTTACTAAAGTACTATTAAATGTAAAAAAAGCAAATTATAGAATTGTGTTTTCACAATGGTTAGCATTATGAAATTTTACATAATGTAAAATTATGTGTTTTATGTAAATTTTATGTAAAATTAGGTTTTTACATAATATAAAATTACATATGCATGTAGGTAAAAGAAGCAGGCATTGAAAGAATCAAAACAACTTGACTCATTAAGATGCTTAAAATACGGGTTTTTTTTTTTCTTTTACTCTGATGACTGGTAATGCACTTATAATACTCTTCATGCATAAAATTAAATTAAGCTTTTTTTTTCTGAAATGGTATTAGTAATGAGTTAGATGATGTAATTATCAAATCAAAGTAATGCATGGGGCATTCAGCTCCCAGTAGGTATTTGTGTTTTTAAAATATGTTTCAAATGGATAGAGAGCGTGGCTTATCTTTGTGTAGGGAGATCTTTCTTTTCTGTCATTTGGGTCATTGGGGCAGAGATAAGACACGAAGATCATTAATTTGCCTGGACTACTTCAGAAAAGATTTAATAACGCAGGAAAAAAAAAAAACCAGCCAATAATGCAGCCAATAAGATGTCTCAAGCCAGGCACTTTCTATGGGTCAGGAAAACAGAAATAACCATTCTAGGTATTTTCAGCAGAAGAGGATTTAGTCCAGGGAATTTGATGCTTGCTGAACACTTGGAAGGGGCTGAGGAATGGAAGTGAGGGCAAGTCATGTCTGGCTCTGAGACTCACTTCCAGGACTCAGAAGCAGGAAGTCACAGCAGCCAGAGGAAACTAGAGGTGATCGCTGCTGGCTGCACCCCCAGCACTGGCGACTTGCAGAGGAAAGTCGGTGCCTTTGAAGCACCTCACACCTGCTAAAGCCACAGGTCTGTTTATCGTTGCCCAAGGAGCAATACAATGCCTCCACCAAATTTTCACATCCCAAATCCTATACACGCACCTAGAGTAGAGCAATCTAGCCCAGAACTCTGGCAAGGAATTCGGGAATACTCTAGTACTCAGGCTTCTATTCATCACAATACAGGGCAGAGTAGATAACATGGGGAATAGTGTTAAGCTGCCAATAAACAATATAGCATAACTACCCTGACAGTAGGAAGAACTCAGCTCCACTTTCTCCAATCCAAGGGTAGGTCAAAGAAAGCTTGCTTGACATTCAAGACCTTAAAACAAAAGCCCTTTGCTTAGATCCAGCTCAAGGACAAGAGGTGTAGCATACCTTCCCATTCTCTTTCCCTCCTGGTCGTGCAAGGACAAACTTATGATTAGGACTCGTGAGACTGTGAGGTTTTTTCATGCAGAAAGGAGTAGATGTGAAGGCTGATATTCTTCTCTGGATCTGCCCTGGCTGACTAGTCACAGTGGGGTCACTTACATAAGTGACTCAGGACTTGAATGGAAAAGCAGGGTTCCACCTGAACCATTATCTCTCAGGGAGGTGGAAAGTGTCAACCACAATGACCCCACTCGTGGCTTAATTAGAGCAATTGGCTGTTCCTTGGAACCTGAACTTTTTACATCAGCAATGAGGCTGAGAACATGTCAGGTTAGTAGAGGCCAGGTTGTGCTCAGTGATGAAAGTCACTGCCCTACATTGTCAGCTTAACTTTGATCCTTTCTTAGAAGCACTCAGATGATTTATCAATAAAAAAAAAAATAGAACAATACCATCATGGCTCATATTCCTGAGCACTTACCTGTATCAGAGGCAGTGCTAAGAATTTTATGTATGTTGTATCACATTAATTTTGGAAACAATCTCAAGATAAACACTACTGACCTGTTTGAGAAAACAGAGATTTTAGTAATTTGCCCAAGATTCTGCAGCAAGTAGTAGAAGAGCCACTTTGAAATTTCACTGATCTTTTTCTATCTGTGCAGTAGGCCCTCCTCTTCACTTCCCCACACACATTTGCCAGACAGGGGTGCATTTCAAAGCATAATACAATAGGAGCTAAGCTTTCCTAGTGATATACTCAGGACAAAGTTAATAATAGATTAGTAGCAGTGAAATGCATTTCTGTGTGTTGTGAGGGAATATTAGTTTGACTCTTTGTGACCCCCTAGACTGTAGGCTGCCAGGCTCCTCTGTCCATGGAATTCTCCAGGCAAGAATACTGGAGTGGGTAGCCATTCCCTTCCCCAGGGAATCTTCCCAACCCAGGGATCCTTTACCATCTGAGCCATCAAGGAAGCCCATTGTGAGGGAAGGGTGGTCCCTAAATTCACTACGTTTTATTCTAGACTAGGAGCTCTGGAAAGTAGACAAGAACCTAGCCTCCATTCAGCCAAGGTTAAGTTCAAGAATGACTATGTTAAACTTCATGCCCTTGGGTCCATCTCGTCTCAACAGAATTTGAGAAGGATGCCCAGTGAGCTGGAAATGGAGGTGTTGGATCTTGGAGTCTCATCAACACAGTCCTTGATGTCCCCAGAGCCCTCCATTGCCCACTCGGGCACCATCAGGAGGGTGTGTGTGGTGCTGTTGTGTTCCTATGCTCCTACCTTCATTCCACCCAGATACACACACATTTGTAGCACCCAGCCTTGAAGGGGGAAGCCCCCGGAGCTTGTGGTGGAGGGCCTTGCACTACACAACTCCAGGAGGTGAAAGCCCCATGAGGCCTGCAGTCCACAGCTGCCAGGATGGATTGGTTCAGGCAGGCACCCAGCTGGCCAGCCAGACCGGCAACCACACACAGTGATCTGTGCCTCTCAGCTGTCTAAGACAGTTCACTGTTGAGTGTGTCTGCAATAATCCTTCTTGGAATTGCACCCACAGAGCAGGCAATGCCATTCCAAGAAAGGGCCCTGGGTTAGCAAGGAACACTCTGGACGAATAGCTGGCTAATTCATGTCCCAGGAGAAATGCTCAAAGGCAACTTGGTATCCTCCCAGTAATCGGAGGGGAAGAACAAAATATTCATGTCCTCACCGTCAGGCACAGCTGGGACCCCATGGAGGCCACGTGTATAGGACCGCCTGCGTCTTTCCCTCTCAGGTCAATGACCCGTCATTGTTTGCTCTGCCTCACCTGAGACTGTGAGCCATTTCCTGTATCACAGGTCTAGGAGCTGAGCCATGTCCCCAGGACACAGCCTGGAAAGGTAATCAGGGCTGTTCACAATGGCACCAGCTCCATCTGGCTGCCCTGAGGTGAGATTCATGTTCTGGATTCTGAACCTACTAAGGGTTGCACCAAAGACCAGATCAAGCAGAGCTATTTATCTAGAGGCAGTAGACATCTCTGCAAGAAAAGCAAAAGATGAGGATGGGTCAGGTAGGGCAGAGGAAGCTAAATCATGAGGTATGGAGACAGGGAATTAGGGACCAGGTGGGGAGCAGAGACGGGGTCGACAGGAGTTGCGGGCCTGAAGCTGTGAGCACTGTGAGGAGGGGAGCGGATGCTGTGAGCTCCACAGTGCAGGGCCAGGCTGCTGGAGAGGCATCTGCTGCAGACACCACCTCATCGCCCCGTTCCCCAGCCCTGCCTGCACCCAGCCTGCGCACACCACACCGCGCTCTCTCCTGCGTCCTGTCCTCCTCTCTGCCTCAGTGCCTTGGCCCCTATCTGTCGGCTGAGCTGGTCCCAGCGCTGTGAAGTGCTTGCTGACCCCACAGCTCCAGCCCAGTTAAGCGTTTCCTGCCCTGTGTCCCCACCAGTTCCATCCACCGACCTCATTATTTTGGCTATCACATTGCTGAAATTATTATAGATGCCTCCCTCCCCTGCTAATCCGAGAGCTCCCTGGGGCAAGGGCCACCTTCTATTCATCTATTCACCCCTTGGATGGGGCCTAACATACCATAGGCGTTCAAAAACTCAAGTGAATGAGTTTTTTTTTATTAATTTCCTTGGATTCAGCTGAGAAGGCAATTGCAGTCATTTGAATTGTGCAATCTCTATTGTGTTGTCTTTGAAAAACAGTTTTTCACTTTTCCTCCTACTATTGATGACTCATTCCTGGGGCAGATAATGCATTTCTGAGGTTCAGAATTTCACTACAGCCAATCTTTTGAAAATCTTTTTGTGAGTGTTCTTGTCTAAAGACATTAAACATGACTAGCTTTCTTAATCCCTCAACTTGGTGTTGAGTGATGGAATACTAGAGAGGTCTTGGAACCCTTTTGATTACTGCGAAACATCCAAAGACGAATGGGAGGGTGAATAATGAAAGTGAGAGTGCAGATACTGGCCTCAGGTACTGAGCGCCTAATAAATGGCAGTGAACTGGGGGCATTTCACTAAGTGATTTGCATCCCTTATCTCACTCAGTTCACATATAGAACCTTAAGAGGTGAGCATGTTTGTCTCCATTCAGATGAAGAAAACTGAGAATCAGAAAATGGAGGCGATTTGCAGGAAGGTGGCAGGCGTAGGATTTGAGCTCAGGTCTGTCTGATTTCAGAGTGGTGTCATTCACAACAATGCCCTCTTTCTTCTAGACCGAGTAAAGAAGGCATACACCAACGATGGATTCTGGTTTTTGACAAGACAACGTGAAGGTAAGGCATTCCTGGGCAATGGTTTTAAGTAGACAGAGGTGGAAATAGACATCTGTCCCCCATGAAACTCACATGATACCCAGCCACTCCACCCAGCTGTCCCTCTCTGTCCAATTGCATGTAAGGGCATAAAGACCCTTTTCTGCAAGGAGCAAAGATTCTAGCTCACTGCTTAATTACAACTTACTGCTTCTTGTTCCAGCACTACCATGGCAACAAGTAGCACTGGCACAGGAATCAAAAGGGAGAAGTATTGCCTAGCAACAGAGTAGTAGAAACAGCTTTGGGATTGTGGATGCTGAGTTCCAGTTCTGGCTCTGACTACCTGGAGCACTGTGGATAAACCCAGCTGCTCTGAGCCCCAGTGTCTTGTCATCTGTAAAATGGGGATATACTAACATCCTTAGAGTGTGTTGCCATGACTACATAAGAAGCAATTTCATCCCATGCATGTAGCATTACTGTCAGGATCATTATTTTAAGGAGAAAAACATTATGCACATGGATTAAATCATAAAGGGAAAATTTTGAAGGACTTGCTAGCTCATTTGACTTATTTTAGCTGCTCTGTCATAAGGAATGTAAGTTGATAGAGACTTTCTGGAAGGTCTTTAAGATCTATCAGTCAAAATTTAAATATGGGTACCCTTTGATTCAGCAACTTCGGTTCTAGGAAATCCCTGCACATGTTCACAAAGATAGACGTACAAGAGCGCAACGGCCTGGGAAGAGGGGCAAGATGGCGGACGCCAAAGATGGTGTTTTGCGGCCGGCGGCATCGTCCACCGCTCCAATTTCATTCAGCTTCAATCGCACGTCCGCCCGGAGATTGCTAGCGGGAGACGTGGTTTCGGAGGAGAAGGATTTCTTGAAGACCGTGGAAGGGCGGGAGCTGCAGAGTGTGAAACCCTCAGAAGCCCCCAAGGAACTTGTCATCCCTTTGATCCAGAATGGCCATCGAAGGCAGCCACTGAACCAGGCCCCTGGGCCATCCACACCTACTGAGGACTTGATGGATGGGATGCTGTCCCAGGCCGTGAAGGAGCTCATCGAGGAATCCAAGAAGTCTCTGGAGGAGAGAGAGAATGCGGGTGTTGACCCCACATTTGCCATACCCATGATCCAGAAAGGATGCACCCCCAATGGAGAAGAGACAGACAGTGAACCCCAGGCTGAGACAGTGCCAGAGGAGGCTGATTATGAGGCAGTCCCTGTAGAGGCCTATGGGCTGGCCATGCTGCGGGGCATGGGCTGGAAACCTGGCGAGGGCATCGGCCGGACCTTCAGTCAAGTAGTGAAGCCCCGTGTCAATTCACTGAGGCCCAAGGGGTTAGGGCTGGGAGCCAACCTGACTGAGGTCCAGGCCCTGGCCCCTACCAGCCCCTACCGCCTGGCAAGGCCAGATGAGGAACAAGAGAAGGATAAGGAAGACCAGCCTCAAGGACTGGTGCCTGGAGGAGCTGTGGTGGTTCTTTCCGGCCCCCACCGAGGCCTCTATGGGAAGGTAGAAGGCCTTGATCCTGACAGTGTTCGAGCCATGGTCCGTCTGGCTTTGGGGAGCCGCATGGTGACTGTTAGTGAGTATTGCCTGCGGCCTGTCTCCCAGAAGGAGTTTGACAGGAACTTGAATCTGAGTCAGGTGAGCAGAACATCCCCCAGGGAACAGCACAGAACGACCTCATCACGGAAGACCCCCCAGAATCAGGACAGCCACATGTGGTGTGAGGACTCAGAGAGGAAGCGGAAACATCATCCAGACCGGTGGGACACTGAGCATCTCAGACAAGATGGGCCTGCAGCCAAGAATGAGAAAGCAGCTCCCCGGAGTCAGCACTGGCTGCACAGGGATCTGCGAGTGCGGTTTGTGGACAAGCTGCACAAGGGCGGCCAGTATTATAACACCAAGATGACAATTGAAGATGTCCTGAGCCCAGACACCTGTGTGTGTTGGACAGATGAAGGCCAGGTCTTGGAAGGCCTGAGGGAAGACATGCTGGAGACCCTGGTCCCCAAGGTCCCAGGCGACCAGGTGATGGTGGTGCTGGGGCAATGGGCTGGAAGGGTGGGCCATCTGCTGGACCGGGACAGAGCGCGGAGCCGGGCTCTGGTACAGCTGCAGAGAGAAGACAGGGTGGTGGAGCTTCACTACGATGCCGTCTGCCAGTTTGTGGGCCACTGGCACATGGAGGAAGACTGACCTGTGGACACACTCCCATCCCCCGGGCTGTTTCCAGTCCTGTACAATGTGAAAAGCCCTCCTTTGTGAAGATGGGGGGTCATGGTTTGCCCTCTACTTGGCAGTGCAGCCCTGGGACAGGATGGATCAGAAGGGAGGCTAGAAACAAACCCACTTTACCAGAAGTTAGTATATAATAAAAAGTTCAAACAGTTTGCAAAAAAAAAAAAAAAAAGATAGACGTACAAGGCAAAAAACTAGATACCACCTAAATTGTGCACTAAAGAGGGACTGTGAGAGATCAACATGATTGAACACTGTGCATAAGTGAAAAGAACAAGGCAGAGAGATATCTAAAATGTAACATTTAGCAAAATGAATCTAAGTCACAGATGCACATCCATCCACAAATATACTCATGAACATGCAGCTTAAAAAAACCTGAAAGACCCTGTAATAAACTGTTAACAGAAGTTACCAACTTCTTGCCGTTCCCAGTGTAGGCTATGAATGTTTGGGTCTCCCTACTTTTGCATATGCCATTCTGTCTGCCTAAAATGATAATCCTCCTTTCCTCCTGTGAGCTCCTGCTGGTCCCTAGAGTGTAGGTAAGTATCACCTCCTCTCTGAAGCCCTCTGGATTTCACTGGTAGATTTCATATGTCCTTCCAGGTCTATATTGCTTCTATCATGACACTGGCATTGTAACTATTTGCTTGAGGGTCTGATTGCTAATCTCCTACGCCGTGAGATCCTTGGGGAGAAGAATCACATCTCATTGTCTTGGTTACTCCAGGGCCTACTCAGGAGAGCTCATTGAATTGAAACAAGTGGCTAAAACATTAACAGAAGTAAGAATGGCAGGTGGAGGCTTTGAGTCCTGGCTTTCCCAAAGGCGCCCTCCCAAGCCATGCCTTTGTGTCCATTTATAGTTTCTGCTGTAGCAGAAAAGGAGAAGAAAGTTATGAATAGGGATTGAGCTAGGTAGAAATGGAGAGAATAGATCTGGGTGGCGGGGGGCAGCCAGAAGGGGAATGTGAGGCCATTTAAAAGACTGTTGCCAGCAGCCAGGTGCAAAATGACAATAACTCGGGCTACAGTGGGGTCAGTAGAAGCAGAGAGGGGAGAAGGAAATGGCAGCCCACTCCAGTATTCTTGCCTGGAGAATCCTGTGGACTGAAGAGCCTGGTGGGCTGCTGTCCGTGGGGCCGCACAGAGTCGGACACGACTGAAGCGACGTAGCAGCAGCAGCAGGTAGAAATTGCTTAAAATAAAAATCCCGAGGCATGGGCTTTCGCAAGCCATTCCCCAATCTGAACAGCAGGTGGAGTAAGTGGTCTAGATTCCTCTGACCAACACCAAAGGAAAGAGGAAGACATAAAGAAAGGTTTTGGAAAAACTGGTACGATGGGAGCAAGATCATGAGCCTCTCTTCCTTGCCCTGTTGTGCACAAGACACGAAGCAAATTCAGTGTTCTCCCCTAGGATTTCAGCCCCTAGAAATCCAGCTTTCCCACCTCTGTTCTCCACCGTCTTCAATCCACCCTTACTCAGTTTTGTTCTTTGAAAATGCATAGACCTTGCTGGGGAAATGAGCATTTCCATGTTCACCAGCGGCTGTATTAGTAAAACCCATTTGAAGAGCATTTCAGCGATGCCTAAGAAGAGAAGAACATGTAGCTTAAGGGTAGACAAACAAGGACTCAAGATTTACTTAAATATTTCACTGCATTTATGGATGGGATGTTTGTCACTTTGAATTTCTTGTTCTGGGGGCAATTGATTAGTCAATTATTTAAATAGCAGATAAGCAAACAAGTTTCTGCTGACTAATTAATGTTCAATTTTATGTATTAGGGTAAGGTAGATATTTTGGTAAATTTTGTAGTTATTGTTATAACTTTATATAATAGATTTATTTATGGCAAATGCAGACATGCAAGTACATAATAGCTAGATGGGCTAATTAAATACCATACTGTTGCTGGGGAGAGTTGTTGTTTTTGTTTTGTGAAAAATACTTTCAATAAATATTTATTAACACTTACTATTTATGCAAAAACTACTTATGGAGTGACTACCCCAGCTAGGCACTATTTTAGGTGCTAGAAATAAAATGCATTGTGGTAAACAAATTCTCTGTCCTTGTGGAAGTTTCAGTCTAGCAAGGGAAATAATCAAATAAACAAGTACATATATGTCAAGTGATCATAACTACGATGAAAAAGGATAAAGCTACCAAAAAATAAGAGTGATGGAAGCTGTTATTTTAACTTGGGTGTTCAAGTTCTGTATTTTGTGCAGGAGATTCAATGTTGATCAAAATCAAATATGATTCTTGCCCCACATGGAACTCTAGTGTAAGAGGAGAGAAAGCCGTTATTCAAATAATGACACGTATGATTGTCTGCTGCTATTAGTGCCATGAAGAAGTACATGCATGGTGTTATGAAACCTCGTTAGAGGGAAAGTTGACCTCTTTGGGGAGGTCAGGACAGATTGCTTGCCCTGTGTGATGTGAAGCATAAATAGAAGTTAACTAAGCCAGGGGTATGGAGACTGTTCCAGGCAGAGGAAATAACCATTCAAAATCCCTGGGGCAAGAGGGAATGGGAGAATGGGGAAGGGAAAGAAAACTGGAGATGGGAGAATAGGATGAAGGGCTAGATAAAAAGCCTGTAGGCCATGATAAGGGTTTTGCAATGGTTCTAAAAAGATGAAAAGTCATCTGTGTTGTAAGCATAGGGCCGCATAATTAGTTGACTACTTCAAACAGATGCCTACAGATGCTCTTGTAGGGCTTAGACTGGAAGGACTCAGATTGTATATGGCTGAGCCTAAACCATAGCATCTGTCCTTGCAATCAGTAATGTTGACTTGCACTAGGGCAGTAAGTTGATCAAGAGCAATAGATGGATTTGAGAGACTTTTAGGAGGGAAAAGAAATACTCCTTGGCGATAAACTGGAGATAAGATGCACAAGATAAAGAGATACCAGAAATACCTCCAAGGTTTCTGGCTTGAGTGGCGAGATGAAGAGTGGTACTGTCCTCTAGGATAGCAAACACTGAAAGAGGACCCCATCTGGCACTGGGTGGGGAGGGGCGGGGGAATCGGGGTTTGGGGCCTGTTGATTTGCCTTTGAGACTTCCACTTGGAAATATCAAGTCAAAGTTGAGGCTACAGGCCTGGAACTCAGAAGAAGAGGTGAAGTCTGAAGGTATATGCTCCCGTGTGCTCTACGGAAAACTGAAGCTGTGAGAGAGGGTGTGCTCACCTAGGAAGAGGAACATGAGTATTTGATGGTGAGAATGAGAAGGATAGACCCACAAAATATACAGGGGAACTAGGGGAGAAACTAGGAGACTATTTTGTCTTTAAAGCCAAGGGGAGAGCGTCCAGAAGGAAGAAATGGTCTGCAGCGTCAGCTGCTGCTGAGAGGGCAAGTAGAACCGGGGTGAGAAAGCAACCCTTGGACTTGATGACAAGGAGGTCATTGGTGACCTAAATGGGATCTGTTGTGGTGGTATATGCAGGACCAGCGTCTTGCTTGCAGTGGCTGAAGGAGGAATAGTGGGGTAAGGAAAAGGGAGACAGTAAGTAGAGACAATTCTTTGGAGGAGCTTAACTGGAAAGGAAAGGAAGAAATGAATAGGGCCTTGGAGTTGGAGGGGCTACCCATGCAGACACTGAAGTCAGCCAGGTAGAAATCAGCAATGGGAATGTAAAGGAAGATGATAAACCAGGGGCTCAAGTTTTCAGTGGATGAAAACTCGTGATGGTGGGCTGGATGGGGAATGCAACAGGAAAGGGTGAGAGCTGTGGGCATGAACAGCATGGATCTCAAAGGTAGAAAAACTACTGTGGGAGCAGAGTCTGGGAACAAAGACAGCAACAAACCTTCCAACCTAAGACTGTGGGGGTGGAGGACGAACAGCCGTGCCTGGAGAGGGGCATCGGGTGTGTGGTGTCCTTGGGGCTGGCCAGCCTTCATTACTCAGAAGGAGTGGGAAGGAACACACAGGGGAGAAGTTGAAGAGTTTGGCTGGTTTGGTGGTTGTGGAACAGGCAATTCCTGAGGGCTCAGTCATTGGAGTTTGGGAGGTCAGGGGCTCAGTCAAAGGCAAGGAGGCCTGGGGCATTCTGGAAAGGATAGAATGAGCAAAAGTGATGGCTAAATAACTTATACCAGTGTTGATGACTGATTCAAACAGGGATGACCAACAAGTAGGATTCTGTATCAGCTCTCCCTTTGGTGGGGTGCATCAGGTCACTGGGCTGCAGATGGGATGGGCTGTTATTCCCTGAAGCTCTAAAACAGATGGGCTGGTAACAGCTACAGGATTGGTGACCATGCACTGTCCACCTTGGGTGATAGAAGACCCAGGAGAAGGGTCTATAAGATAAGATAATTGCCCAGTGCTTTAAAGAGAAAACTCACCCTAAAATCTCACCAGATCTCAGATCAGAGCTTTTTTGTTTCTCAGCTTGTCTTCCTCCCAGATTTGCATTGACTCTTTATGGACTTATAACATGTATGTAGTTTTAAGTGTTGCCTTTTTTCCCTCTTAACATAACATCAAATATTTTCCACACTCTTCCATCTTTACCACAGTTAACCTTCAGTATGGTAAAAGATAATTGTTGCTCTGATCCAGGAGCATTTTGTTGATCATGAATATATAAACCAACTCCCTCCCCCACACACACACAAATGATAAATTCTCCATTGCAGACACGCATCCCTGCCTTCGTCATGGATTATCCACAGCCCACTTATTCATCTCAAGATCTTTGATCCCTTCTTAATCTTTTTTCTTTAACACTTGGAACAATCATCAGCAAGCTAGCTGCAGCCCCACCCCTTTCTCACCTACTCAGAAAAACATGCGAGTGAGTGAAAATGACATTATTATATGAATAACCTTGAATCCACTCCAATTTATAACAAAAGCAGCTCATTCGAAAACTTGGGTGCTTTTACTCTCAGCAGTACAAATGATTTGCTACCCAGTTCAGACCCAAGTGTAACATGCCAGTGAATCCTGCCGCTGTTGCTGAGTGCTACTGGCCTACTTGGAGAAGGCAATGGCAACCCACTCCAGTGTTCTTGCCTAGAGAATCCCAGAGACGGGTAAGCCTGGTGGGCTGCCGTCTATGGGGCCGCACAGAGTCGGACACGACTGAAGCGACTTAGCAGCAGCAGCTGGCCTACTGGGGAAGGCAGACACTAACTCGGGGAGACAGGAACACGGTTGGCACCCCACAGGGGATCAGGAGAGTGCAGTCTTCTCAGAGAAAGTGGCACTTGAGTTGCCTCTTGAAAAAAGTTGCCAGTTAGAGCAGGAGAGAGGGCTGTTTCAGTAGAAGGTTGACCTATAAAATCTTAGCACCTCGAGTACGTGCTGCCCAGTGAAGACTGGTATATACTCTGCAGTGGCTTTAACCTGCTGCACAGGGACCATTGAGATGGGAAAGACATGCATGATTCACTGAGGGATTTTTGCCTTTTCCCATAGGTTTGCAGGCCCTGGAAGTTTTTTTGTTTGTTTCAGCTCTGTTGAGGTATTGTTTTTGTTCAGTCACTCAGTTGTGTCTTACTTTTTGTGACCCCGTGGACTGCAGCACGCCAGGCTTCCCTGTCCATCACCAACTCCCAGAGTTTGCTCAAACTCATGTCCATCGTGTTGGTGATGCCATACAACCATCTCATCCTGTGTTACCTCTTCCTGCTGCCCTCAATCTTTCCCAGCATCAGGGTCTTTTCCAAAGAGTTGGCTCTTCACATCAGGTGGCCAAAGTATTGGAGCTTCAGCTTCAGCATCAGTCCTTCCAATGAATATTCAAGGTTGATTTCCTTTAGGATTGACTGATTTGATCTCCTTGCTGTCCAATGGACTCTCAAGAGTCTTCTCCAGCACCACAACTTGAAAGCATCAGTTCTTTGGCACTCAACCTTCTCTACGGTCCAACAGTCACATCCAAACATGACTACCATAGCTTTGACAACATGGACCTTTGTCAGCAAAATGATGTCCCTGCTTTTTAACATTGAGGTATAATTCACAAATAAAAACTGTGTATACTTAAGGCATACAGTATGGTGTTTTGATATCATGTACCTTGTGAAATGATCACCACAGTTGAGTTAGATAACATAGCCATCACCACACAGAGTTACCTTTTTATCACTTAACTTCTACCTCTCAGCAGATGTCAAGTATAATCAGTTAGTTAACCATGGTCACCATAGATCCCAAGAACTTATTCATCCTGTTGAGCTAAGTTTTATACCCTTTAGCCAACGGTTCCCCACTTTTCCCACCTCTACCCCTCCACTCCCATCAAACCACTGGCAACCTCATTCTACCCTGAGAGTTCAACTAGTTCAGATCCCACATGTGAGTGAGATCATACATTTCTTGTCTTTCTGTTTCTGGATTATTTCACTTTGCCTAAAGTCCTCCAGGTTCATCCATGTTGTTGCAAATGGCAGAATTTCCTTCTTTATTAACACTGAATAATATTTCTTTATATAAATATATGGAGAAGGAAATGGTGACCCACTCCAGTATTCTTGCCTGGAAATTCCCATGGACAGAGGAGCCTGATGAGCTACAATCCATGGGGTCACAAAGAGTCAGAAATGACTTAGTGACTGAGCACATGAGCATATACAAATATACATCCCATTTCTTCATCCATTCACCCATTAGTGGATGCCAAGCTTGTTTCCATGTCTCAGCTATTGTGAATAATGTTGTAATAAATATGGGAGAGCAGATCTTTTCAAGATCCTGATTTCATTTTCTTTGGATATCTACCCAGCATGAGATTGCTGATAGTTTTGAAACAGAAGATGATGTTGTGTGAATGCACCTGGTTTAGAAAATTACAGAGGAAAAGAAAGTAGGATAAGTATAGGGAAAAGAGCAGAGAACCAATGTTATCTGGGAGCCAGAATAGGAGAGTGAGGTGGGGCAGTAAGAGTGTGGGGGAGCAGGTGGACGGACAGACTTGGCAAGTGTATGATCCTCTGAGCTCAAAGAATTGAACAACAGGCAGTTGCCTGAGCTCTGTGTTATCCAGCTGGTGTGTGGTCTGGTCAAGTGGATGACTGACACCATGTCTGCAGCTTGCAACACTGCATCATCACATTGTCAAAAATCACGCCGTGACTGAGGACATGGTCATGCAGTCAACAAGGTTTCCTACAGTAAGGATCTGTGGGAGGAAATCTTTTCTCTTGCCAAAAAATAAACAAAAGCAGTGTAAGAGGAATAACAGTTCCCCCCAAATAACTCTCCTTCTGTGCTGGTTAATAGAATTAGCAAGTGTCAAGGAATCAGATGGACTCCAATTTGAATCCCTGCTCTGCCCCTCACCAGCTTTGTGACCTTGAGCAAATGACATGTAATTTGCTTGACCCTCAATTTCTTCATCTAGATGGACAAAAATTCCTACCTTGAAGGACTACGGTGACGATTCAATGGAATAATATATCAAAGGCTCCTGCCCTAGTAACTTCAATGCAGATTCCTTCCCTCCACCCTCCTCATCCAGTGTGCCGTGCAAGGGTTAACAGGCCGAATGACTACCAACCAGGAGCTGAAAAACAAAGGGTTTGGAGGGAGAGGCTAGTGGGTGCACTTCCAGGCAGAAAGGGAAGTAGGGTGAGATGCTACCCATTAAAGCTGACTAATTCCACTGGAATTATGTGCAGGACAAAGGAGATTAATTCAGTGAAATCTCTAGAGTGCTTCAGAGAACCCTGTGTGTGTGCAGGAGTCCCCTTCCAGGGCTGGCCCGTTTCCTCTGGCCAGGGTGGGATGTCTGTGGGTGTGACAGGGGCCCTCTTAACAATGCCCTGAATTCTAAGCAGGACAAGCTGCTTCCCCACCAGGCACCAGGGAAGGGAAGCTGGCGCGACCTGGGCAGGGCAGGCTTCCCCGGAATCCAGCTGCAGGCAGCCGTGCTGGGCTTGCGGAGCCTCCCGAGGCTCCATGGCCCAGCTGGATCGAGTGACAGCCCATGGCTGACTCACAGCCCGAGAGGAGCGGCTGGCAGCTAGCTAGCAGCAGACCGGCCGGCGGCCCGAGGATGAGCTCATTAACCACAGGGACGGTGAGCAATGCCATGTCACCAAAGCCCTCTCCATCTGTGGCGCAGAGAGACCCCATCCCCGATCTCTTTAAAGACCCCGGCTCTGGAGGTGCAAGGACCCCTTGTCCCTGTATCCCTGCTGTCCCCGGCATCCTGCCGTTTGACCTTCTTTAAAGGCAATTCATTACGTGGCTAGTGACGGATGAGGTCGGTTTTGTACCTTGGTGGGAAGGTCACATGACCACACTCATAAAGCAGAATTCAGTGCTCCGCCAGATGCTGTGCTCCTATTTGGGGGTTGGAAAATACAGTTACTGTTAATGTGCTAAACTGAGGCCTTCCTGTCTGTGGTAAAAAAATCCACCAGGCCTTGCTTGATTAACCTAAGAAAATTACCTCCTGCCTAGCCTGCAGAAATTTCATCCCTTCCTGAGGCAGACAGCAAGAGAGAAATACAGAACACATGTGCTCACATGGTATCTATAAAACCAGAAAACATCCTCCTGAAGAAAAGGAATCCATTTCAGTCTTCATTCATCTTGTCGGTCAAATTAGGTCACAGAATAATACAGATTAATGGTATCTCTTAAGAACAACCAAACCCTGAGAAGCATTTCAGACAAGGTACCTCTTGAGTGTGGGTTACTTTTAAGTAGCCAGTATTCATTATAATTTGCTATTCCAAGGAACTGTGTCAAAACTGGTAAGTTACATCCATTGCTGGCTTATATACCTGGGCTCTAGGAAGCTCTTACTACTCCCAAGAATTTCCCTACCAGTTTGTGATGTTCTGGAATTTTCTTTGATTTAAAGGTTTTACTTCCAGAGTCCTTTTTCACAATATTTACATGATGGAATGTTTATTACATTACAAACGTTGATTCCGTTTGAGAGGTAGCTGATTACTATAGACTGCTGGATGTCTTTTCCTCTATTTCCTTCTTTCTTTCCTTTTTCCTCCCTCTATTCCTTCCTCCCTTCACTCTTTCCCTCCTCCATTTTATTTATTTATTTGTCCCTTAAATATCTACTAAGCACATACTATGCTGGAAGGAAGTGTAGACCAACATCTAAGAGTCTGGGGCCTTGGAGCCAAGCCTTTTGCTTTCATCCTCAATGACTCAGACATGGCTTAAGATTCAGTTTTCTTATCAGCCAGAAGAGAACAATAAGAGACCCCCCTCCTAGGATTGTTGAGGGATTGTATGACCTATTACACATAAAATATTTTACTCTGCCCCTGGTCCTTCCCAAATGTTCCCCAAATGTTATCATTGTTATTAAAATAATGCAGGATGTAGGCTCTGTAGCTAACAGCTCAGGTTCAAATCCTGGCTTCTACTGACCAGCAATGTGACCCTGGGCAAGTAAATTCTCTGTGCCTCAGTCTCTTCATCTGTAAAATGGGGCTAATAACAGATATTTGTTTTATAGGATTTTGTTGAAAGGATTTCAACAATAGGTATTTGTTTTTGTTTTTTTTAAAATTTTCTTTACTTTATAGTGTTGGTTTTGCCATACATTGACATGAAACCACCATGGGTATACATATGCTTCCCCTCCAGAACCCCCCTCCCTCCTCCCTCCCGATTCCCTCCCCCTGGGTCATCTCGGTGCACCAGCCCCGAGCATCAGCCCTGGGCTGGCGATTGATTTCACATATGATAATTAACATGTTTCAATGCCATTCTCCCATATCATCCCACCCTTGCCCTCTTTCACAGAGTCCACGAGTCTGTTCTATACATCTGCGTTCCTTTTGCTGTCTCGCATGCAGGGTTCTTGTTACCATCTTTCTAAATTCCATATATATGCATTAGTATACTGTATTTTTGTTTTTCCTTCTGGCTTACTACACTCTGTATAATAGGCTCCAGTTCCATCCACCTGAGTAGAACTGATTCAAATGAATTTTTTTTTTAATGCTGAGTAATATTCCATTGTGTATATGTACCACAGCTTTCTTATCCATTCGTCAGTTGATGGGCATATGACAGGTTGCTTCCATGTCCTGGCTATTGTAAACAATGCAGCGATGAACATTGGGGTACACGTGGCTCTTTCAATTCTGGTTTCAGATTCCCAGTGGGATTGCTGGGTCATATGGCAGTTCTATTTCCAGTTTTTTAAGGAATCTCCACACTGTTTTCCATAGTGGCTGTACTAGTTTGCATTCCCACCAATAGTGTAAGAGAGTTCCCTTTTCTCCACATCCTCTCCAGCATTTATTGCTTATAGACTTTTGGATGGCAGCCATTCTGACTGGTGTAAAGTGGTACCTCATTGTGGTTTTGATTTGCATTTCTCTGATAATGAGTGATGTTGAGCATCTTTTCATGTGTTTGTTAGCCATTTTTATGTCAACAATAGGTATTTGTTGAAAGAATTTATTAATATAGTATTTGTAAGGCACATAAAGCAGTGCCTGGCACATAGTAAGCTCTCAATAAATCAAGATATTATAATTGCTGCTATCTCTTATTTCCCATTTTCATATTTCTGGTGGCTCCAGAAATATGAAAATGGGAAATAAGAAATACACTGTAACAGGGGAGCCGGGTGTGTACATGAATGAATAGAAAAGCAGAAATAGATACAAAGCATAAGAGGAAGTCTTAGATTTTGGAAAGAAAGACAAAGAAGCTTCAACAAAGAGGTGTCCAAACAAGACATTAATAGGATGCATGTAAGACCTCATTAGGGCTTCCCTGATGGCTCAGTTGGTAAAGAGTCTGCCTGTGAAGCAGGAGTTGCAGCTTTGATTCCTGGGCTGGGAAGCTCCCCTGGAGAAGGAAATGGCAACCTACTCCATTATTCTTGCCTGGGAAATCCCATGGACAGAGGACCCTGGCAGGCTACAGTCCATGGGGTCACAAGAGTTAGACATGACTTAGTGACTAAACCACCACCACCAAAACCTCATTAGGAAACATTTTATTTTCTTCATCTTTCCAAATCTATTCTTGAGTCTCAAGTCCAAATATCTCTGTCCAATTTTCTAAGTTCCCTGTAATCTGGCCCAAACTTATTTTCATACACACTCATGTACGTCAGTCTGCCTTACAGCTAAACTTCTCCATCATCATCCCTCAGCCTCACCTTCTGACCTTTGGCCCTGCAGGTCCCATGTTCTAGGATACTCTCCCTGTCGTAGCCACCTGTGTATGTGGTCTTCAAAGCCCAGCAAAACTTCACCCGCTCTTTGCAAACCACACTCCACATGGCTGTGCCCTCTTCTGTCTACTTTGTATTTTTCAGGACCCTGCAATCAATACTGCCCACTGGGACTTGTCCACTGGGACTTGTCCTTTTCAACCCGGCTCCTCATTTGCCTTCTGAAACTGATTCTCTATTCACCTGGCCCCCATTTCTGATATTTTACAAGCTCTCCTCCCCCATCCTCGCTCCTCATTTCCAATCAACCTCCTCCATAGTTATGGTCACATTAGGCCCCTCAGTTCCTCCCTCCTCGCAGCCTCCCAGGCTCTTACACTGGCCTTTGAGCTGAGCCTCTGTCTCCTGTCTCCTATTCCCAATCTCTTCCACGTGCTGTTGTCTCCACAGAGATTAGTTGGGGCAAGAAGAGGTAAAGAGACTTCTCATTGTCTACTTTTGGGAATCTTTCCAGTTTTGCATCATGTGCATGGATTTGTATGCTCATAAAAAATGAAAGAAAGTTCGAAACAAATGAATAAATTGAAACACAACCTGTATGCCTTACCCACTTTGTCCCATTTGAGTTGGCATCTCTCAGGAATCTCCCCCAGCCTAGGATGCCGAGCCTTCTGACTCTGCCATACACCGTTTTCCTTCTCATGGGACACAGACAGGTTGGCTTCTTCACCATCGCAAGCAGGTCCACCCCTCTCCCCGGAGAAGGGCTTCAGATGTGCTTTGAGAGAAGAGAGCCAGAATTGACAGCAAATACTCTGTTTGAAGTCCAGCTTTGTTTAGACATTTTACTTGCCGAACTTTCAAATTGTTGAGAAACTAGAAGAAACTTGTTTATCCCTAATCAGATAAGGCAAGAGAAAGTTGTGTCCCTAGGGCTGGTGTCTCTATGAACTGGTGCCTGTCAACTCTCTCTTGATTAAAGGAGACTGGGGTCAGGCTGGGGTCCAAGTCAGTGGAGGGAAGGCTGGGCAGTAGTTGGCATTGATCTTGATGGGAAATAGAGCGAGAGTGAGACCCTCTGACTGTGTGCTCCTTGATGTTCCCAGTTTCTATTTCTTTATGATCCAAAGGCCCCTAAGAGTATGGAGGCAGCCACAGATTTCATCGATCTTAACACAGCTGATAAAAGGAAAAGCACGACTGCCAGACTTCTAGAAAACCCGCACAGTGCTAGCACAGGGTGAGTAAGCGACAGTACCTCTGCTAGCACTGCCAAGGGCTGAGATGACCATGGCTTCCCACAGGCGTTGCCCTGCTGCAGACGCAGTGATAAGGGACCCCTCGCTGCTCTGAGCTGAGGTCCAGCTCTTCTCAGACCCCACTTTCCCACCTCCAGCCACAGCAGCGCCCAGGTACACTCCTGCCAAACCACAAGCCAAGAGGCAAAGGAGGGCACTGCATCAAGTAATCGGAGGCGACAGAAACAGGTCAGAGGTGGAACGCCAGCCTAGGAAAAGATCGTAAGGCCGCAGGCGAGCTCTCTGAGCTGCAGTCAGTGGGACAGTGTTCTTGCAACCACCCTTCCCGCTCCCCACCCCCCCAGTATTTTGCCTTTGCCAGTTTATCTCCAGTCTTCTCCCTGAGTTGCCAACTGACGTTTGTCAATCCAGTTCCAGGCCACAGACTTCAGCCAGTTACAAGCAATTACCCCTGCGTGGAGGGAAGCTTTGATCCAATTAACAGGTTATTTAAAAGGACTCTTAGGCTTCTAAACAGAGCTTTCTTTTTCCCACTGAAAATAAATTTTTTAAACAAATCAAAGTAGCAGCTCAGTGGAAGACGCTGGTTGACTTGAAGAGGGTGGCCGGAGGGTGGTGAGGGGTTGTGTGTATCGGGTGGAATGCCCTCTGTCCTGAGACCTCAGTGCTCATCACACAACCCAGAACTCAGGGGTCAAAAGGCAGGAGTAGGGCTCAAGGCATCTACTTTTCACTTCTTTCCTAAAGCAAAAAAAAAAAAAAATCCAAATCAAAGTTTATTTCCTTTCACAAATCAAGGGCTTTGCATTTTCAATGAAGTGCCTTCTACCAAGAGGAATTTTATAATCCAATTCAAGGGGATTTCAGCTCATGAAAGAGGATTAGGGGCCATTGGGTAGATGACAAGTTCCAAGGTATTTCCTAACAAGAGCCTCTTAAGGTGCTTTTCCCTGTCTGTGAGTTGTACTCTCTTTACCATGAGAAGCTCAGGAGACACATATTAGAGGCTCGGGTAGTTTTCTCTCCCAAGGTGCCCCCACCTCCTTCTCTTGCTCTTTGCTGTATGTCATGTTTAAAGTCTATGTTGCTTTTTTAAATTCTGAGGCAAAACAAAAATGCCTAGAAAATGAAAACCAAAATTGTAACCAATCCTCAGGTCCCTGGGCACAGGTAAAATGAACAAGAGCTGAATGTAATCTGTTCTGATTGCTATGTCTCCACCGGGCCAGCTGCCTCATCTCAGAAAGGGAAAGCCGAGAACATTCTTTCTCTCTAAAGAGGAGTTGTGTTCCAGGTTGGCTTCTCCAGCAGGAGCTATCGAACAAGGTCCAAAGAGTTGCCACCACCAGGACTCAGGCAGCTGGAAAACCCAGCTTCCTCGAAGCCGCCTGCCAGGCCTGGCTCTGCCCCAGGGCTCTGGCTCCCGTGGCCTTCTCCTGCGAGATGCGTAAACAGAGAGGAAGGTAGAGGAGGGCACAGCCCTTTCCAACCTCCCTCTGACTCACAGGACAAAAGAAGGCTAATTGTTTTTCTCTTGAATGAGCACGTAAGCATTAAAAAATGCTGCCTTACTTTGAGGGGAAAAAAAAAAATACTGCCTTGTGAATGGGAGACCTTGAACTTGGAGTCAGCCGTGTCTGGGTCCCAGTTTTTGCTCTGCCACTTTCTAGCCTGTACATACATCTCTGAGCCTCCCATCCACCACCCTTCACCTGTGAAAGGGCAAAGGAAGAATACCACTTTAACAGGGCATTGTCAGGATTAAGGGGAGTATGCTGCAGAACAGGGCTGGTCTTCATAAACGGCTGCGAAATTGGAACCGTCAGTATGTTCGACAGGCAGATTCTGGAACAACAAGCCTAATCTGCACAATTCAGAGCTGCTCTTATTTATTTGTATGGTTTCTAACTCCTTTGTTAGAAGGAGATGGAAGCTTCCTCCTAGATTTCTTCACCTTCTAAATAAGGCTGCTGTTAAACTCACAAGGAGGAAGGCCGTTGTCTAAGCAATATCCTCTCGGCACCCCCGAGAAGGCCACTGGTTCCGTGTGGTCAGTTTGTCCTCACAGCTCACTGGTTCCGTGTGGTCAGTTTGTCCTCACAGCTCATCTTCAGGCTCCGGGGTGATCATTTCCATTCCCCCGACTTCTGCGTTTAGGTGACATCTTGGTGCTTAGGCCCCTGATCCCATCGGGCCTTTCTCCATCAGCCCTACCCCTCCTCCAGGTGGCCTCCGGGCTTACAGTGATGCTCAGAACAAGTGCATCTTCCCTCCCTCCCTCTGAGTGCCTGGCCTGAGGCTTGGCTGCAGCCAGGACCCCAGAATCTCCCTCTTCTTGTGCAGAAATTCTAAAGCAATCCTCTCCCTCTGCCTGCAGCTCAGGTGGAAAACGTCCCAATGTTACCAGTAGGATGATTACATTTTTACTCATACGGCTTCCTCCCTTGGGTATCTCCACCAATGCTTTTTGAAAGGAACATTTTTTTTTTTAATGCTCCTCTGCTGTAATTCCCTTGCTTCTGTGTAACTTCTTGCCTCTTCCCAGCTTTGTTGTTTGAATTTGGTTATCCACATATTGGAATAATCTGGAGGAAGGGAATGACAATCCATTCCAGTATCCTTGCCTGGAAAATCCCATGGACAGAGGAGCCTGGTGGGCTATAGTCTAGGGGATCACAAAGAGTCAGACAGGACTGTATGCGCGCACACACACACACACACACACACACACACACACGTTTGTTGGAATAATAGCCCCAGTTATCAGTAGAAGTGTAAAATGAGACATGCTTCCTTAACCTAAAGAGTTAAAGAAACAACTGTTTGTCACTCACTCATTCTGGCATGTTTCCTGGGCAGTGCCTGTCTTCAGGTTACTTTGCTCAAGATATGAAGGGGAATAACACAGCCAGGCTGCTCCAAAGAGCTCAGAGGTATGGGTAGGGACTGACCTCAGGTTTCATGGGTATGATTCAGAGGGCCCACAACCCTCTGAAATGATAGACATAGCTTATGTATATGCACTCGGTGAATTTTTCAGGGAGAAAAATCTGTTACTCTTAATCAGATTCTCAAAGGCATCCAGAACTTAGGAAGAGTGGGTTGGGGAGGGGTGGTCTAGAGCCCTTCATCAGAAGGGGATACTGACACGCAAATGAATGGCGAAGATGCAGTGTCTTGCAGTCAGCTTTGAAGGACTGCTCCTCTCTCTGCTCTGCTCAATCTATCAGGAAGCCCTCCTGGTTCCTCCTTGAAAATACATCACAAATCCATCGTCTCCACACCCCTGCCACCACCACCACCCTGGTCCAGCCCTCAGTCCTGCCTGGAGAACTGCTTCCACCTTCATCCCTACAGTGTATTTTTACCACAGAAGCCAGCCTGACGCTTTTAAAGAACAAAGCAGATTATATCACTCCTCTGCTTAAAATGCATCAAACGCTTCCCCGTTCCTACAGAATAACTTGCAAGTCCTTCTTCCGTTCTGGAAGGACCGATATGCTATGCCCTCACCTCTGTTCCTTCTCCGACCTTGACTCTGACGTGTGCTCTCTCACTCACTCCTCTCCAGCCCCGTTCACTCCTAGGTGGACCTCATACATCCCTGGTAAAGGCAGCAGGGCATTTGCACGCCCTTTCCTTTCCCTCACCTCTCCTCCCCCAGGCATCAGCCTAGCTTCCTCCTCTACATGATTCAAATCCCTGCCCAAAAAGCACTTGACCAAAAATGTCTATTATGACCAACCTAGCTAGACCAGTACCCCACTTTCTCTCAACCTTTGTTTTCACTTTTATATAACATTAAATGATGTATTTGTTGACTTGCATATTGTACACCACACACACACACACACACACACACACACACACACACAAGAATGTAAATTCCTTAAAAGCAGGGACTTCAGCTGTTAGTTTCAGCACTCTATTTCTAGCCCCTAGAACAATGCCTGGTTTTTAGATCTGCTCACTAAACATTTGCTGAATGAATGAATGAACAAACTGCACATAACAGCAAATGCAGTGAGGTGAGTAATAATAGCTTTCAACAGCCCCTGACAGCCTGTAAGCCCTGTGAATGCAGGAGCCATGCATCTCATGTTCTTAGTTATAGACCAGTAGTCTCCATACCTGTCGTTGCCTCCTTCACATTCCTAGATGACTTCTAAGCCCAAAATTGAAGCCTCGAACCTCTGCACACACAACTGTAGGTGTGTTCCCATCAGCCTGCCTCCCCACGAGGCATCCTGGGGTCCCTCCTGTCCCAGCCTGAATTGAGGTAGAATGAGGATGGGGAGTGGGTATTTGAGGAGGGTCTCAGACAGCTTCTGAGCCTCCAGACTTGAGGGAGCTGACACTCACGGCTGCCTCCGACATCCCAAGGGGAATGAGAGCTTGCTGGAAACTGTTAGGTCTCTCAGATATTAATTCCATAAATTGGATTGATCCTTCGCTCTTCGGCTGAGCAGAATTCAGAGAGTCTAAAGTATGAAGCAGAGTTTGGATTCCAGTTGGTTCCTTGGGTGATATATATCTCCTAAGTTGGGTTTTCCAGACCTGAGTTGATAGCATCTTCCATTGTATTCTTCCCAGGTGTATGCCTAAGGGTGCCTATTGAGAGAATAGACAACCAAGAACACAGTTTCTAGAATCTACAAAGAACATTCTTCTCTAATTCCTGTAGGAGGCCTTTCTCTAAGAAAGGTTTGTTGGGGGGAAAAGACCCTAGGGACCTAGGGATCCAGCACCCGGCGCATCGGGCACTCACTTTTGTAGAAAAGCCACAGAAGAAGATGCTGCTTTGGGTTGGGAAGACTATTTGGGGAGAGTAGAAGGGGACATAGGGACAATGACATAGAAGACAAAAAGGAACTGGCTGGGGGCTTAGGAGTCACTGTAATTAAAGGGGGTCTTCAGACTCTTGAGAGTCCCTTGGACTGCAAGGAGAGCCAACCAGTCCATCCTAAAGGAAATCAGTCCTGAATGTTCACTGGAAGGACTGATGCTGAAGCTGAAACTCCAATACTTTGGCCACCTAATGCGAAGAACTGACTCACTGGAAAAGATCCTGATGCTGGGAAAGATTGAAGGTGGGAGGAGAAGGGGACAACAGAGGATGAGATGGTTGGATGACATCACTGACAAGATGGACATGAGTTTAAGTAAGCTCCGAGAGTTGGTGATGGACAAGGAAGCCTGGCGTGCTGCATTCCATGGGGTTGCAAAGAGTCGGACACGACTGAGTAACTGAACTGAACTGAGCTCAGACTCTAGCTGCTGTTTACCTTTTGTATGGCTATCTTGTGTGAGACATGGATTCAGCAAATATGGTAATGAACACCTACATTGTGCTATGCACTGTGCCAGGTGTTAACAAGAGGCAGAAGCCGCATCCGTGGCTGGAGATGACTAAATACTGGCTGAGCACAGAGTTTATGGGTGTTGCAGTCTGACCGGTGAGTTCAAATCACAGCTTAACTGGCTATGTCATTTTGAACCAATTAGCAAGACCCAGTTTCTAATTTATAAAATGGAAATATTATTACTGATCTCAAAATGTTGCTGAGGTTGTGGCACACAGGAGCCCTCCTGCAAATGCGTGCTTTGATTTTTCATTTAATAAACACTTCTTGCTGTTATTTTGGTCCACACGCTTGCCCTCTGAGCTCTATCACCTTTTGTCTCCGTTATTTCAATATCTTTGAAGACAGGAAGAGACAGAGGAACATTAGCCAGTGTAGAATAAGAGCCTTTACTGACTTGTCTAAAGAGGCATCTTACCTGCCAGATAGTTTGCATTCCCCCACCCTCCACCCCAAAGGATAAAATCTATCTCTCATTACATCAGTGGGCATGATGCCTTCTCCCTCAGGTGGTAGCTGATGTTGCTGGCAGCACTTCTGTGTGAATGTCTGGCAGTGACCACTGACAGCGGCCACAGAGGGGGTTCCTGCGGCCCTGAGAATGGCCAGGCAGTTCTGGCAGGCACCACCTGCTTGGATTCCTCTGCTGTGCTGACAGAGGTGACCAGATCAGAGCACACATCCAGACAAGTCTCAGGTTTGTACCATTGTCATCCAAGGCCCAGAGGGTCTGACTCCAGTGAGAAAGAATGTTCGGGGCAGCGTAGGATATTCTGCAGCTTTGCACACACACATATATACACAGAATCAGAGCCAGGATGGTGTCTCTAAGCCAAGTCCTTCCGTAATGTACCTACCGTGGATCCTGGCTAAAAAATAAATAAGCTATAAAAGACATTCCGGGCACTATTGGAAATCTGAGTATAGGTAGAATGTTAGATGATGTTATAAATTAAGGCCAGTTTACTGAAGTGTGAGAAGGGTGTCATACACAGGGGAGATTAGCCTGCCTGGGAAATGTGTATTGAAGGACTTAGGGGCAGGGATTTCCCTGGTGGTCCAGTGGCCGAGGCTCCATGCTCCCAATGCAGGGGCCTGGTTTCAATTCCTGGTCAGGGAAAGAGATCTCACATGCCACAATTAAGAGTTTGCATGCCTTCTATGGACACCTTATCTTTGACAAAGGAGCCAAGAATATACAATGGAGAAAAGACAACCTCTTTAACAAGTGGTGCTGGGAAAACTGGACAGCCACTTGTAAAAGAATGAAACTAGACCACTTTCTAACACCATACACAAAGATAAACTCAAAATGGATTAAAGATCTAAGCATAAGACCAGAAACTATAAAACTCCTAGAGGATAACATAGGCAAAACACTCTCTGCTATAATCCAAAGCGGGATACTCCATGACCCACCTCCCAGAATATTGGAAATAAAAACACGAATAAACAAATGGGACCTAATTAAAATTAAAAGCTTTTGCACAACAAAGGAAACTATAAGCAAGGTGAAAAGACAGCCTTCAGAATGGGAGAAAATAATAGCCAATGAAGCAACAGACAAACAATTAATCTCAAAAATTTACAAACAACTCCTGCAGCTCCATTCTAGAAAAATAAACAACCCAATTAAGAAGTGGGCCAAAGAACTTAACAGACATTTCTCCAAAGAAGATATAAAAATGGCTAACAAACACATGAAAAGATGCTCAACATCACTCATTATCAGAGAAATGCAAATCAAAACTACAATGAGGTACCACTTTACACCAGTCAGAATGGCTGCCATCCAAAAGTCTACAAGCAATAAATGCTGGAGAGGATGTGGAGAAAAGGGAACCCTCTTACACTGTTGGTGGGAATGCAAACTAGTACAGCCACTATGGAAAACAGTGTGGAGGTTCCTTAAAAAGCTGCAAATAGACCTGCCATATGACCCGGCAATCCCACTGCTGGGCATATACACCGAGGAAACCAGAATTGAAAGAGCCACGTGCACCCCAATGTTCATCGCTGCATTGTTTACAATAGCCAGGACATGGAAGCAACCTAGATGCCCATCAACTGACGAATGGATAAGAAAGCTGTGGTATATATACACAATGGAATATTACTCAGCATTAAAAAAAAATTCATTTGAAGCAATTCTACTCAGATGGACGAAACTGGAGCCCATTATCCAGAGTGAAGTAAGCCAGAAGCAAAAACAACAATACAGTATATTAACACATATATATGGAATTTAGAAAGACAGTAATGAGAACCCAACATGGGAGACAACAAAAGGAACGCAGATGTATAGAATAGACTTGTGGACTTTGTGGATGAGGGTAAGGGTGGGATGAGATGGGAGAAGGGCATTGAAGCATGTTAATTGTCATGTGTCTAATCAATCGCCAGCCCAGGATTGATGCTCGGGACTGGTGCAGCGAGATTTCCCGGGGGGG